>OY754331.1:95457433-95857383 GCA_963573305.1 Pyrrhosoma nymphula
GTTAGGAACATATTAATCCCAAGTTAGTGGACGCTTCTTGAAACCGCACAGCAATGAAAGGAGGGTAAAAGAAAGTGTACCTGTATTCCAACGCTACTTCGGTTTATCGCTATACGCTCATTCTTTTTTTATCACTAAACTACAAGAAGCCAGCCACTCGCGCAGCAATGGGAAGCTTTCAATGAAAAGTTCGACGCCTTCCCGAGCCATTGTCTCGCGGCAAAGAGAGGCGAAAAATAGAAGAAAGCAAGCAACGGGGCAGAGGTAGGGGAGATGCGGGAGTGAAAGAGGTGAGGAGGGAGGGTTAGGTATAGAGGGAGGGAGAAAGAATGAGGCGGGCTCGGATGAAAAAAATGCAAAGCAGCAAAGCCGCCCCTGCTGCAACAATTGTGCTCATTTCTCATTCATCACTTTTTTAAACGTTAGTACATACGTTTTCTTTTGTTCCCCGAGTTTGAAGAATTTTCTCAGCCGTTCGAAATTTCAAAATGTATTGTGCGGGAAAATTATTATTACTTTTCTTTTTAAATACCAAACAAGAGCGTTTCGTCAAAAAGGGGAACGCTAGCGGTTATATCTTTAATTACAGAAATTCACGCCATTTCGAAATTAGCATTTTTTTTTCATTCCATTCACTCTATTGACTCCCTTCTCCACTCGTGTATACATATTCCGTTTCTTAACCCGGAGAACCTATGTTTTTCCACGGCAGTATAAAGCGCGCAGTCACAGAAACGTGCCAGGCATTTCATTTCAATGGGCAAGCCAAGACATTATTTATTTCCGGATTTCAACGAACTTCGAAATTTAACTTCTTTTTATCTTTTTCTTACTCTTTTAATCTCATATCAATTCTGTTGTACGAGTAACTAAACGCTCTTTTTCCTTCACTTATCCGCCTAAAGGCAGAATTTCAAAGAAGACTCAGAAACAAAGGTTTTCCATACTTTTTCTGTCGTGTTAGATGGCACATTTATTGGACGGCTAAAAAATAGCCGAGCACCTCATTCATAAAACGTTTGAACGAATTATGAAATATTCATACTTCATAGTATCATTATTTTCTGAAACAAAGAATGAAATGTGTGATCAGCAAACATGCTAACTTATTTCTGCATTTGAATTGTAATCGGTGAAAGTTGGGGGAAGATTTTCTTAAACGGTCCCTCACAAAAGCTTAAGTGATCAAGTTAGTTATAATATCAAAATCTACACTGCTGCAAACTCATCAATAAATGTTACAATGCATGAAACTTATGTTTATAAAATATTGAATTCCATGCTGAAATGCGAGTTAAACCCATAACAATTTTAATACGCAAATTTATCATTAAAGTAAATTGTTTATGAAAACGTAACCAGCTACTAATAGACCGGAGTATTTTACAAAGGGTAGCGTTGCAAATCACTAAAAATTCTATAGTTAATCCTATCCAGATTTAAAGATTGGAGTAAATAATTCGCTTCACGTATGTGACACGAGTTTTTAAATAAATAAATGACAACCTTCAAATCACTTCGATCAACGTTTAAAGTTCAAAATTAAAATTAGTTAGTAACTAGGATTATAAAAAAATATCAGTAATCTTATCCGGATAAAAAGAAAGTCTCGCTAAAACATGGAGTTATTTTTTTAAACGAAAGAGCTCAACAAATAAACGAAGGAAATGGATTGAAACTTGGCCGGAATCGAATAGAGTAAGTTCAGTTTTGCCGAATTCGAAGTTTTCAAACAAATGAGCTTTGTTTCTTCGTATTGCACAAGAATTCCTACGCTTCTGCAAGACGTTATGAAGAATACAATAACCTTTTGTGTTCGAGAGCGAGCGAATACATCATCGCCAATATCTTAGCAGAGACAATATGTTGTATTTGAATGAAAGCCTCTCTCTCTTCTTGAAAAAGTGTTCCATATTCGTTTCTAGATCAAATTCGTCTTCTCTGCGTTGGGGAAAAGAAAGGCATGACAAAAGAACAGCCGAGCAAGTGCTCAGCTCCACTATTCTCCTCCCAACAGCTACATTCTGGCTCTCCCTCTCTTACCGAAAGTCTAAAGAATTCAAAGCACCATAATTCTCAGACAAGGGAACAGGGTATCAGATAGGCATCTTTATTCATGCGCGTAAGTTTCCTACTGCGCAAGCAAGCATATGTATACAGTAAACCTCCGAACAGCGGGCACTTCCCAATAGTAAAAACCCGTGCCAAATACCAGAGAGATAAACAGACTAATGAACTCTGAAAAGCGAACATTATCAATAATGGACGCAGACTGCAGATAAGACACATTTTGTATTTTTGTAAGAAAAACTCTTTTTAGCGGCAACTCTATTTCTTAAATGTCGTTCCTTGAGACATTCTCTTCTCTAACTGTTATAAAGTACTTGGTTAAATAACTTATTTGGTATTTACAATCGCAATATTTCACGCTCTGATGTAATTTGTAAGAACCATTTTGTGTGAAAACATTAAAGAGTGCATACTTCCGAACGATGATCTGAATAAATATGCTATGCAATATGATTTTAGGTGTGAATAAGGCGAATATTGTATGCATGCTTGCGCTATGCAAGCATGCGTACAATCTTCACGGTACAAAAAAGCCAGCAATATAGCAATATATGAACATTTTGGAAAGTAATATCGAATAGGTAGGTACAACTTTTTTTGGGTTAGTGGCATAGACAGGGAAACAGCTGTTTGATCAGTGGGCCAGATTGTGTGTGGACGTATATGTTAATGATGAAATAAATATATTATAACTTGGAAGCAGCCCGCAGGCAATTTGATCAAATAAGCCAGATCTGGCCTGCGGGCCGCGGGTTGTCTATGCCTATTATGGAAAATTCGGGCGAAAGATTCAGGTTGGCAACGCGTTACACCAGAAGCTCAGAGGTCAGAGCTCAAATCATGACTTAGCATGAATTTGAGGTAGGCGGCTTTAAAATTAGAAAGTGTTGGCTAATATCTCTCCTCTCAGGAGCATATACAACTGAAATATTATGGACACTACCAGAAATACCAAAACTAAAAAATCATGGCACAAGTAAGTCTCTTATGTAAATTTGAAGTCAATCATTTATTGCTGACGACAGAAATAAATTGTAAGTTGCCACTTAACAATAAGAACTGAGCTATAATCGTCTTTCATTTCAACGCTTTGTTCAATACAACGTTTCAACACAACATTTCACCATTCATGCCTTAAGAATTCAGCCGTTTGACCTTGCGACCTATTCTAGACTGGGCGTTAAACTCGATAGTTTTCTTGTTATATTTAAAGTAGAGCTTCCTTCGTACTAAGAGGAACGTCGTGGAAAACATACATTCATGATCGGGAGAAATCCCATTTCTTAGGGTTTCTACTGTGTCCATGTCCGGTACCTAAACAAGAAATAACAGGAGTGCCTAAAGTGATTACACATTTGGCCTATAACACGAAAGCAAGCTTTTTTATGCCAACTTTCCATACACTTGGCTATCACATCCAGCGTTAATGGCTAATTCCCTACTAAAAATGAGGATTTTTCCTTTAAAATCAGATGTAGCATACGATTACGTTGCTAAGCTGGATGCACTCCCCAACATCTCTCGTTTATCCTAAAAATAATCCTTACCGTCCGTCTTCTCCATTTATTCTACTCCGTCTATCATAACCCTGTGGATTTCATTGACTGAAGCACCTCCTCTATCAAGCTAAGATGCCTCCATACAACTTCCTTTTTTTTTAATGGCATGCCTAGTACATCTCCATTTATGTTCCTTGATAATCATTTGATCTTCTCCATTCTTATGTAATACCCATACCTAAAATTTCCATATTGCATTAAAGTCCATTCATAATATCTATTTATTTATTACTATTCACAATACCGAAAACAAAATATACGGCCTTTTAAAACGGGTATATCAGCTCTTATATATATATTCTCTCATGTACACTGAATATACACCTACCTTGAAAACGGAACGAGGCATTCAATCTAAAGTCCTGTTCATGCCGATAGTTCATATTCCCTCCATTTCCATTACCAAAGTTATTTATATACTCGCTATGGAAGTGTATTCCTTCTTTGATCACAAAGTAATTTAGAAGCAACTACTGTGAGAAGTTTCTCGAAGAAATTATTACGGACTAAGACGGGATTGGGAACAGATTATCGCAAAAGATCTCGAGGCCTCTCTCACCATCGAAGTCCAAATAGTAATCATGTGAGAACTTGGTGCACCTCGTAATTTGTTCTCCAGCCATTAGCCAGTGCTCTTTACTTCAAAGCAAAGGAGCATTTTCTTCGAACTCCAAATTTTTCGACAATATTTTCTCAGAACTTTCGAGGCGTTAATCAAAACCTTGACATTTCCGTCCTTGCTCGGAGGATGTTTTAGATGGAGAAAATATTTGGATGCTCCTCTATATTTTCATTAACGCCACGGATCGGGAAATAATACAAGTTAAGAGCTCATATAACCCCACCGACACTTCTGCTTGAAATTCGTTCCTTTAGCACAAAGCTCAAACCTCACACTTCTTCGTTCCGCCTCGGGGTTGGATAGGGATGGGAGGAGATGACAGTAATTTTCTATCTTGGCGCCAGGGAACGACACTGCTCTTCGCCGAGGATAAGGAGAAATCTCTCCCTTTCTCGCAAAGCTTCTAATCTCTTCCTTAACGTCGTCTCCCCACCAACCCTTTTCATTCTCATCCCCATCATTCTAACTCTTGCACAATTTTCCCTTGGTCCTTCACGAACAACCTCAAACGCGCTCTTTGATTCACTCTCTGCTTTTCCGTTAGTGCTTTTTGGAGAAATATTTATCAAAGTAATCTATCAGTTTAGGGTAGGTTTAACTGAGAGTTAGAAGAAAATCCTCCAGATTTTTACACCGGCAGGGCCCTATCTACCACTAGCATTTCTTCTTCCTCTCTTTTATATTATTTGTACCCTCTGATGACACTGTTGTGTAAGGGTTTCGCGTGATGGCGACCGCGGAGGCCTTGCGTTCCCCGCGGCTGGGCACGACACCCGCTCTTGTGGGCGGCGTCCCGTAGTTGCCAGGATTCATTTATCTATGAGTGACACATATTCAGGGTAGTTGACTGCTGGGAGGGCTCATCACCCCCGTTTCCCAACGGAATTTTAACGTGACACGGTCACGTGAACTACCTTTCGTCTGGCTCCAACCCTTTAACCTTTCTTGCGTGGGTGGCCCAACCAGGAACAATAGTAATTGGTCCTGACTGTCCAGCTCTAGGGGTAATTGAAATGCGACATCCACTACATCAAGGAAGTAGTCTAAGGGAAGGGTGGAGGAATTTAACGCTTTTATGCGTATAAGGACCCTCTGATATCTTATCAGGAGAACATGAAATTAAACAGTATATTTATATTCTTAAAACTATTGAACCGTATATTAAATGAAATTTCATGAAGCTCCGAGTGGAGCTTCGAAGTATCGTCTGTGGTTTTTAAAACTTGTTCAACTTACTGGTTCTCCGTAGCCGCAGGAATTTTTATGCAGCTGGCAAATATTTTCAGGCAGTAATAAGCAAGGGTAACGTTATATTTCTTACTCCATGCGATATTTTAAACCGCCAAATTACAAATTTGTACGGAGTGTATTCCCAGAATCTGCCCGCTTTTGGGCCCGTTTTTGGGCCCGTTTTTGGGCCCGTTTTTGGGCTACATTCAATCGCATGTGGGCAGTGTGGGGTATCTTTTGACTTTGTGGAAACTTGGAATGATCCACCAACACTTCGAAAGGCAACTATTCCTCCCTGAGGCGTTTGAGAAATTGAAAAAAATGTCAAAATATATCCACCCTGTACTTCACCCCTCAAAAACCTCACCATATTCCTACTTCTTATTCCATCCATACGCAATCATTTCTCACAACAACTCCGAAAAACAGCCGAATCGGTGGCGGCAGGGTAAAATCCTTAGATCGTGGATTCGTATCCCACATTGGTGGATTTTTCCCTAAAATTAAATGATGTATCACTTTGTAATATTCACATATTTTGTTGTGTACGTGACTAACCACGATTCAACTTACTTATTGACATGTTCTTGGACCCGAAGTCAGCTCTGATGATGATGGCAGAGCATGACGAGGAAACGCTAGCAGCAGTAGCTTTCCCGTACCGGTTAGAAACGTGAGAAAACTTCAACAGTGGCTTTGGCATGTTAAGAATTCCTAGTAATTCTCCCCCAGGAAACACAGACTGTTGAGATGGCTCCCTTGTTACTATTTTTGATAAGGATGAATAATATTGTCTTTTCAAGTGGCTATCTAACTCCTTACTAGCAATTGTAGAGAGACATGTGTTGTGAGGTTACAACACCCTGCTACACTGTGGATTGAGGGGCAGTATACGTAGATGAAGGAAATGCCGAGAGAAGGAACAAAAGAGAGCGACAGGGCGTAGGATATTCCAAGGCCACGAGCGTCGCAGATTAATCTCTTCCCCGGAGGAGATTTTTTCCCACAGCGGTCTCATCCCTACCACCGTTCATCCCAGGCATCCCTTCGCCCACTGCCTCCTCAAAAATTCACGAAGGGCGTGGGGAAACCACACAATTTTTTTTAAATATTCACCTCGAAATATCAAATATTCCAGAAACGAGGTTAATGCTTTCCCTCAGGGAGGCCCCGGGAATTGTATGGGTACGTGGAAAAAATATTTAGCCAAAGTAATATTAGCCGAAATTGCATCACAGCTGTATTTTTTTCCGAAATAGACCGAGCGAGTAATTTCATGATGCCCCGTGATTTGGGAGAAATTGCTTTGCCTTTCTGCCGGCTGCTAGGATAGAGTAGGAATGGTGCTGAATTCTATGCCCTCTAACGGCAGAGGAACTTTTTTATGAACACAGCCCATCACGAAGCTCGAACATTGAGACAACGTAATTTCCCTGTCCTCGGAGGCACAAGAAGTCGACAGCTCTAGTGGTCTTCAGTTAAGTAGGGCTTGATGAGTATGAATAGGGTTAGTGAGATGTGCTTCACGCATAAGTATCCCATTGCATTTTTGCTTCCATCGTATTCATAAGCAATAATTAGCAGTATAAGGAAAATAAGATAGTTGAATGCAAAAAAATATGTTCCTAAAGTAGTTAACCGATTAACATACTGAGTAAAAGGATAGTTCAGGATTTATTTTTTGGAATTTATCCATCACGGAAAAGACAAATAACTTGAGGACTCCACCAATGATTTTTGTAAGAAAACGACGCTGGCTTCGACGCTTCCCGCCATTTTCAGGTAATATACCTAAATTAGTCACCATTAGTAGAGTTCATAGTTATTTCCATATCCTCCGTGATTTCAAACCGTTTATATATGCACCACTGAGACAAGTTTCCAATCACTTTAAAAGGTATTGATCATCGTCATTAATCGTTTTCACGGCAACAGCAATCAAGTGATGGATAAAATGTACTCATACATACCCATGTAGATGAATTACTCATATTCCTACTAAAACGTCCCGTATATTCATTTATACCGCGGTGGCTCTTCCTGACATTCTAAAGCAAGTCCGCTATGAGGACTAATAGAAGGAAACATTAGGACGTGGGTTCACAAATATGTGCGCACAAAAATTCTTTATCGTGCTTGAAAATAGATGCCAAGCCCATTGCTCACAACATTTAAAATGCTTCATGCACTGATGTCAATTGTAGGAAACAGTTTGAGTTTCTTAATTCAAGAGAACCTACATACGTACTTTCGAGCTTCTGGCAGAATAAATAATATAACAATGATCGAGTAATTAAGCAATGTTTGAAATTAAACATCCTTCGTGGCACGAGAAAGTCAGCAATGGAGATGTATCTGAAATTTTTAGACAGTAATACAAAATAGGTATGTATGTACTACCTTTTTCGGTGAGTGAGCCAGGTTAAGCAATCACTTTTTGATCAGAAAACCAGACTGTGTGCAAACTTTTGTTTTAATCAAAGATTGCATACTTCCGAGCTTCATACTGAATAAATATGATGTGCCTGTGATTTCACGTGGGCTACCTTCATCCAAGTCAACCTCCTCTAAAAGTCAAGCTCTCCCTCGTCTTCCACTGCCTCCTTACAGTCTCCAAGTCACCCTCCCGCCATTCCTCCCGTCGTACGGTCGTATATACTCCCATCGCTCCCATCCAACCCCTACCCTCTGCCCCGGCTCCATCCCTCAGAGCACATTCAAAACAATTGCTACGCGCCCCTCGTCACATTCACCCCACCACTGCTTCCTGGATGACTAAACCTGCAACATCTACAAGCTACATACCTTCCTTAACCACCCTCCACACCGCCAACCCAAACCTTCAGTCGAAAAGCCACCCCGAACTGTATACCAACCCCCCCCAAGGGACTCTCTCAACCCCTTCAAAGCCCTCGTCCCGCCGTTCCTCCATGTGCGCGTGCATACGTGTCCTCTTCAAGCTCTTCCTCCTCTCGCATCCTCGCTAACACGTCTCTCTTCTCCCTTCCCTCCGTATACCATTTTTAAACCATTACCTCACACGTATTCACTTCAATTCCGACTGCTCCGCTTCCCCCTTCTTCGACAACGCCGCAACGGCATTTGCCGCTCCCATCCCCCGCGTCGCCCAAAACGTGCGAGCATTCACGGCGGTTTAAGTCTGAAGCCTCCCTCTCTCCATTCCCCCGACACCCCCTTCTACTGCTGTAGCTCCCTCACTTGCTCTCTCACCCGCCGTGCTGATCGCGCAAATGCGACATCCTTCCTCTTCCATCGCCTGCCTTCTACGCGGAACTCTTGAAAAGAGGCGGTGGGGAGGATGGGAGGTAAGTGGGGCTGAGCGATATATGGAAATAGATCGAAGTCAATTCGATATGTATTTGTGGTCGATAGGTACAATAACATAACGTCAATACTGTCACATACGCCAACGATGGCCCAAGGCTGAGCGATACGAATCCATATTATTACTGCCATACATTTTCGTATTTACCGAGCGATATGCCGACATAGATCAAAGCCAATTCAATGTATTGTTATATGTGGTTGATAGGTTCAGAGGGTACAGAGTGATACAACGTAAAGATTTTCATATACGTAACGCCAACGATGACCAAAGGCTGAGCGAAACGAGTCGATATTTTTATCGTCATACGTGCTCGCATTGAATGACCATTCATAAAGATCGAAGCCAATTCAATATATTTTAATTTGTGGTCGATAGGTACAGAGGGTGCAGTGTGATATAACGTCAATATTGTCACATATTTTACGTCAATTATGGCCAAGGGCTAAGCGATACGAATCGATATTTTTATCACCAAAGATTTTCCTATTGACTAAGTGATCGAAGCCAAATCGAAATCTTAAACCTGAATGGAAATATCGACAGTAAGCGGTGACAGGTGCGAGCGGCATACCGGTGTCGTCATTTTTAAGGTCAAAGGTGGCCTCGGGATGACGGATAAAAGTCTATAACTTTGTATCAGTATTTAATTATTAGATATCTAGGTCAATGTACTAAATGATAATCGATGGAATGGCTACTAATCAATTTAAATGTAGGAAAATTCGTCGACATGACGAAACGTACAACGAATACCATCGGTGGGACGATTGCTCCCGAAGGTATTCAATGTGTAATATACTTCAGATGAATCAATTTTGTCCATGGATTCATATATAAAACCATATTGTAAATATACCCATGTACGAATGTAATAATGCGGAAATATTTTATAACTTCCCATTTTCAAAATTTTCTCCGAGAATTTCCACCTGTAATCGCTATATCTCTAATCGCTGAAATATTCATTTTTCATGTACTCGAACGTCTTCTGTACCACATCATCGCTCTAATGAAAGAAAAAATGATCACAGACTTTCCTTCAGTTCCAAATGAACCTGTGAATGATTTCTCCTTAGAACACAATCGAAGTAAGTTGCCAGTTAAAATGGTTTAATCGATTCAGAAGCGAGCCACGGGCTTTCAGATTTCTGCATTTGCACGCATGAAAGCATTTTTATTTTTACAAATGAATGCTCTATTTTGACATAGTTCATTCGATTGCTACCCCTGAAAAATTTACAAATGTATACCCCTTTTCCCAACTCATGGCGGCTGACCTTGAATATGCTGGTGTACCTTTCGCTTTCACAGCCAATCACAAAAGAGTGGTATGAAATGCATTGGGGGAGGATAACTTACTCTCTCTCTGACTGCCGTGAGGCTCACTTCCTTCTGGTATCGTCTGTGTTGCCAAATTTACTGCATGCGAATTGGACTGCGATGGTTGACGTTACTCCTCGCCACACGACGATCATTTATTCGCAATAGGTGACAACGTTGTTCGGTCGGTGGAAGTCAGAAAAAGGTAGGAGGAGAAACGGCTTTCATTGGCTACTCTCTCTGTGACGTCCACCCGCCATGAGTTGGGAAAAAGTGTTTACGAAGAACTCCAAAATGTGTTGTACTTTCGTAACTGTTTTAGACTCGCATAAATAAAAGCACTTGTTTAGTATCATCCAAACTACAGTATATTACCTAGAACAACGGTTATGAAGTGAAGAATAGCCCAAAGAAAGAAAGCGTTCATGATGAAAAGGCAACTACTGTGTTCAAAGAAGATTGGACTACAACCGTGGAAACAGTGTATAAAAACATTCGTGTGGAGTGTAGCTGTCTAAGGGTCGGAAACATGAACCACTTGAAAAGCAGACCAGAAAAGATTGAAAAATTTCAATACCTGGTGTTGGAGATGGATGCTAAAGGTCAAATGGACGGATAAAGCAATAAATGAAGAAATCTACAGAAAAGTTGAAGAAGAAAGGACAATCTGGAATACTATAGAGAAAAGAAGAACCAGATGGATTGGGCACACCCTGAGACACAATGGGTTTTTGAAATATATAATCGAAGGAAAAAGAGAGGGAAAAGTCCCAAGAGGAAGACCTAAGGATAAATACATACATTGACGAAATAAAGAAGAAAGTGCTTAAGAACTACCGGAGAGTAAGGGAAGTAATATTAGATAGGCAATGTTTGAGGGCTGCAGCCAATCAGTCTTAGGATCGGACGACCAACGATGATGATGGGTTTATTATCAACCATGGTTTAGGCAATTCATTACCATTATCAATGTAATGATATTGGAAATGATTTGCTGAAACCATTAAGCTGCAGTGAAAAACGTTGAAATGCTCAGCTGAACCGGATAATGGAACCTAATGCTGAAACCACGGTTGGTAATTAATTATAGTGTGGCTAATACTAAGCCACCGTTTTATCGATTATGACAAAGTTAGGCTTGAATCAGTGTATCACATACCTCGATACTGTAAAATTAATATCGCCCGTTTTTCTCGACGAGAATTTGGAGAGTGGGGCAAGGAAGAGATAGGCGAAATGGAAGAGGGAGGCACATCCAACCCTAGTTTTAAGGCCCTTGAACCGAACCGTGTGCATTAAAGCGAGTGCAATTGAGAGATCAGTGTTTTCTAGGATACCTACGAGAATCTCCCATTTTCCGCGTTCCTCCGGCATCCCATTCGGTCCTCCAATAATTCCCTCCTGAAGCGCGAGTCAATTTCTGCGGGTTATTCGGAGGTGCTTCCTCCCGCACGCCACCCTCCGGGATTTGCTCGTCGCCGATTGTGCTGGCCCAAAATGGGTCCGGAGACAAATACCAGGTTGGCGAAGGATTTCGACAAATTGCAATTTGGGCGTAGCGCTTAACAAGCGGTTTCATCTTGTCCCGCCTCACTCCCGAAGATCCTTTCGGCGGAGCCCGGGATTACTGCAAAGTTACTCCACTGGCTTTCGCGAAAGCACCGTCTGAACTGTGTCTGGTTATTACGGATTCGAAAAATAAAATAAATTAATTTCGAATGTCCCCGTGATCATTATCCCTACTCCTCCAAAAGGGGTGGATGATTTCTTGATTTTTATACACGTGATACTGAGCTATTTCCTTAATTTATTCGCCGTAAATTTGATCACTCAGGTCTCTAACGTTTCTCACAATCAAGGCTACTAGGAGAGCTGCATGCTAATGAAAATAATACTCTGGTCTTCCGGAGGAACAGGCTCTCAAGTACGCAATTCTGTTGAAAGACATAAGTGGTACTCCCACTTTGCACTAATTTTCCTTAGATTACATTGCAGTGTATACCATCTCCAATTATTGAATAATGTTATGTTCCTATACTCGAATGTCCTCCGTAACACTCCATCGGTGAAATGAAAAGGCTTAATGCAGGAGCATTTCAGACTTTACTTCAGTTACATAAATGCGGTTAGATGCCTCGGGAGATTTCAGATCGCACGTGAATTGCTACGCCAACTCAGCTGGTTAATAACAACTGGAACTATGGTATATTTTTTGAATGATTAACGCCAGTGGAGATGGAAGCCAACTTAGGGTCAGAAACGTTGAATGCAAAGTGAAAGTACTTGGAATTACTTTTTTATAGTTGCAGATTACTATTTTTTCCAGGAATTCGACTCTTTTTAAGAGACTTTTCCATACCTTGAGATCAAAACGTCCAACAGGATTGTATAATTGTTAGCCAAATGATTTACCCTTAAAAGGGTTATGCGTGATTATATTGCTCTAACGCACCAGGAATAAGTGATGTGAGAGAACAGAAATGTTTGGTGAATATAATGATTATCAAAACTGTTGACAAGAGGCCTGGATATATTATTGAAACCTTTGAAAGGTACACGTAATGTCCCAGAGTGATGCTTTAATTAATATTTTCCTATAACGTAACTAACTACACTTTATTCTCTTCAAGAGCTTTCCATAAACTCAAATATCAATTCTTGTATGATACATTTAATTATTTTTTAAGTAAAATCCACCATAATATATTGAGGCATTTCTTTTTATAACCTAATATGCAGGTGTTGCAAAATTGATTTTTATTTCTCAATAAACACAATGATCATTTCCAACAACCAGAAAAGGTAAATTATTACTCCAAAACTTTATCTCAAAACAAGGAATGGCAATATTACATTCTCAATTAACGTTTAATGTCAGAAATGTAACTGTTACGGGTGTTACAAAAGATGATAAGAATAATTTTCTCGAAGTTAGAAGCTGGCATAGACAAAAAAGTCCTTGACGCATTCGCAAGAAATGCGAGACATAGGTTACTCATTATGCGTGCTTCTGACCCCAGGCAATGGTTTCTTAGGATGAGAGCCTCGCAGACAATCTCTTAGTTTTCGGGAAAAATACAGAAAGCCGGCCAGAAAATGAGCAGCCACTCCTCTGGAAAGGGGTTAAAAACCCTCTTGCTCCAGGCTAAGGAGTTGCCTAGCCCCTGAAAACACGCCTTTTCCTGGTGATCCCCTCTTGAACACATCCACTTTTGCGTCGCTCCCTTCTCTCTCCTCTGCTTCCATCAACACCACCAACCAACGCTGCAACTTGACCTTCACTTGCAGTTTGAGTTAACTCGATGATTTAAGGCAGATTGAGCAAAATATCACTTCACCTAGAATTTTATGAATTTGACTTCATTTTAAAGAAAAAACTACCATCTTTCCAATGATATCAAAACTTCAACCCCTAGCAGAACTTATTTTCGAGATATTTTCCTAAAAGTATAAGCTGTTTCACATGGGATAGATTACAGATGTGCGCTCCAGAGGGAGAATATAAAAAAAATAGGAATTTCTAGTATCTAGATTTCGTTAAAAACTAACAGTGATAGTGTTTGTCTTCTCAACTATTTCCAACAATTGATATACTACTCACCGAAGTAGTTTTTACAGAATCGCAAAAAAAACTTTCTGATGTGAAAGCATTTTCACCGTACGGCGTGAAAAAAAGAGTCAAGTTTGAGAATTATGTGGATATTTTTATTTGATTACTGAGAATTTTTGTCATATATTAAGTATGTTTTTGCGCCATTAATATAACAATATTTAATTCGTACTTTTTAAAGACGCTGAAATAAAAAAATAAAATTCGAGTATGACTTCCATTATGACTGGGGAACTATCTCGCTGTAACTGCCTTAAACGGAAGCACATCGGAGGAACTCGCGCGTGATATCGGCGGGACATGAGGGGGGGAGGAGGAGGAAGACTAGGGGAAAGGGGGAAGGAGCGTGGACTTCACTGGGAGGGGAGGATAACACCAGACTGTCCCCTTCCCTTCCCCCCCCCCTCCACAACCCACCCTCCGAATGACATCTCGCCCGGAGTATTCATTCGGCAGGGAGATGTCCAGTCTTGCCCGAGCGGAAGGGGTCACCGCCGAGCCCGCCGGGGCCAAAGTGCGATGAAGCGAAGCATGGAAGAGGACGTATATAAGAGGGCGATGGCCACACACTGTGAGACGGTTAAGAGAACGGTGCGACCGGGGTGGAAGTGGGAGGAGTTTGTGAAAGAGGAAGATAGCGTAGGAAGAGGAAATTGGAAGCGCAAAAAGGAGAGCGAAGAATATGCTTGATGGAGGAGGATACGAAGAGGGAAAAGGGTTTTGTAGAGGGCGGAAAAGACACGCAGGAGAGGGTGATAATGGAGGTGAGATAGATGGATGGCCTCGTCTCTTCCTTGGGAGTAGCTTTTGCCCGTCGCCAAAATAACCATTCGCCCGCGATGGCTTTTGTGTCTCTCTGACCGCACGTCTTTTTTTTAGGCTGACACGGTGGCTGTAGAAAAGACGTCCGGAAAATGTAATGATCGATTACGCGCCTTTGGTGGCAAATCTTTTTCACATCTCTTTCTCGCCGGAAGATTGCCCTTCGAGCAATGCTGGAAGGTTGTGATGAGTGGCTTTCTCAGACATGAAAAATCCAGCCTCAAAGTCCACGTTGCAAAAGCCAGTCGCAAAGTGAAGTGCATGACTACGAATAAGCAGGGCGTGAAATAGTGAGCGGTAACTGAGTAAAAATAATTACTGTATCAGAAATGATTTCCTTACCTCTATCTCAGTTGAATAATTTACCATCGGCATGACAATAGAGTTTTGATGATTGCAGGTAATAGCAATTTATTCTTGAAGGAGAAACACCACGATGAAGTGAGGTGAAATGCGTTGGTTTTTCCTAAGCGTATCTTAAGAAATCCCTTCGTTTATCACCGTAGTTGTGGCAGTAGTTATATTCTAGAGAGAATATCTTATAATGCGTCATTACTCCGATAAGGATGTCTGGGGTAGTATTCTCTCCACTACACACATTCACATCATTCGTAATTATAAGACGAATCTACGGAGTCTTTACTCAACGTTGCGATGACATATTGAATCGATTTGAGGGAGAAAAATTAATATTATTAACATTTCGGTGGATTTTCAAGGCTATAGGTAAAACGCTTTGACTATACATTACAGGAATAACGACTCTTGACAGAGCTATAACAGCCGTATTGTAACCCACACTAAATGTGTGTAAATGGCAAGAGAAGACGTTATATTAATTGTTTATGCTATCCAGCAAAAGAAACTACCATGATAAAAATGAAAAGAGGTGGAGAGGAATAAAAAACTGGTTTGACAATTTAAGATAGGAAAAAACAATGGAAATTTGGAGGAGAAGTAAGTTAGTGCTGACGGAATTTTGAACACGTCAATAGTAGGGTAAATAGTGATTTAGCAGGGATGAAGGAAAAATGATATAATTTAGACTGCAGGATGGGCGTGGGAAGATTTTAGTACTATTTTGAGGTATAATACAGGGCAAATCAAGTCTGTGAGAAAAAAAGCCAATAGATTACCCGATGATGAGGCGGGTGACAACAACCATGCAGGAAATGCCCAGAGACTATATTGATAACCAATGATGACGATCGGGGATGGCGATCGGAGATTCGCTACTGCTTACCCATATCCACATACATACGATTAATTTCACCAACTCCGTCGATATTCCATCGCAAGGGATTTGGATTACCACGATGACCAGAGTAAAGGCCTCACATGAGGTGACCCTGGGTTAGAATCTCGGTTATGGGGGAATTTTTCATAAGCAATCCAATACCCATACCTCTGGAGTTGGAAAACACTTAAGACGGAAGAGCAGAACCTCTACCTCAAAACAGTTTGAAAGTATATCGTAAGCCATAATTAAAATTTTACAAATGAGTTAAATTAAAAGAATACCATTTTAAGTAGATATAATATCGAATATATCCCTGTTATTCGAAGAAAAATCATCACAATTATGAGCATAAGATCCTAAAATTTTATATATAATACTATGATAATTGTATTTTCTAATTTAATCCAGACTCACGTGTACGTAACCAAAGAGCAGCAAATTGCTGCCGCGAGCTGCAGTTTACTAGCCCTAGAGATGTCAACGATCAATCAAACGCAAACTATGTATGATTAGCGGCCATTTAATCTAGACAAATCGATATATTCTATTCGATTACATGGTCGCTTACTCCACTGTCGTTGTCATTAAACGATTCTATAAAATTAAAGCATCTATTTTCGAAAGAAGGAATAAGCCTAAGAAAATGATTCTGCCGAAAATCATTGCATTTCAATTCATGACAAAAGATAGTGGTTTGTTTAAATTAACAAACCAATTGATTTAGATAGTAGTAACTGCCAGAATGAAAACTAGATTTCAATGATCATTAAAAGTTGCAAGACACTGATATATGATTTTTTAAATCCAAAACTTAACCATGTCCTCCTGAACGATAAATTCATTATTTGTGACCGATTGAATCGAAATGCTGGAAATTGGAACCGGTCACTTAAATCAACGATTTTTGATTATTGAAGTGACCGATTCCGATTTCAAATCTCAATGAAATTAAAATATTCGATCTATCGATTATTTTAATTTCATTGCCGACTCCATCCTTGCCCTAACCTGCCGAACTGGGGACGTACTTGAATTTCAAGACGTGATACCGCCATTTTACCCAATCGTGAATGGCTTGGTCAAAAGCCGAACTGCATCCACACGCTACCCTGCCAGCCACCGTAGAGGCCTGAGGCAGGGGATGTTAGGACACCAACCATGAAAGTGAAGGAAATTGGGAAAATGAAGGGGGAGAGGACAGAGGTGAATAGCTTGTTAACGGTGTGTCTAAAGGCCGATTTACGCGAGGCACATAATTGCGCAATTTTATGTACCGAAATTGCAAGAACGCTGGCACGGAATTTGAGCAGGGGCTTCTTTTTCCATGTCTTATTTATGAATTTGCGCATGCATTCTAGCAATTCACCGCTTTACTCGACGCAATGTTCAATGCACATATATCCACGCATCATACTGTGCGATAAAGTGCATCGTGCAAAGCGGCTTTTATATAATATCACGCTGCTCGCCCCATGGCTGTTGCAGCTCGGCGATCAGTTGAAGAGCGGTCCGGGAATGAAAACTCTTGCGCGAACATTGTTGCGACTACAAGCGAAGAGCAAAGCGAGTGGAAAAAAGTGAATTACAGGGGAAGTGGGGAATCACAAGAAGGGTTGCAAGAGGACCATGGTTAGGGTGGGGAGGCTAGAAGAGAAGGGTAAAAGGGTGGGCCCATGGGGAGGCATGTCCAAGGAGAATGTTGCGTTGCTGGAGTCGAGCCCATTCCCTTTCAAGTGACCCTTTGCCTCGAGATGACAACCACCCCACCGCCACTCCCATCACCCGCCTCTCCACCACTTGAAGAAGGTTCCACTGCGACCGTGAAAGTCGACGCAAAGGCTCAACTCCACATTTTCCTCTGTATTGTTTAAAAAATACTGTTTTCCCTGACGACATTCCTAGGCTATTATAACAAATGACTATTTTATCATTTTTATTATTTTATGATTTACATGATTGTTTTTAATTTTATTTATCACCATAGAAAATAGCCCACATACAGCAATATTGCATACTTAAAATACAAATGTAAAAAACACAAAATGAGACTTACACATAGAGGCAACAAAATGGCAACAAAAAAATCAGCCTAACCAGGAACAAACTTTTCACTTTTTTCAGGTGAAAATATTCGTAAAATATATTATTAATATAAATACACAATATTGCGAAAAGCGATCCCCGATGATGATGATGATGATGTTATAAGGCCTCGAAACACGTCGTAGTCTAAAATAAACCTGTGGAAAAGTACGGAATCCTCATTTCATTTCATGTTAAATGATATCCCGCTCAAACTACTTCGCGTCAATTTGACGATGGAACCACCTTATACCATCTAAACACGGAGATCGCCTGTAGTTCTTTTATATGATGCGAGGTCGGGTGGGAGAGAGAGGAAGAGGATGGGGAAGGATCGGGATGAGGTGTGCCATATGGAGAGGAGTGAAAAAAGAGCGGGGAATCCGGGAGGATGCGGGAAACGGGAAGAGGAGGAGAGTTGCCGGAGACGCGCCAGGCAATAGACAGGCCGGGGCCCTGAGTGCATACGATGAGCAAGTTTGAGTGTGACTCATGCGTACATCCTGCTCCGAAATCATCCCGGTCCGCACTCACCCTTTTCTTCTGCACACCCCCCGACAAACATCCACTGCACCCCCGGCGTGCGTTTGAGGGGATGGAGAGCCAAAGGAGGGGGGAGGAAACTTACATGGCTGGGGGAGGGAGAATAGGCGGACTCTCTAGGGGAGTTTTGAGCGTAAATTGGCGCTCGGGCGCTTATCCCCATCCCCACTCCCCCCGTGTTCAAGCGTCTGTGCAGCAGTGGTGTGTAGTCTGTGCTCGGACGACGTGCACATGCGCTGTAGAGCGCGAGAAATTTGGAATAAAGCGAATTCCCCGACGCAGACAAAGCGGAAGTTTGAAAGGGTTGCAAAACGAGTCGGGGAGGGGGGAGGGGAGAAGGGGAGGAAAAACAGGACACAATGGAAATTGCTCGTTTACCATACTGTACATATTTCTCTTCTTTTTATTTTCCTACGTTCGTTTGTTTCGTCCAGCGCCGGATTACGTTACGCTCTTGATTAATATCTTTCCGCGACCCTTTCCCGCCGTGCCGACCGACCGACCGACGCATTTATAAGGCTCTCCTCGCTAATTTTCGAGACGAGCCCCCGAAACACCAAGCTAGGTGATTCACGCAGAAACAAAGAGAACAATCCTGAGCGGCCGAGTTTTGATATCCCGTCGGCCCTTTGATGAGTGCGTTAAACTCGTCGACCGACCTCATGTATATTATTACGTCACCGCTTTCTTTTTTCTCGTCCGCGTTTACTGACCTAACCGCTCGACTTCATTCGGAAAATTATTTCAAACCCTCTTCTACTTTCGCTAGCATTGCGTCACGATGGTCCCTTTAGCTCGCTACGTCAATGTCACCCGAAGGCTCTATCACGGCCTGGAATCCGGAGAGCCAACATCGCAAATTACATCAAGTCACTCCATTCGCTAACACGCTCGTGAGGATGAATTTCGTGCAAATCTTCAATTCTTTTTTATGCTCACTTGGAATAGATACGAAAAAAATCCCTCCAACCATAATCCTATCCCTGTAACTTTGCGATAAAGTACGCAACATGGCAAATTATACGCAATTCATATTTGTGTAAGCTGAAAAGTGAGAAAAAGCTACCAATTCTGGGTAGATTTGTAAGTATGGCGTCAATACCGGAACAGCCATCAAATTTCAATCGCATCATTATTATTTAAGAAACAGACGAATCCGTGCTCACAACTTTCACATCAGCTTTGGAAAATAAGGGCCTTTAAACAAATTTCTACTAAATAATAACGGAAATGTTTCTTGAACCTGTTTCCAAGAAACTCCATTTATCTCTGGGAGATAATTTGTTTTAGTCTTTATTGCTATTTCCCCATCATGAACGAGGCTCACATCTGATGAAAATCACAGTCATGATATTATTGCAGAAAAAAATGGGTAAAAGATTTCACTTGCTTGAATAACACAAACTAAAAATTAATTTTTCATCTTTATGCGGCATTTTACAGATTCAAATCAAATGAGAAAAAAGACGCTGATGCGATTCACGTAAGCATATATTGCACGAAGTTGTCTTTGAATTCGATAACTTGTATTTGAATACGCCATGTATCAATTTAAACCTCCTTCATGTATTTAAAAACTTCACTTGCGGTACTATTTACCAATAAAAAAGCAATAAATGTCATTTTTCCGACGTAGTAGAGTAGAAATAGCACTGGCGTCAATTTTTTTACTGCATGGGTCTTCCAACTGCCTTATAGTTTAAAAAAAGGGTTTCATGTATTGGTCCAGCAAAGTAAACACCACGATTTTTATCTTTTTATTGGAAATTACCACGGAAAAACATTGGTTAGAGATTTGGCGGCTCAATTGTGTGATTGCGTCAGCCAATATATACGTACTATACAAGAAAGATAAGAAAATATACGATAGCTTCTCGCGTAATCCATCAAAGTTATCGTTGTCTCCAAGTTCAAGGTTAAGTTCAATAGGTCGCTCATTCCCGGCGATAGACTTAAAAAAAAAAGACTCAGACCATCACGTGGCCCGTATCCTATATGCATATATACATATCCGTTGGGTTTATTATCTCGCAGAACTTGAGCCTTCTTGGTCTTTTGTGCCGGAATATTTTCCTGAGAGCCAACACGCAGAGGAAAAATTATATTTTACTCTCCCGATCATGTCTCCTCGTTGGTGTGCAGCGCTAATCATCGTTGTTCTGGTGACTGGTTTAGCAGCACGTGGGGTGGACTTTCACGACATGCCTCCAACTCAGCCATCAAGGCAGGCCAACCATGCAATAGTTGGTGCACCCGATCGCATAAGTGGCGACAGCGGCGACTGCCCATCGGGACAGCGGCACGTCAACGGAAGATGTCGTCTGAGTGTTTGATTGAGTGTGCGTGAGTATCGTGCATGTTCTAAAGACAATTCATATACTGTAGCCATCATCAGAATTGTTTCAAAACGCGACTAAAAGTTGGAAGCCTGGGCCCTGAACTCTGTATTTGGTTTTGGAAAAGCAAATAAACATATGGACCACTTAGCCTTTGATGTTATATTTTTATGCCTGCATTCCTTCGATACCTACTTACTACCTCAGTCTTTGTGCCAATAATAATAACCACCTCCATGATGTGAGTGTTGGTTAAGCCCGAGACTTTCAATTAGTGGAATTCCATTGCAAAATTGAGAAAAATTCAAACAATAACTTAGCGATTCTACTGAAGATAAATAACTTAGGAGATTATTTCGAAGAAATTACATTAGCGGAGAAGATCTTCATGAGATGAAGACGCTGTAGTGTTTTCTTCAGAGGGTTCTCCTGAAGATGCAAGCGAAAAAAACAGAAGCAGTAAAAATTAAGTTTAGTGGAATCGCAAATTTATTAATTGACGTTCTCTCAATATAGGATTTAAGTCTTTCCCGGCGAATTCTTAGGATTTAACACCATTACCCGGCTGGAAACCCGAGAACTATTCATCCTGCTCTCGATATACCTTCTCATTTAAGAAAGTATTTACTGGGGAATATTTGAAGAGATTTAATTCGATAAATATTATCTAAATGCTTCTGAAAAGAGAAAAATATTTGTAATATGACTCAGATGTAATGCAAGGTAAATGTTGATTGTGTTGGGCCAGTTGAAAGTAAAGTGGATTGTTAGTCAGAGATAATTATTATGGAATTGTTCTTGATTACAAGAAGGAATATATAGACCCCTTAGTTGAATATGGTTTGAGACCCCAGAATAATGGACATCAATTTTCTATCATTCTCTAAATCTTGCTAAAACCTTCCCTAAATCACATGCTAATATTATCTAGCTGACCTATCATTATTTCAGCAAGGGTAACCCCGTTAAGAGTCCTGAATTGGTCTCCAATAGGCGCTATCGATCTATGCTGCTAACAAGACAAACCCTCCATTTTATGCTAACTGCTATCATATCCCTACGCATATATAAACAATTACAGTATAGAGAGACTTCGGAAAATCAACCCATTCATTTAGCCAATGCAGCCAGTAGCATGACCTTTAAAGTACAGCTTTTAAAATCTTACGATACTTACTGAAAGATGTCTCTTTCGGTACACCTACAGTACAAAAAGAAGGAAGGAGTTAAAACCGTCAACAAATGCAATCCCGAGAGGCTGGACTACAAATTCAAAAGAGATGTAAGTATTACGTAGAATGCAATTATTATTACGTTATGCAATTTAGTCCACGTCATTTTTCCGTCAGTTATTCAATTATCAAACCGTCCCAGGAGGATGGGGAAACGGTCTGCGATTTTCGTTTCCGTTTATGTTTTAAAATGTTTTCCAAAAGATGGAGGGGAAAAGGCGTTCAGCTCTCGGGTAAAAGCCTCGTTTTTCTCCGCATGGCCCCTTCCAGGGAACGACAGACTTCAATTTGTTACGACGCAAGAGTTTATGATGCAGGAGTGCACGAATCAAGTCCATTTTCCTCCAGAGCGTGGAATTCCCCGCCCCCGCCGTCCACGAAAACAAAAGCGTAAACGTCGTTACTTCCCCCTTTCCTCGCTACACCCGCGTGGCGCACTAAGCATTTCGTAATCCGATTATTTTCCCGCCCTCTGACTCGCATTCCGCGTCCCCAGCTTTTTCCTAAGAGACCGATGTAAACAATTTCCAGCCGCCTTAGAGGTCCGCTCGGGAAATATAGTTCGCAGCCCGGTTCTCCACTGACTGAAGGATTTGAGGGGAGTTCGTTTGTGTACGCGGTGTAATATCACGGCTCGCGTGCACCTCACAAAAGGACGCTGAAACGGTAGAAGAATGACTACAAATATACGCTAAGGCAACGACAATGGGTCAACAAAATGTGGAGAGAGGGTGGGAAAAAAATGGAAATGAATTATTTTCGCATGTTGAACATGGGGGTGGGTGCGTGTTTATATTTTGTGTGTCGCAATTTTTATAACTTCAAATTTTTTATCTCTCTCTACCACACCACAATTTTTACTGCTCTGATATTTTTTTCATGCTACAGAGATCTTTCTGTCGGGAGCGTAATCAAATTAAAGGGTTCTCTCCCCAATCTTCATTTAACTCTTTCGAACCGTGTAACAAAGGCCGCGTGCGTGAAAGGGAGGCTGGGTTGAGAGAATGGGGGGGAGATGTGTACACGAAGAGTTGCGTTGGGGGTGGGAAAGACACAGAGAAATGAATGGGGGATGGATGGCAGTGGATGTGGATTGAAAAAAAATAAATTAAAGAGGCACGAGTACAGTGAGGGTAAAAGTCGGGTATCGAAGGGGAGGAAGACGAGGTGTCACCAGTTTGGATTCTCTCCGCCCCTTCCTGATTTCATCCCCGCCCCTGCCAAAGTCAACCTCCCCTCCATTCTTTCAAAAAAATACAAACCTTTCCCAAACCACCACCTTCACAAACCGAACGGCACGTAGAGAGAGATAGGACGAGGGAAGGGTTGAGAAAAAATCATTTATCCCTTCATTATCCATCGCTTTGCTTTGGTACCATCGCCCCCGTCGCCTGGCAACGCCCTCCCACCCGCTCGCTACCCGGTGCCATAACTAACGCAACCCCCTTTCGCACATTGCCCCCCCCCCCCATCCACCCTCGCCTCTTTCAGATTTCCAACCCTCCCGTCTCCCGAAACCCCATTGCTACCGCGTCGCCCTAAAATTCCACCCCTATGCGTCTCGACGTGTGTTGGGGGGGGGGGGAGAGGAGGGGGCACGTACCCCTTTCTGTTCCTCCTATTCCTCCCTTCCCGCGACCCCTCGTACACACCCTGCTTGCTACAGATTCTTTCCCCTCCCCCCCACCACCCCCACCTTACTCCTCCCTCCTCAGCGTTCGCAATTCCCATCTCTGGCAGACATCTTCCGACCCGAATAGTTCGGGAGAACAGCGGGGTGAGTACGCACAGCAAGCGAGGTATCTCCCCTTCTATTCCCCCGTGCGCGCCCTTCCATCGGTCCTCCTCCTCCCACCCACCCAACCCATCATCCCTTTACCAGCCCCTTTCTGTCGCCACCCCATCCATCTAAAGCTACCCGTTGTCTCCTCCCACCCCGACCTCTTCAAACCCCTCTCTCCAGCTGACTCTCCATCTCCCCACATCACACCGACCTCCAATCCTATGCTTCCCCATTGTGAACCCTCCTTCCCACTCGTCATAGTATATGTACTTGTACACATGCATATACGTACACGCGCATACATCGATTCGTAGAAAAATCACTAACGTGACGACTGTATGAATACCGACACGCGTGACACGCACAATAATAATATAGTAACACACAACAAAGAAGCTCACACGTTTCTCAAACTTTACGCAGGAACAGTGAGTTGTATTTCCGTCTCCATTTCTGAAGATGGTGGTCGTATCGCTTAATTAAAAATCTTGCGGGTTTATTTATTTTGTGTTTCTATTATGTGCGTGTCACGCTTGTGTCGGTATTCACATATATACCAACATATAATCGTAAATGAAAATGATCAAGGAAACGATAGAGCTGTCACGAATTACGCACAAATAGAAGAGGAAATAACACAGGGTGTTTGAATAAGGACTTAATAACTTTGAAAGAATATAAAAATGCAATTTAAATGCATATGAAATAGTTCAAAGAGTCATTGTAGAGCTCAACATGTGTTTTTATAAAAAAAATTATTTTTGTTCGGTGAGACTACCGTTTGTGATGTGACAGACATTCAATCTACGCCAAACCAAACTTATTTCAGCCTGACTGCAGCAGATGAGATGCTACTGCTGCTACTTCCGTGTAAGTTCCATTTCTCAGTTCAACGAGATCTGCAGGTAAGGTTAGAATAAACACTAGATCTTTGATGAGTCCTCACAGCAAAATATAGAGAGGGGTCAATTCTGGGGAGCGAGTCATATCATATGAAAGTGGTAAAGTCCCTGTTGAATCGCCCTCTACAACATAAGTGGTGATAGTGCAAGGATGCCGATATAAAACGTAAAATATTGGAGATGATCGAGAATCGAACCTGATCTTCGAAAAGGATATTTGGACAAAAAGAACTTTTTCCGTTTCGTGATGCCTTCTCAATATTTTAGGCATAAGACCGGCAACTAAGGTGATCTGTACTATTAAGAGTAGGTGGGTATGTTGATCCATGTTTGATTATGTGGGGAGTGGAGGAAGAGTTGAAAGAAACCTGGCTTCGAAAATCACTTACTTTTTAAGTAATTGCACCGAGGGGTTCAATGTTTTAAGTCCTATTCGATGACGGGAGTACTGAACTTGAAGTGGTTTCCAAATGAATTCCAGGTATAGTTCGGAAACCCGTAGAAAAATCTCCGTCACAAGGTGGATTCGAACCCAGTATGCGGAACTAGCACTTTGGCCGCCAAATCACCTCAATCCCCTAATGTATTACCTATAGCTGATGAATGATTACAAAAAAGCATAATATTCACAGATTTTTTAAATTAGGTACAACTGTATTCAACGGAAAGAATTCGTCATTAGGTGCACCTAATAGTGATACCTTTGTGCTGAAACCATTTGCATGTACTATCATAACGGAACGGAACATCATAACATAAGTTTTGAGAACTAGTTAGTCTGATCTGTGTTGGGGTTCACATTGAACATACCTTCCATCCATTATCAACTTTCACATAAAAAGTCATACTTCATATACAAAAATTGCTATACATATATCCAGATTTGAATAATGGAAAAAGAAAAACAATAATTTTTAACGAGATAAAGATATTATAAGTATTTATAATACTTTTTTACCTAAAAAAAATTCAAATAAAATTATACTCTAGTGTAATATCATTTCAAGATTAATTTTCACATAGTTGAATACGATCCCACCCGTTTTGGTGGCCCTGATGTTTTCTTTATTATTACGAAGTGTTTATCAAACCTGCAATATTATCTTAAGATTTTAAATTAGATTTTGCGATATATTGATACTTTAAAATCTTAAGTTATGACCGTTGCCTTGGGAATTTTTATCAGCGGTACACAACCCTATTTCCTTTCCATTCTCTCCTATTTGTGCGTCACGAATGAGTGAATACATATGGACAGTAGATTGCCAAGGGCGGGTTGGAGATGAGGACGTGCGAGACGGTTGTAGGGGTCGCAAAAAGGGTCCTTGTTATGTAAGGATACGACTACTGGGAATAGTAAGGGTTTCATGGGGAAGGGGAGGGGAAGAAGCGAGGGGGACAGAGAAGTTCGAGAACGGGGGATAGGATGAGGAAGAGGAGGAGAAACGGAGGATGGATGAGGGCATAGGGAAATCTACTCGGCTAGTACGGATGAACTTGGACAGCGGACTATTAATAGGGAGCAGCTGGGAGAGCAAGGGTCACCGCACGGTTATCATATTTTTCACCCACCAAACAAAACCTCTGAATTCGAGGAACTTTAATTCACTCTCGCGTCCGGAGAGAGGACCATGCTCCGTTGTGAAGCCAGCGTTTGCGTAGGTACAGGGGGCCATTGTCCCCAAATGCGACAACATACTACTAATGAAGGGATGCACCCACACACATACGATTACCGTCACAATAGTAAAATAATTACGTTCACTCTCGGCTATCTCCTCCCTAATTATTTTATTTAATTGGCGAGGTAAGTGGCGGTCCCATGTTTTTCCCTCAGTCCGCTTAGTAATGCAAAATGAATGTTTGGTTCAGCAGTTTAAAGCACATTGAAGTCTCGATTCTCCGAGGTAATGTGGACTGAAGCCACCTTGGATAATAAAATAAACTCGGATAATACGGAAAGCTTAAGTGCGAGAAAGAATTTACGGGAAAAATTAGATATTTATATACTTTACCCAACTCCCTTTTCTGACATGGTTGTGATGAAACATTTTTGTTACTCGCCAATTATTTGGGAATAAAAAATGATTGCCAACTTCTGAAGTTAGTTTTCGTGAGCTAAAATTGCTTGGTACTGCCACAATATAAGGATTTGTGTCTCGGACAACACGGAAACTCGGTAAAACCGAACTGGGAAAATCGAGACTCTAGTTTAATAGCATTAACTCTTTCATGAAGCATTGCAAGATAACAGTGATATGTAAAGAGTAAAAATATGTTTATATTAAACACTCTCTCACCTCTTTACGCGAATAACTCACTATTGAATACGCAGATCATAGCGCAGAACTGGCTTCAATATATACAATACATTCTCTCGAAGTCCATACTCAGAGTGATATTCAGAAAATTAGAAATAGTACATTACGACATTTGGGAAAATTCCTATTTGATTACATAAAATAATACAATGCACTAATCGTAAAACGTTTAACCAGTAAACTTTGCTTAGTTAGCCTCTGTCGTCCATGTTGGTATTTGGCAGTTATTTAACACAATATTGGAAAAATGACACGCTTACAGAGAAAATTCCATCATTTATCCCTGAAATTAGTGCATAGAATTCTCCGATCGTTATCACTTTTCCTACAGCCGCAATGTGGTTAACGCACAACAGATTTCTATACTCCTATCCGTCATCCCTAACCTTTGCTAAACCGTGATTTCGTGAGTAAAAACACATTTACACTTTACCTCACGATAAGCTTGAAGAAGTCATTGTCTGAAGGAAAGATACCATTAGACTGGAAAATTGCAAACGTTACACCGATATTCAAAAAGGGAAACAGACACGAGCCAGGGAACTATCGACCAATTTCATTAACGTCGATTATAGGCAAGATACTCGAACATATCGTCGTTAGCAATATCATGACGTTCCTGGACAGTCGTAACGTCCTCCATGGCTCTCAGCACGGCTTCCGGAAAGGTAGATCATGTGAAACACAACTCGCGCTCTTTATTCATGACGTTCTCAAATCTGGTGAATCGAAAAGACAAGTTGACGCATTATTTCTAGATTTTAAGAAAGCTTTCGAAACGGTACCCCATAACAAACTTTTATACAAATTATAGTCATGCGGCCTAAACGAAACAGTAGTAAACTGGATACGCGACTTTCTGAGTGATCGTAAGCAAAAAGTAGTTCTCGACGGAATTAGCTCTGATGTAGCTAAAGTGACATCAGGTGTCCCGCAAGGAAGCGTGATCGGCCCCCTTTTGTTCATTATATACATAAAATGACCTATGCTCTCGAATTAGCAGTAAAATACGTTTATTTGCCCACGACGCTGTCATCTATCGTGAAATTAATGATCACTCTGACTTTGAAACTCTATCATCGGATTTAAACAACGTTCATGTGTGGAGCCAAGAGTTGGGACTCGAACTTAATCTGAGCAAATGCACGGCGGTACATTTCTTGCGGAGGTCGTCCAACTATTCCCATGTATATGCTGTGGATGGTGTTAATATAAAGGCGACAGATATAGTGAAGTATCTAGGAGTTACGATAACTTCGGACCTATCGTGGGGAGCACATATAAGAAATATTTGTGGCAGAGCTCTGAAGAAGCTAGGATTCGTCAAGCGTATTGTGGGAAGATTTTCGGATGAAAAAGTAAAAGAGAGGTAATATTTCGCACTCGTCCGGCCACACCTTGAATATGCAGCGAGCATATGGGATCCGGTGCAGAAAGACTTAGTCCGGGAACTTAATAAAATACAAAGGAAAGCTGCGCGATTCGTCAAAAACTGCTACGGGCGTACAGACAGCGTTACACAGATGTTAAACGAATTAGGCTGGGAGCCGCTAGAGACTCGGAGGCTGCGCGCTAGGCTTAGATTGCTTGAACAATTGAGAATAGATATCTTTCAGAGCGACACGGAGAACATCATATTAGAACCCCACTATATTTCCAGGTCCGACAGAACCGATAAATTAAGAGAGATATTTTGCCGAACGGATAGGTATGGGAATTCGTTTTCCCCCGAACAATAAGTGACTATAATAAATGCTAGGCGTAATTTCATTAGAGCGTTTCCTTTTTATATGTAAACGGCTGGTGTCCTAACACCCACACGTCTATTGAGGCGGCTTGCGGGGTAGTATGTAGATGTAGATGAAGCTTGTAGACCACAATCGAATGAAAAAATAAATAAAGAGTGATGAAGCTCTAAACAAATAAATCTACAGAATTTAAATACACATTTATAAATTGATTATTTCAAAGGCAAAACATATTAGTTAATACTGAGTATTTTCAACTTTGCTGGCATTATTTTGGTCTCAAAACCTTCTATCGTGCATTAATTCATGGAATAAAATCGTTTTCAGATTTAAGAAAAATTTTACCTCACCACGATAATTCGTGTGAGGCCGATTACCAGAACGTGAAAATACCTTACATATCTTTTTTAAGGCTGCACATGGTTCCGTGTTTGGTTTATTTACTAATATTTAACTTATTTTTTTATAAATTAAATTGCTGCGTGAGTAAATAATGCGTGACTAGAGTCATTTCCTCGAAGTAAATAAAATATAATTATCATTATTTTAACAGACCCTGTTTTTGGCATCAGCACGGAATTCATGGTAAGTCGGCATAAATTTCTTCAGCTGTCTTCGCGTTTTGACCCGTCTGCGAAAGCCTAATTACATAGCAACTCGGTGCACTTTAATTCCAAGAGACGGAACATCACGCAAAATTAACCGGGGATGAGTAATGAATTCCAATTTGTACAGGAAAAACGACTGAAAGTTAAAATACACCTTTGGGAATATATTCTGGCCCCTAGGATGATTATATCCCTTTAGATGACCCACTTCAAAAACATCGTAAGCAAAAAGAAAAGTATCGTGATTCAATTGCCTGATCGGCCTTCATTGCACCAGTGAAATTTCCCAAGGAGCACCAAATGCAGGCAAAATATCTATTTGCTTAAAAAAACAAAACATTTCGAAGGCATAACGGAATAGCGGGTAGCTGGCCGGTATGCCTTGCTCAACAAAATAGTCGCCTTAGAACATGGCTTTGGCAAGGGAATGGGGGAGGATATAGATGGAGTTCGGGAGGTATCTCGGATTTTGCATTGACTGAAGTGCATATGGAAATAGGTACCACATAACTGGAGGTGATTCGGTGTGGCCATTAATAAAAAGTAAGTAAAAAGTATGGATGTGCAGGATTCTGTCGCAGAAATAACTGATTGAGATAAAACAAATAATTTGTGATAAGTGATACTTAACCATCCGCAAGAGATCTTCGCAACCCAAACGTCGCAAGTCGAATTCCGTCACTAGCTAGGACGTTGTGTTTGTCTTAGCCTTAGTCATCGCTTAGGTTAGAATAGGTCATTCGTAAGGTGTCATAACACTCCCTTGGCTGTTGGAGCATATAAAATCCAAGATCCTATTCCAAGGAGATTCCATCTCGGAACCCTTTTATGCCCGAGGAAACTCGTTAACCCTGCAGCAGGTAAACTGTTCCAATCACACATGACCTTAATGTGAAAAGGAATTCGAGGCAAAAAAATTCCTCTCACATCCTGTCGACCAAAATAATTAAGCCTCAATTAAAATATTCTGTTAAACCTCTCAAGAGGCACAATCAAGAGTTGAAAATGCTTCAACTTCACAAGACTTTTCGTTGGAAGGGAAATCGGGTTGGTATGAGGACTTGAGTAACGGCTTTCCATCACGAGGGCTTGCATTCGATTACCGACCGTATCAGAGATTGCTTTTATCCCGATCACTACTGTGAAGAGCACTTGAAGTACAGAACTCCAGTACTCAGATAGGTCCTTAATATTTGGACCCCTTATCATCTTTCAACGGAAGAATGATAATGTGGACGCTGCGTTTTTCTTCAGCCTTCCTTTATTCCCCATAACAAAGGGGTCATGCACGAATATTTTTTACTGACGCAATCGAGTATCCAAATCAAAATAAAAATACAGATTAAAATCAGAAGTAATATTTTCAACGTTAAGTCGGATATAATTCGAAGATTCAGAAGAACGAATTTTCAGGCAGCGCTGAAAAAGGTTGGCTTTGGTTTTGGCGTCACTAGGCAGTAAAAACTGTACTCTATAAATTAAAATATAAAAACTCAACATGTTGCACGTCACTTGGAATATGTATATCAGCTGTTTGTTACTTTTGAGTTCGCCACCGCTCCGCTAATCTCGGCAACGTTCCATCCTTCACCTAGTATTAGGAACAACGTCACCATGCATCTCATTTTGGATTATTAATATCATGGGTCATTTTGCAACCAGATCACTTTTCATTCAACCATTTCCCACAAGACCAGTTAAATTAAATGCAGTTTACGTGCGAGTGCAAATTATCGCAGCTCCGTTTTTGACCATGGAAACAATTGATCCGGCGTAGTGGCGTGGCCAAACATTAAAAAAAAAACATTTTTTTGTGACGTGGAACTTCTGGAAAGTTCTGAAATATTTTCTGGCACACGAAAGGTTTCACGAAATTTGAAATTATGCTCAACTGAGTAGCCATACGCTTAAATTCAATTTAAAGTTTTATTTTCCGGCAAATTAACAACTCGTCCACAAACCTACTCTCCTCTTACCAACCTCCTCAACAATGGTGCAAATGACCTCGGTTGTCGGTCGTCTTTCTTGATGACTATACCACTACTTTACAATGGGCACTCAACCCAGTTTAACTTCCGCGAGCACTGGGGTCAGGAGGTGATGCGTGGAAAAAGGCGTGCGAAATTTCGTTCGAATTGAAAAGAGGGAGACCGAGTCGGAATGAAATAATTATTATTGAACCCTAGATAGGGGAAAGAGGGGTGTGCGGGGGTCTAGGCTTAATGCGTGGGGAGGTTCTGGAAGGGGTTGTTGAGGGGTTGGACATTTTTTTCGGCGACCGTGCGAGAAGGGAACGATTGAAGCGTGCTTGGGTGATGTGATGGGTTAAAGGGCTCGTGTGGAAGGGCGGGTTCGGGAGACACTTGGCGGGAGAGGGGTGATGTGCGGGCGTGAAGGACGCGCCAGCCGGGAAAGTGTCGTCGAGGGTGAAAAAAGATTGCGGTGCCAGAGCAACAGACTGAAATGAGACGGCGGGAATGCGTCCGCTCGCTAACAGGGGGGGGAAGGGGGGTCTCCCTCCTCGTAGGGATGCCATACGTGCCCTATGGGCAGGCGCCCATGCGTCGCGGACGAAATTCAGTCCTAACCCGAATCACGTAGGGACACATCTACACACTACCCTGCGAGCTGCCTCAGAGGCTCGTGGCACGGGGTGTGAGGACACCAGCCATGGAAAGTTGAGAGGAAATGGGGATAAAGGAGTGGGGAGAGGAAAGAGGTGAGTGAATTGTATGTGAACGATGCATCCTATACTGGTTTAACGCCGTTTTTGTAATAATCACCAATGGTACTGTCCTCCTGACTGCTTTTTGGTCTACGGATAGTGGCCGGGGGAACGTGCGATGTCCTGATTTGAACTCGGACGAGTGCTGGATGCCTGGTGTGGAATCACCCCGTACCACACATCCTAGTGGTGGGGTAATTCGTTGATGTAGAAGTCCATCTCTCTTATTTTGACGCTTCTAACAGTTCTAGAGATGTAGCGCGGCGGCGCGGGGAGAGGGAGATGCATCTACATCTACATACTACCCTGCGATCCACCCCAGGGGCGTGTGGCACGGAGTTTTAAGATACCAGCCATGGAAGTGGATGGATAATAGGGGAAAATAAGACGGAGAGGACAGGGGTGAGCTGTATCTCAACGATGTGTCTTAAGATAGTGTCACGCTGTTATTGTTGTAATCACTAATGACGCGTGGAAAGAAGGGATTTCCGTACCTAACAGTTTGGCAGTGATTCTCTCTTTTTCATCGCTTCTATCAGTTCTAGGGATATAGCGCAGGGTCAAAATTATATCCTCTCTGTTGCACTGACTCTCGCATTATCTGAATTTATCAAGCAATCTTAGCCTAGCGTGTAGCCTCCTGAGTCTTGAACTGTTCCCGGCCTAATCCATCCATCAGTTGTATGACCTGTTCTATTGGATAGTATCACTTTTTAACAAAGCGTAAGATAGGAGTAGTAACGAAACTTGGCGGCAGTCGCCGGCGCGAAGCGTGACGTCAAAAAGGGGGAAATGAGTCTGTTTGGAAATGAGTCTGCAAAGAAGCGGAGGGGAAAGGACGGCATATGTCATACCCACATGTGCTACCAACATAATTGCGTTTAACTACAGAGGGTGGGGACGTTTCTGCAGTGCGTTTCACGACTATGTTTACAATCGAAACGAAGCTGGATCAAAATAAGCCGATAGAGTTCCCAACCCTGGACTATAGAAGCCGATATAAACAACTAGATTTAGAGTCATCGAGAGCTACAAAGTTAAACTGTAAAGAAGTTGGCACCGATGGTTTGCGACCTTGGAAACATTGGTAGGAGAACGCTGAGAGTACATACCTTACTCCCACGTGAGGAGTCAGTTTGAAGGCGATGGACTCTTCCATTAAAAAGAGTCCATTACGAAACTGCCACCATGTTTCGCTTCCCCTATCCAGTTGGAAAAGCTCGGTTATAAGTTTGTAGCACTTCGACGATCAGAACGGTAGCGAGAGCGGGGTAAAATATCTTTAGAGATGGTAGATTGGTGAGTGTTTTTCACTCAAGAAAATTGCACAATTACACAACATTCTAGCTGAAATTCGTCAAAATATACTCATGTAAAAGGCCAAAAATGTGTTTCTACGCATGTACACACTTCACTTTCATCCGAGTTTAATAGGGGTTGTCAGGTAAGCATCCCGTTTAAAGCTGATGGAAGGTAAAATGAAATTATGGAAGTTATTGGAAGAGAAATGGACGACAAAAAAATCAAGGGCATCACAAAAAGCAACTGAAGAACCCGGAAGAATGCTATCTTCAACTTCTGAACACCGCGGAAGCCTTCGCACCAACTTCATTCAATATTAAGCGGCCAAAAACAATTTTTTTTCCTTTTTTGTGAGATTTTAGGGAATCACATCAATTTTCAGGGTACTTGGCGTCCTTGATTAATAACTGACGTTTTTCATTAAGTTCATTCCCTTTTTTATACCTATGCTCCATTAAGAGGACAATTATTACTATGAATAAAATGGCAAAATGCTTTAGTTTTTAGATCTTATGTAATTTGAGTGGTACATTAAATTTACTTACATTATTTTTACCCTCAAACTAAGACTCCAAAACATTAATCTTGGAATTTGTGAGGTAATAATCTACAAGATCCCTCTATTAAATACGCTTGGTATTTTTAAATGCTGGTTCTTCATTAAAGTATTTGGATAAGGAGAGCTGCAAAGAGGTTCCAAAAGCAGACAATAAAAGACCTGGAAAGTCTTATCAAGACATGAATAACTAATAATAAAGCTAAAAAAGTGGTTTGCCCGCGCAGGCAATCAAGTTTAAGTAATTTGTCACGGTGAATTGTAAGTACAAATTGATGGATATAATTCGAAACGAGATATGCAGGAATGTAGGAACGAGCCAGAAATCAAAACTGCCTCAGATATCAAGGATAATAAATTGATCGAGGATAATCTTTCCTATGCATAAGAATCGCCTGTATTGAAACAAGTTCAGGATGCCTACATCACTACGAATGTGATTTACGCACGAGTACAGTTCGTACCTTCAAGTGAGCAGCGTCACTTGCATACGAAACGAGGGCATCAATCACTCAGTCTTGGTATTTAGCAAGGGACGGAGTCGCGATCATCATGAACACCTACCTCTTCCTCGTTGAAATTATTGCATTTCGAGGCCGAGGTAACGGGAGAATGGAGAGGCGACCGTGCTGTGCTGAAGCAAACTATTCGGGAAACCGCAAAATACGGTTGGGGAGTGTTTCCGCAACACGCGGCAAGAGTTACAATCATCACCATCCGTGATTAAGACTCACACATGATAGATCAAAAGCATCAAGGGGAACGCCACATCCTCATCTACAAACGCGAATGCCACTGCGCCTAACTTGCTCGTATCTGGATAGCCGGAGAAGGCTGATGAGTGACTGGCATTTGCACAGCCGAAGGGAATCTAGGTGGAGTTAGCAGCTGCCAAAACAAGGTGAAATTCAATTTTCACTAGATAGCCAACCGTACACGGAGTAATCAAAACAACAATTCCTTTCGCCAATACAGCAACGTGATATCGATAAATGTTTTCACAAGCAGTAAAAATTGAAAATGATGAGAATGTCATAAAAAATCATCAAAAAAAGAAAGGATTTCACATAAATTAGAGAATCCACACCTTGAACTAGATTTATTAAAGGTTAAGCTTTATAGGTATCAAGGCGATCGATACCCTATGATTCTTCATGTTACGTTAAATTCATATATATTAAACAAGGACTCATCGCCCAAATGCAATGATTACTTTGGAGTAAACAGTTAACTATCTATTGAGACATGCTTGTAAGAGTTAAATATCCGCAGAGACAAAAATGATTTGCCTTGGCCGGGACTCGAACCCGAACCCAACGATACGCGTCGGTAGCTTAACAGGCTAAAGCACTCGACCCGACATAGAGGGATTCGCGTTCGAGTCCCGGTGAAGGAGAATGATTTTTCATCTGTGGAACTTTGCACTTACGTGCACTTACGGGTTACTCCGTAAAGGTAATAAGGTGCAAGCTAGTCACGGTATCCTCAAAATTTAAGACTTGTTTGATTTAAGTTTAATAACATGCAAACAAACTAAGCATGGAAACTAGAAATATTCGCTTAACAAATGGAGGAGGTGCTTTTATCTTCAGTGAACCAGTGCCTATGCCATCCTTATCCGTCTAAGACACACATAGCTTCAGCAGTGCCCTAGATTTTTTTAAGCTCGCATCCACGAAATTTGAAGAACTCGAGCCGCAACAAAGTTTAATAAATACAGGTTGAAAGAAATGGAACTGAGCCAAGAAGGTGGATTCATTGCAATTTTACTCTAATAAGCGTCGATTGCTATGAGGCAAAATATTCAAGGAGTTGAAGTTAGCGCAGATCGGAACACATCAGCGTATTTGAGTGCACAGGATTGACGATGAATGGGACGATGTGCGCTGGTGAAACCTGCGGTAACCTGCCGGTAGGTAGCATTCTTTAGGTAAACAGTTGCCATTGCCGAATGCTTTGAGCATAGTTTTCGAGTTCCCTCCAAAATCACAGTGGGGTAGAATGAAGATCTAGGAGGAGAAAATTTAGATTTTTGAACTAGTCCCCCATATTGGCCTCATATTTATTTGCAAATGAACATAATACGAATAAAAGCACATTGCATTAAATATGGGTCACTATTACAACATTTTAGTGCAGGGGGTTTCACTAGCCCCCCTGAACTGAATTTATCGAGATCAGTAGCGAGTAGGTTGCACAGTTTTTGGACTAAGTGGATATTTTAAGCATAGGCTGTTAAGACTGGATATAGCGCCCTTAAGATAATTAAAACAAAATGTACTCAGAAAATTTTATCTAGAAACAAAGAGAAACTTCCATTCATTTAAAAGATGTAATGCCATAATACTGTTGGATCACATCGACAAATATTTGAATAAAAGTGATAAATAAAATTTCATAGCAATATTTCTTCCTTTGAATCATCAGTATCTGAATATTCATAGCAAAGTATTGAATAGTCTGAATCAGGTGGGTTCAACAGGTTTAAAACATCAGGAGGGATATATTACAATTTCTTCCGAGGTGACCTTCCTAATTCAATTAAGAGTGGATCGGACGTAAAGAGTAAACTATGCATTAAATCTTCATTACAAGCAAGGCTACTTATAAGATTTCCTAGTGTGGCTTTCTCTGAACCTCATCGCATCTTTATTTCGATCTTCTTGCGCTTCCTCAGAGAATTGTCCGATAGCGAGTGGAGGCGCACTGATTAAATTTGCTCCATGAATTAGCACTTTATGTAAAGATGGTGGCATGGGGTACCAACCGTACAAGTCATAATAAAGTGTAGCCACATCCATTGCAGAGGCTTTGAATTTTGTTCAATTAATTTCATGTGGGCTGGCCAAAGCCTGCAAGATAGCTGAAAGCATCGCAATCAAAGTGATATCGATACCAGTGATTTCAGCAGTACATGCTGGGTTATGAAAATAACGCCACGCGGAATTTCCATCGTTGGATCCACCCCCTATTTTTTTTGGTCTTGGTTTTGGTTGGTCTATAATCAGCCCTGTCCTCTCCCTAAAGTCTATTTGAATGCGATATTTCCTTTGGGCAACACTTTCCTAGTTATCCTCAGAAGATATTCTCCATTTTTTCACTTCCAATCGGTAGGAAATACGAAGCAGACATTCAAAGCTTCAAATGAGGGAGTGCAAAGGAGAAATCCCGTATTGTAGAGGATTATGATTTATTTTCTTGCTCTGGGATCGATGGAGAACAGCAAGATCTGAAGGGTTTGCTCTGCAAACATTGCATGTCTGAGTGGATTTTGTGTCTGTCTGAGCGTAGCAAACCATACCGTCAAGCGTTTTAAGGTGGAATTGGTGCATTAGAAGGAATGTTTGGCTGTTGTGAAGGTTAGCTGAATATGTGCTGGAATCTATTTATTTATTTTATTTTCCTCGGGGGTTTTGGTGAATAGCTGGAGTGGTACAAGGGATATCATGGCTAATGAATGGTTGATAAACTCAGGGAAGGGAACTGCTTGCTTGTGCATTTATTGACTGAAGGCTCCATCCAATCCCCACTTCCAAATGAGATTGAGATTGCCATCTGACAAACCCGTCAGCGAATCACTCACCGTTCCCATGAGTCTTGTAACGGTTAGGTCTACCAATCCTTGAAATCGAACTTTTCCACCTGTTTCAGAAATTTTAATGTCTTCTGAAGGAGGTTAACATTGCTTCTTCGCTTCTTGAATCTCCTCGTAACTTGGCAAAATATCTGCGTTGTGCTATTTCAATGTGTCCCGAATCAGCTGGTATTGAGACCTGGATAGATTTGCGCCTACAATCAAATTCAATGCTTCATCTGTAGAGAGTGGCACAGCCATCTGTTTCGAATTCGTGGATGACCTTCAAGCTTTTTTCATCTTCGTGGCCCTAGTTGGAGTAGAAATGGCCTCCCCAAAAAGTTGCGCAGCATCCTGTTTTCCTCGAGACCGTAGTCCTACTGCGGTGGAATATGTTAGTTCCTCCACACTTGTATTTTCTAAAGTTTCATTGGCCCTACTCCTCTTTAACAGCCCGCTAAGTTACTGAAAGTGGCTTCTGGGTCGACCTGGCCCTACAGGTTGAAATATCTTGTCACGATCACTGAAAAAACATGTCTTCAAAAATTTTTTTTATGAATGGGCAGAAACATTGATACCGCAGACGTTTGTCCCAGTAATGAAAAACTAACAAGCTACTTATAAAGATGAAAGGAGCTGAAAATAAAAATAAATGTCGCGAATACCTGCTACTCCTGGCGTATTTGAGGACGCAGTGTCTTCGGTGACTTCAGCTGGGGGAGGCATAGGTGGGAAGATTAAGGCCTCCTCGTAGAGCCATTCCTTATTTTTTGACAGGAAGACGTCAAGCTTCCTATTACTTTTTTGCCATCTGACGTAAATTGTCGAAATATACGTACTCATTCTTTTTCTGCTCACTTCTAAGTCTTCCAGAGTGTACCTAGAGAGATGACTCGTCCTACTATAAGTCACATGCATGACCAATGAAGAAGAACCAAGCATTGCCAAACCATTGAAGAAGACTCCTTTCACATATGTCTATTAATATGGCATCCAACCCATATTACGAGTATTTCATGACCCACTGACTCCTAACCCTATCCATCCTACTTTTGTGGCAAACAGTTTTCAGGTACCCCATTCATAATTCATTTTGCACTAACTATTAATGAAGTATCAGTAAAAATCAAAATGGCAGGAAAACCCCTATGGATAGGAGGCGGGAGTTTCTAAAATTATCGTCCATGTCCATGAGTCTCCTGGAGGGAATCCGGGGGAGTTTCCAACCCTACCTTCTAGTAGTCCGCACATAAGCTGTATACGCCATCTACACAGCGCACGGAAGGGGTTGAAGGAGAACGAGATGACGCAATAGACGGGATGGTAGTTGGCGCCAGTGCAAGGGAAGGACGGTGCAAATAATAAAAGAGAAGGATAGTGGGGTAAGGTTTTTGGGTGGCGAAAAGAGATCCCCTCGGCGTGAGTGGAGTGTCTCGGGGGGGAAGAGGTAGAGGTCGGCGCGGAAGGGGGAAGGCTCACTGGGGGGGAAAGTTTGACGAGAGACGGGAATGGATGGTGGTAGCGACGTAGGGTGGAAATAATTGAAGGGTTATGGCGATAAGGAGAAGCAGGTTCAGACCCTGTGTGCGTGTAAGGGCTCGCAGAGGGCTGACTGAAAGGGAGAGTGAGGGAACGGAGAGGGAAATAAAAAGGAACGACGGGAACGGTGGGGCGGGGTGCGCGCTGAGAAAAGACCAAGGAGAGAGAAGCGGAAGGAACAGGGTGTGACGAGTGGAAGAGTAGGCGGAGGGTGGTAGGAAGTCGATGGTCGGTGGAGGGGGTTGCGAAGCATTAGTAATAATTGGGTTGGACGCGATATGACAGGGGGGGAGATTGGGACGTGGGGGGGAGCAGTGGAGCCATTTGAGCAAGACAGAGTGTAAACGCAAGGACAGGGGGAGCAAAGAAAGAGTGGGAAGGTGTGAAAATTGCGCTGAATGGAGTGCAAATCTGCAGAAGGCAGTTGAGAACTGGAGGGAGAAGGGAGAGGGTAAGGGAAATGGAGCAAGGAACCGTGTGACGACGTCATTCTCAAGATTGTAATATCCTGTCCGCAATTTCATCTAAGACACAAGTATTTTCCTCTGGAAAATATCGTGAGCACGCAGAAACAATTTCACGTTCCTTCTAAGACAAAAGACCGGTTATTGAAAAGTATTAATAATGCCGTCTCAGGACAAATGTGGTGGAACTTATGCATGGCGAAAGAAGAAACCGCTGCAGTTTTTCGCTAATAAATTTTTTATGCGATCCGTTTCAACATTTGATATCACTTGATGTAAAACATCGAAACCGTTTGTATAAAACATTTATACATAAAGAAAAACTTCAGAGTTGTTCTGGAGTTGAAGCATCCATAGAATAATACATACTTTGAAAGAAACTTGACAATGACTCAGAAAAAAAACTCGACCAGTTTAACATATTTGCGTTTTTCCCAAGGAAGCCTTCCTCCTGTTCTCGTTCTCTCCTGTTAGCCAGTATCATCTTAGACCAAAGTATTTCCCCCGAGAAAATATCGTGAAGGGAATTGAAGTGATTCAGGTTCATTCAAACATGTGTTCGGTCAGTGGTTAAGCGGGTCTTCCGCGCAAGGGCACCACCTTCCCCCGGTATTCGAGCGTCAGCTCATGACCGGGGTACGGAAGGCTGCGGGAATAGGGAAGGTAAAAAAGGAAAGGGAAGAAGGGTAAGGGAGAGGGAAAATTCCGGCCTCAGAGTCATAATTAGACTAAGAGAACAAAACGGAACGCAAAACAACCTTTAATTTCTAGCGTTTGCTGTGGTGAAATCTATAAAAGACAACACCGATCGGCAGTCTGCCTAGCCAGACCCGCTAGATATGTGTTCGGTCATTGCAAAGTATGTTTTATTCTTTGGACGCTTCATATCCATTAAGTAAACTCACATGCATTTTACCGTATTTATCCGAATATAAGCCGCACTTTTTTCCCAATTTTGGGGCCTCAAAATCGGGGTGCGGCTTATATTCGAGGTGCGGCTTAAATTCGAGAACTTTCTGATAAAATCGTAAAAATGACCGATTTGAGCAAACCAGCCATTCGGATTCACGCGGAAGCCAGCTAAACTCGCCTAAGCCACGGGAAAAGTAAGAAATAACACTGAAATTGGTCAAATTGGTGCACAATTATTCATATATTAAAGGATTATATAGGTAAAATTGAGTCACACTTACATAGGTAATGTAAAAGCAGATATATCATTCTAATGCCTAATACTGTAGGAAGTACGGGATGCACTAAAAAGGATGCACTAAATTCGTGTATTAACTTTTTTCCCTGTTTGAGACACCAAAAACGGCGTGCGGCTTATACTCGGAGTACGGTAAGTTATCTAAAGGGGTTAAAGCGACTTAAGGGTGGTGAAAGCCTTATGAAGATACGGTCAAGAGCCGTGACAACGAAGAAACTAGCGTGCAGAAACTCGTAACGTAACAGCAACTGCATCCTTTATTCAACAGAGATGAAGAGATGCGCTAATGCTATCGCTCCGATGAAAAGTAAAAACCTGACTCTGCTAACAGATCAAACCAATGGCATTTATAGGGTTTGATGGACAGATGGAGAGTTATGACAAACGAAGAAGTCTCTGTTATGATCGAGGAGATGACGAGGCTGTTGATGGAGCTTAAGAAGTGTTAGAGCAGGTGGTTGGATCAAACAATTGGAGGTGGGTAGAAGCTGATGGCTGTTATTGAGGATAGAATACTGCATAAATATAGCTGCTTCAGGAGGGATCTGGCTGGAGTTGTCGAGATTTATCATGAGCTAGAATCCTCGCGTATTTAAAGGATGGAGGATTTAGATGGGATGATTGTTATAGAGAGATTGTTGACGGAGGGGAGTGGTAGAGCCAATTGATTAAGACGGGGTGCAAACGCAAGAAGAGAAGAAGGAGAAAGGTGAGAAAATTGTGCTGAATACAGTGAAAATCTGCAAAAGACAGTTTCAAACTGTAGAGAGAAGGGAGAGGCTGTATGAAATAGAACAAGGAACCGTATGAAGGACAGAAGGGGTGGCCGAAGGGATACGAAATTGAAACTTCGGGAAAGCTGGCGTGGAAGAGGGGGTAGGGGGTTTTTTAGCGATACGGGAGTGAGGTTAGAGAGATATAATTCATCGGGGTTAATTACATTAAGAAACAAGAATAAATAGAAACGGTTCAAATGTGATGGAGTGAGCGGCCATTTGGATGGAATATATTCTGAGAGGAACAAAAGTGATTTTTGCTGTTTTTCGGACCAGAAATATCCTATCCCTTTTCCAAATAGTTACTTAACATTCTGCAAGAAAATATAAAGGAATGTGGAAAGGTTCCAACAAAATAAAATATTTTAACTCCCTAAGTAATTTCTACAGCAAGTCATGAGAGACGGCTATCATCATAATTATTCTTCAACTCGTGGTTAAATAAGTCATTTGACTCTCTTATAACCTACATTTCCCTCATACTCTAATCGAGGATTGCGAGGAAATGCGAGGATTCGCGAAACAATAATAATCAATTATAAAATACTCCACGTTTACAATCCTTTCCTTGTACAGAGTAACAGATTTCTGGGTTTTACCTAAAAATGACAGCCGAATTTATACGTTGGTACGGAACAAAAAAAGCAAGCAGGTAATACAATCTGGAATTTCACACAATGAAATAGCTCATCAAGATTTGAAATAAAGGAGTAGTAGAATATATTTTCAAAAATTTAATTAAATTTAGACACAAATTAATACGTCAAATTCAGAGGGGCGATGGAGAAGTACATAGTTCAAGCGGTTGCATCTGGACAAAACGGTGGTTTACCACACGATCCTTTCCTCTCTCTGCCATTTCACACCACGTGCACCGCATCAATCATGCTTTCAAAGAAAAGACACTCGAGAAACTCAAGCATTTTACCCTGTGCAATCCGGCTGATTATGTTTTTTCCCTGTCCTGCATCCGCTTCGCTGTTTGCACACCTGAGGATGAGTGGAACGCACACCCTAAATTTTAAACACCTCATACCCCCTTTTGCAAACCCCTGGAAAAAAAACTGGACCAACTTGAGTGGAGAGCTAACATTGTCGCGTTCCGAATTTCTCTAACCCCCCCCCCACTCCTCACGAAATGTTGGGCAAAGAAGAGGGGTGACGCTGAAGGGGTGTGCGAGGCACGCAGACAAGAAGCTGGAAGGTCGGACCGGAAGTGCTGAGCGTTCCTAAGCTTCGAAAAAAGGAATAGGGGAACGGAACGACAGAGAAGTGACACACAAGTTAATCCCTGCACAGTGTACACATGGCGAAATTAATAGTGCCAAAGCTTGCATGGTAAGTGTCGAGCGGTAACTCCCTCGATATGAACCTTAGATCAAGTATAAGGGTCATTTATATTCATGGTCTGGTATCATAAAGGCCAGTTTCATTCATGGTCAACGGTGTGAACAACCGAGTCGTTTGCCATCTGCTGGAACGCGAAAGAATCGTTTACGCTTGCCTTGCTCTGGTAATGATTAGAATGAGTTTTATTTTTCTTGCAATCTGGCAGCAAAGTTGTGCGCATATACGCCTTAACTTGTTCATTTGCTCGTGAATAGAGTCAAAAATTTAATGAGAAGGAAAGTTTTGAAATGAAAGTGTTGAATATTGATCCAACCAATCAATGAGAATTAATTAACATCAATTTTACTTATTTTCCATGTTTGCTATTACTTATTCTTCTATATTATCATGCACAGATACATGCTCAACAAGTTTTTTTCCCGTTATAAAGCACGATAGTAATAATTATGATGATCAATTACCTCTTGTCGAATAAAAAATGCATAGTTTCTTTCACTACCACTAACTATCGTTAATACAATTTGAATGTCATACATTTCATACACAAAGCAGTCACCCGCGCTTAACTGTTCTCACGACTAAGTCCGTGGCTCCGTGTGTACTCAGTAGCAAAATTCTGTTCACCATTGGTTGCTGCCATTTCATTCGACATGGCCGAGCACAGGATTGCAAGCCAATTCTGGCACAATATATGTTCACGCGTTCACAGGGCTTTAAAGAGAGAGGAAGAGAGAGCTCATGAGTGTTTTTTGGGCGTCTTCATTATCGAGTGGGGTTAGGGACGAGAAATTTTAATGGGCTCAGGGTAAGGGGTTAGGGGAAAAGGTGTCCAGGAGATTTTGGGGGTAAAGGATGATGCGGTGTCACGCGGGTGGGCCAGGAGGGCGTGGCCCGGGAGGCCATGGGGAGCAAAAGCGAAGAAGAGGAACAACCTCGCAAGGAGAAGAGTCCGACTGCACGACATTGTAATCTAAAAATCGCAATAACAATAATAATAATAATAATATGAGGAGCACATCGCGTGAAAGTCAACAAGAGCAGTATTCGATGACCTATTCGGAGATTCCTAGCATTGCTGGAAATAAAAACAACTTTTTTTGTGACTGCTGAAAACATTAAAAATTGATAAATACCTTAGTGGCCACATAAATACCAAAATTAATCCACTCAAAATATAGGAGGAGGTAACAAAACTAGCACACTCAATTCATAAAAATAGACTTTTAATATAAGTGCATTCCTTATGCCATTTTGATGAAATGTCCTCGCATAAATCATTCTGTATTTTTTAATTTCCACACTTTTTTCATTTACAACCGTGGTTTAGACATCATTGTGAAGGTACAACAGCTAGCATTCACCCTAAAACAAGAGTGGAATATATTAAGTTCAAATTCATTTAGTGACGTGTACCAGTTCCATAAAGTTACACCGGATGCCTTTTGTTGATGAAATTTGGTAAGAAATGTGAATAACAGATTATTTTACAAAAATTGTGAGTTCATTTTCATCCTGATGAAGCAAAAACATATATGCGAAGCGTCGGCAATAAGCTAAAAAACGTTTAGTATTTCCTAACCAAGCCCTATTTCCGCCCGAAAAAAATAAAATACATTTATTAACAAATTAATTGATTTAGTACTAAGCTAGATACTGCATTTTCGAGCTGTTAACGGAGTTTAAGCCTCTTACAATAGAGAGAGGGAGATGGAATGAGAAATAAAGACTCGAGAACCGTGGTTGGACGAATCGGTGCGAGTAATAGGTTGAACCGGCCGAGCATGAGGGACAGGAGTTTATAACGGGAGGGAGGGGAGAGAGAGTGGCAGGTCATAGTTAGCTCGTTCACGGCCGGCGAGACGAAACAAGACAAGAGAGAAGAGATAGCGGGAGAAAGAGGGCACGAATCCGACAGCGGCGAGATATGAACGCCGGGGGAGGAGGGTAGGAGGTCAGGGAAGGGTCGGAACGAGGGGGAGAGGCTGGGAAGGTCCGACGGACGGACGGCGGCACCCAGAGAGAGATGAGCGAACAATCCGACAAATGCGTCCGGGGCAGACTCCGGGAGGAATTAATCCCGGAATCAGGACTCCGCACCCCCGGAGTGGAGGGTATTTTTTGGGCGGAGGGGGGCGACGGGGGGGGGGGGGGGCGAAAGGCACGGAATGCGAACCTCCTTGCCCCTCAAAACGTCCTCCCCCACTCCTGCAGAGAGACCGTCGTGGTGGAATGGGGAGAGGATACACACACCCCCGCAGTTCATTCATTCACCCGCAACACACTGGGTGGGTTTTCAACTCCGCCGAAATATTCGCACTTGAGCACGCACGGTTAACGCTCCACAAGGCCTGACTCTCAACCCATCTACCCTCAGGAGGCCCAAATTTTCCGCTGACGCGACATAATTTCTGAGGCGGGATCGAAATTCGAGAGGGGAAAAAAAAAGATTCATCTGAAAATCAGTGACGTTCGTCAAGTGGCGGCGACATTGTTTCATCTCCTCCTTATCGGGGGCGAGCTCTTGACAGGACGTCACTCGAGGAGTCATAACGACCAAAATTTTGGATGATGGGACAAAATACAATTTCATAGCTATTTTCTCGCCGGGCAATTGATGTTTTAGATATTCCCTCAAAGAGGTAAACTCAGCAAATTTATTTGGATGGACGAAAATTATTTTCGAGGAAAATTACCGGGCTATTCCACAAATACATATTACTGTGCAAGCCACCTAAAGGATGTGTGGCAGAGGGTGAGTTTTCACCCGCTACACTACACTACATCATACAAATGTTAATGAAACTACGACTATTTATGCGTTAGCAAAAAACCTGTCAGGAGGTGAGATTTTACCAACATACCACGATATACGCTACCAATATTATAGAAGCTATATCAATGTAAATGCATAGGGATACAAAGGTTTTGCAAGAAGCATGCGAACCGTGCGGTTTTTTACCAAGAGGCCAACAAAGACAAAAGCATTGAGAGCAAATCAAACAATTAGCTACATAAACTATCAAAACACCAATTTAGGTGCAATTGCAGCTATTATGGTCTATTATTGCTCGTGAGAAAATTAAATGTTAAACCTGTCAGTTCTGCCATTTCCCTAATTTTATTCGAAACGAATCTGGATACGACTGATGTAATTTTTAGGGCTGAGATCTCATAATGTAAATCTTGCAGTTGTCATCTTCAGAGGTTTATCTTTTTTTTAATATCTGCGAGTGAGCGCTGCAAAAAATTGAATAATTAGGCCAAGGGGACTTGATTAGATTAGAAAGATTGTTTTAATTAAAGTTTGAAGTTATCCTTAATAATAACTGCAATGAAGGTGAGAATAATGTTAATCAAGTAAGATACTTTGATACTTCTCAAACCATAGAGGTGCCTTTCCGATTATTATCACATTAAAATATTTTTTTTTTAATCAATGGCTCTACTTGAATTAAACTTTTATGAAAAAGTTACCATCCCACACTTCACGAAATGATATCTAAGGAAACACAACAACAAAATATTTGGATGATGGGACAAAATACAATATAGTAGTTATTTTCCTGCCGGAAAATTGGCATTTTGTACATTTCCTTTGCAAAACCAAAATCATATGGGCAAACAAAAAATAACTAATCTGAATCCACAATAATCATTTTTTAGAACAATAACTTGTCAATTTTGGATGCGAATGACGCACTTTATAGGGGTGGAAGCTCATAAATAATTCCACAGTTGCAATCTCCAGGCGCATATCTATTTTTAAGAATAGATGTGCATGAGCACTGTAAGCATTTAATGAGACGGGCTAAGAATATCTAATTAGAATATAATGGGTTATAAGAAAATCCAAAATAAAGTCACAGCTAATTGTAACCACGATAAGGTGCGTTGATATTGTACACCAAAGAGGTTTCATTGAGACTATTACCACATTAAAATATTGTTAAAATTCCATTGCTCTATTTCAAATTTACATACATTCATACAAACCCATCACGTTTCCTTTCGGCGTAGATAAAGTCAAATAACTTAGTTGTTGTTGTTGGTCCTAGAGAGCAGGCTCCCTTTTAATAGTTTCCTTATTCCAGCCTTTTTCAAATTTTCAATAGGAAATTAAATTATACCACTCAGTTGTTGATACTTGAGAGCTTAGAAGCAAGGAACGGGAGGATGGGAGACTACAAAAGGCTACGGGAAACTATTAAACCGTGGGTCCCTTTCGCGTGAGCCTGCGCCATGAATTATTATCTCCTTATTTACTCTCATAACAGTTTCCCCCACTCGCGTAATTGTTTCCCCACCGCTATTGGGGAAGAAAATTGGGACTTGTTAATAAAAATTCTCATACATAAATGCGCATAATATCACCGTCGCTTATGCCGGACCGAATAAAAAAAACACGCATTAAAAAAAGCACTGCGAATATGAGGGTGAACGGGATTTTATGGGGCTTAACAGCCCGACGATCCCCGCTGGTAAAACCGATTAGCACGGCGGGTGGCAGCCAACCCCGCAAACGACGAAAAACAAGCACGGGGAATGCCAAAAACGAGCGGATGCAGGAACGATGGAAACGAGGAGATAAACCCACAGGTTGGAGCCACTGGCGGCTAGCGAATCGACAATGTCCTCATCTCATCGCTTCCACCGACCCCCCCTTAATTTCCTCATTCCGGATGGGTTTTTGTGGAACCGACCACCATACGCACTTTTGCGATCATACAATCGACCTTGCAAACGGATATACGTGGTCAGATGAAAACTATTCGCGGAATTTTTGTGCTACCTCTTTTCTTCAATTTAAATGGCAAACTGTAACGTGAGTTCTTGCCACCAGGTGGCACGGTAAATTAGAAGTAATACCTAGAAGGTCTACACCGTCTGCTTAAAGCAACCCGAAGAATATTCTCGGATTTGTGGCGAACCAACTCAAGGTAATATCACCACGAAAATGCACCTGATCCATTCCGGAAGCAATGGGATATCATGTAGAATAGCTGTATGAATAAATTCTATAACTTCATTGCCTGGAGTAGCAAATTAAAATCCTAGCAATTTTAAATATGGCTATTTTGTAGCCTTAACATTTTGTGGAGCCAATTGAGTTTAATTTAACAAGGTTTGGTCTGTAGTTTCTTTAAATGGTCCGTTGCTCTTCATGTAGCAGACCTTAGCATGGTTAACATTACCATACCAATTGATGTAGGTTTGAATGGACACACGAGTTTAGATAAAAATATGCGAGTATTCACACTCTGTATTTTTAGATTTCAACGGTATAGCACACTGCAAATTCTTGCTACCAGGTCGCACTGACCGTGCCACCTGGAAGTTCTATGCCGTATGCATGAAGCAGCCCGAAGAAAACGCCCTTATAAGTTGTGATAATGCAGTTGCTCGCACTTCATTGCTTGTTCGCATATTTTTGGCAAAAAACGAACCGCAATGATGCCTAAAGCCTCCGTTTTTATCAGACCTGGACCCTTGCGACTTCTTCCAATTCCGGAAGGTAGATAACATCATGAAAGGACGACGTTTTTCCAACATTGAGGAGATAAAAAGAGATTCGCTGAAGAAGTTAAACGTTACACCGAAAACTGCGTTCTAGTAGTGCCTCAAAGATAAACAGAAGAGATGTTATAAGTATATTGTATCTGATGGGGACTACTTTGAAGGGATACAAATTCCACATTGGAGAATAAATAAAGTTTCTCAGAAAAGCGAAAATTCCTTGCATTTTTTATCCAAACTCGTGTGTTTAAGTAGTGATTTTAAAACGAGTGAAAAGATGCTCGTAGGGATTCAGCTCCCTTCGGTCAGCACACACTTAATACCTCCAAATATATGTCCACGTTTTTAACATGCTACTCATTCACCCATGGCCTGATGAATTACGAGTTTGTAATATCACGACGCAGCATACAAGAAGATGAAGCATTCGGCTATTGACCTGGGGGCACGGATTCAAATCCGGGGAAAGGATGCTAGGATTCTAGGGATCCCAGTATGCGCAGGGCCAACTCCAAGCTCTGAGATTTACTGGGAAACAATCTATCTTGGAAATTAACGTAGTATCAGCATAATTGGCTCATATTTTCCAATCCAATACCATCCGTTATAAGTCATCAAAAATTAACGCGGAGCTACTAGTTTACTGTAGACACCATCGAATTATTTTTTTCTAAATTTCTGCTGAGCCCGCTTGACAGAAATTCAAAGTTGTAATATTTTTACATTGGTCATATGGGAAATGAACGAGACAGGAATGCATATTATTACGTTTAACGAATATTAGGCACGCAATTCTAAGAAAAACCTAACTGAGGATGCATTGGGCTCAACTCACCTCAAAAGCGCTAGTAGTACCTTAAAATTCGCGGCGCAAGGAATGGGCATGATATTCTATTTATAAATTACATACCTATTTTTTGGAAAAAGTCACAAAGAAAACAAAAATATTGTTGTATGATCTGGTGCTTTCCCGGCGTAGTTGATGAATGAATTCTTTTCGGGTTTCTAACCCGGTTGGAAACCCGAGAAGAATTCATTCAAAAATATTGTTAGTAAAAGAATTAAAGATCAATGCAACATTTCCCAAATTAAATAATATGAGCTTCAAACTTCTACGCGGAATTTAAAAATAACTTGGTAGCAAGATGGACTGATATGATTTTAATTATGGCGATGTGTTAATAATTGCAAAACAAAACGACCAAGTCAAAGAAATCCAGCAACATCTTTTAAGTCTCACATGGCATAACAATTATTTTACGATGTAAAACAAACAACTAACCAGGACGGATTGTACAATACTTGCATTAAGGGATCTTAGTGGGAATCTGAAGAATATAAATTCAACGATATCTAGGCAAGACTATTAATATTCTATTAATATTCTAGTCTCTGATCCTTATATTCTTTTTCTGCCATAGAATATTAAGCATCTTCAGCGTATTTCATTATTGTTTCAAAAAAGAAATAATATTATGCCTACAAAATCTATCTGCTTAAAATCACTAAGTAATGAAAGAAAATAAATTAATAACGAAAGTCACCCTTTTCATCAAACCCGGGATCCCGGTATCTCTGGATTGAGGAAATCACAATCCCGTAATCCCGGGATTGAAAAATCTCTCCGGGATTGCAATCCTTGTGCAGAGCATAAAAATTAACCACAGGCTTAAATAATATAAAGAATGTTAATGACATTTGAAAAACTATTTTTTGGACATAATGCTGCTATAGAAAAAAAACGCAATCAAAACTGTTGCATCTTTGTTGTGGGACTATATAGCTTGATTCTGCAATAATCCATCTTCATTGAAAATTTTAAGTACCTACCACTAAAAAAACGCATGTTGTCAAGGAAAAAACAATACAGCTTAAATTCGTGTACATTTCTTCAATATAGGAATAAACACCTAACGGCTAGGCATGGGTGCCCATACACGGGGGCCCAGGGGGCTCCTCGGACCCTTCTTAAACCCCCCCCCTTGTCCCCTCCCCGGGGAAAATATTGTATGGGCATCCATGCGGCTTGGGGTGGGTTGAAAACAGTAATAACACAATTTCTCCTATGCTGAACGCCGTACTATCAAACTTGAATAAATTTATATACTAAATAGATAATATGTTCTTTAGAAAAACATTCAACCCATACCGACGAGAGAAAATAAGTGTGGAAAATATTCTACTGCTTCATCTCAGCATAATAGAGGCTAATCATTTCCACAAATTTACGTCAGAAACATTATATTTCCAACACATTTAAGATCAATATCACAAAATTTTATGACCAGATCAGATTATCTGAACAAGAGATCACAAAAAAATTAACTTCATTGACCAAACATTATGCTGTGCTTCATGACAACCCTACTACTTACTCTTAAAATAAGATGAAAAATGTGAAAATCAGAAAACAATACTCAGAAGGTAATCGCCGGATAAAATAAATGTGACTCACTACTTATTATTTTTATCGACGGCTTTTACCTGTAACGTACCAAATCAAGAGACCAAGATCAGGGTTTGTAAATCCGCAGCGAACTAAGCATCTTCAATACAATTTTATATTGAAAGTTAACATAATGTAAACATGGATATGTTCAAGTGAAATAAGTTTAATTTACATTTTGGGAAACACGCGCTCAAACACTATTTCGTAGGTGCCTGAAGAAAAGCGGATAAATTATATTTTTCCAGGCAATATCTTCGATCTCAATAACCTCACCGGAAAGGGATTAGGCTGGTACAAAGGGCGAGGGAAATTGGGAGATGGGGGAGCTATTACGCAGCCTTTAGTGCTTCCATGTCATCCCTGTTCAGATAGACTCGATTATTAATAACCGATTTGATATATATTTTTACTTGATCCCAGCAATTTTCCACCCTTCTTCACCCTCACAAAATGTTGTGAGGGAGCAGAAGGATGCTGGTGTTCCACCTTTTCGGTATTATCGCGATTTGAAATTTAATGGAGAATCAGTCTCTGACTCTCCCCTCACAAAATTCACGCGAAAAGTAATTTAACTATGTCATCTACTCTTTTCAATTCCTTTTCCCTATTTCCTCCCCTTCACATGGGTGTTGCCCTCACACTCCCTGCCACACGCCTCTGTGACGGCATACAGGATAGCATGCAGACGCGGATGAAGTGCTGAAACCTGTTATTCAGGTGTAAAAAAATAATTTTGAATACTTCATCTTAGTAGCGACAATATGAGTATGTGAAAATGCCGGAATTCCCTTTCTTATTTGCTGCATCTACGGTAGGGGTATATTTTGATGGGTCATCGATACAACCTCTGTTACACTTGTTAGGGTAACGCAACTTCCTATGAACGATCTCACTCTTCAGATCAGTCAACTCCCTATTTACCTTCACAACACAAAATTTTTTGATCAATCTCCTCCCTATTCCTTAGCACATTCCCTTTCAAAACGTCTATCAGTATCCTATTCGCCTTCATTAATTGCTCCATCCACCTATTGTATCTCCCTTCGTTTGTACGAAGAAATTTAGCACATTCCAGACCATTAAGCTATGTTTTTATGCATCCGTTTTTACAACGACATACTGCGTAGCCTATCAGAAGCAAGGCATTTGACGTACGCTGCCGCCGAAGTTGCCCACCTTTCAACTTTCGATACGGCCTGCGCTGCCGAAGCTGTAGCAGGGTGGAAGAACCGACCCTGTCTACCATGCATTTGTTGATAAGATGATTCTCTCCCGAGCAATTTGTGGTCTCTTATGATTGTTTTCAATCAGCGAATTTTGGCGGAAGTGAGGCTTCCAATATTTTCCGATAGTGAAGAAAATTACTGTATAAATTCGGGATAATCATCCACATTAGTATAACATCAGGGACATGATGCAAGATATCCTCGTTTTCGCCCGTCGTTGTCTTCGTCTTCTTGGAACAAACAACACCACCTCAATCCCCTTTGCCATTATTTCTCACAAAAATAATTTTTCGTAGTAACTCCACAATAAACAGAAATAATTCATGAAAAAAGAATTCACGTCACTATTTACCACTTCCTTTATTTTTCTTCCGGTGTTTCCGCTGCTATGAGAACGGAGTCTGTAAGGGACGCAAAATTGGGTGAATTTAAGGGTAGCTTTTATTTTCTTGTGGTCAAACGTATGAACTTAAACTTATTTCTCCTTCAACCTCTTTATCACCTACATTCATCTTCCTCATCCTCGTCAATCCTCCCTAAGGTCCAAGTCTTGCTACCATGAATTGCTACACTCCATATCAGGCTTCTAAAAAGCATATAAACATCTTTACCCAGAGTTCCTATCATTAATTCTCTCCTGTTAATGAATGCCGCAGGATAATATCCTTTATTAGGTAATAAGTCCATTTGTGTCCAGAATGATTCCAATTCAGCAACATCGTTTCACCTGTTCTTACATAAGCCTCCTATTCTTCTGCACAGTCTCACTTGGTTTTTCCGGGGAAATACGCTAAATTAAGACAATGCTGTAGTTCTCTACATGCTGAAACGTGAAACAAATTAAAACTGCCTAATCCTTACGAGGAAAAACAAGAGAAATTCTGTTGAATGATAAACCTACCACACAGGTTGTTCCCCGGATTTTCCTATTTTAAAGAATCCAGGATCTCCTGCACGGGAAATATGAACATTGAACATAATTTTCACTAAGGAAAAAGAGGCACCCTAAAAATGAACTTGTAAACTTATAATTAATTATCTCTTAAAAGTAGTAGCAGCATATATAACTAGTCCAGGAAATAAATAAACCTGCATCAAGAGAGGATAGCTTGAAATATAGTTGAGAAATGTGAGTGGTTTATCTCCCACTTTTCTAGTACAATAACCGCAGATATGAGGTTAAGAAAGGCTTGTTTTCTATAATTTTCTGCGGAAATAATAGCTTACAGTAATGAAAATAATTTTAATGAAAGTCATTTTTAGTATAAATCAATATAAATTAAATAACTAAAGGTCTATTTGGCTATATATTGTTTTGGATTTCACAGTTAATATGAAAAGAACCTACCAACATGATTATAATAGCACCAAATCCTGCTGAAAATCAACTTTTATTACTAAAAATCGCAAAGGTAAGCCGGAGCTCAGACATGGATACGAAGTCAATTTGTATAGAGGTTGCTAATGTTCTCACAATAAATGTTATTCTTAAAATTCCAATCATATTATTTTCTCTTTATCAAAGCAGCAGAAACTAGTAACCTAAACATAAAAATATTTTTCTCTTTCCTTCGCACTTTTCTTTATATATATATAAGATATGCCAAGAGGGTGGTCGATAAAAAAATAGACACAAGCGAAAGACACAAATTAAAACTTCCAATATTTCGGTGGGATTGGCATCCACCTTTCTCAGGGTAGAGAGTAGGAATAGAGAGGATTCCTACTCTCTACCCTGAGAAAGGTGCATGCCAATCCCACCGAAATATTGGAAGTTTTAATTTGTAAGTGTCTTTCGCTTTATATATATATCATTTATTATTTATTTCCAAAGTCACGAAAACAGCTCTACCAGCCTTTTACATCTGGTGTATTAACAAGTGACAACGGATGAATACAAACACCCATGTCCTGAGTGGTGAAAAATCCACTCAGGCGGGACTCGAGCCCTCAACCCTGTGGTTAGCGGGCGAGGACGTCCATCGGGGCCCCCGTCGCCATCGGGGCTGTCAAGAGCCCATTCAAAACCTCAACTTCAATTATTGATTCAAAATAACGCCTGGATTAATTGATAGAAACTTTGTTATTGATATTTATGGATTTTCCCTGAAACCTAGCAGTGTTGTTTAAGAAAAGCTTAAGTAATGCGTAGAATTTTCCGAAAAAGATCATGAATATGCGTAGTCAGCTCGTAGTGGTTAAAATAGGTTCATTACCAGACTGATATTCTTCAGATTTGTGGCATATTTATCCACCAAATCACCAAAAAACTATAACGTTATAACCCCGAGTTAATACTGATATGAAAAATCGGCCGGAAAAAATTCAGAATATCTTGAAACATATTTTCCTGATGCTTCACTAATTTTGCGTATCATATTTAAATGATTCATCCAAAATAATGGCCTAATACTTTTCCTTTGAATCTGTAGTTGATATTTCTTAACATCTCTTTTCAACCAAAAATAATTTATAAATACACTTATTCACTAATAAGCAAGAAATCAAAAACGCGGAAGATTTTTAAAAGCATTTTAGAGCAATCAGCCAGATGGAATAAAAAGAATCCCCAACGGATATCCCACTGCGAATCGATGACCTGGAAGTCACAGTAATGCCACAACTCGGCCTTCTGGGTTGATCTCCCTCTCAGTCCCGAGGCAAATGGCCTTCTATAGGATTCGAACGTACCATCAACGAACCACCGCTCGCAGCCAGAGCCAGGGGGACGCCAGAAAATGGAATCGAATGGGGTCTGAGTGAATGGACGGACATAGAGAGAGAGAGAGAGGACCGCGGCAACATAAGCAGCCAAGCCGTCTGCTCTTTCCGCTCAGGGCCGGCCACCCTAAGGGGCGGCGCCGTTCGCCTGCCCTCACTTCACTACCCCAAAATCCATAAATTGCTCGCCCTCTCCCTCTCCATTGCCGCCCGGACCCGGAATATATCGCAGATCTCACACCGCGATGGAAATATCGACAAAAATGGCACGCCAGTCAATTGTGTAATTCAATTATACACGCTCAGGACCTCGGAGAGTTAAGCTTTTCCCCCATTGTGCCCCTTCACGGACAAAAGACCTCCGCGCGCCGTGAGGAGATGCCATATATCTATCTGGATGCACACGTCATGCACCACCCTGAGGGGAGTGCGGGGATCCGATCGCCACGAAGAAAGAATACCACCCCATCTATCTACAACTACCACCACTGCTCTCCTCCACACGTGTATAAGCATTAGATGTTCGGACAGCCGTATATCAGTTAACTGTGGATCCAGATAATGCAACTGGACGCACAATAGACTCGCGGGAGAGGAGATAAGACAGCCGCGTTAGGAGAAGGATGGATTTTGCTCGCTTCAGTTGCGCTTCTTTTGGGGAGAATGAGATTTTGGTGGTAGAGCATGAAGGAGATCGATTTCGCTGTCGATGACTGCCCGGAACTACGTATACAATTTTCAAGAGATTTCAGGGCTAAACTCGTGTTCATAGAACACGAGGAGAGGAGAATACTATCGAACTGTAAGCACCTAATGCTTTTATACCCAACAATATATAAAAAAATTTCAAGGCGTCATATCATTGCGGGATTTCGATATGAAAGTTTTTAAAATTCTTCCACTTCAGCTAATTTTTTTTTTCAGGTTGTATTTTAGATTTCATTCTTATATTCATTCGTCCATAGTTTGACTCGACTTGAAAGGAATTTCAGCGAAAGACTAGCTTTCAAAGAATTCGCGATTAATACGCATTGTATTAAAAAACTACTATTCCATTCCAGAAGAAAGTATTTTACAATAATTATCACTTCAGTTCCATTTGGGATTTTGTAATAAATTATTTCTGTAACTCAATCTTAAATGGAGCATATATTTTAAATTAAATTCGAATCATTACGACGTAAATGTATGAATCTAAGGGTATTACTATTCGAAAGTTAGCTGTAGAAAACGAAAGCCGCTATCGAGTTATTTTCCGAAAGTTTAACCTTTCATGTAAATACATACCAAATAATTTAGTAAACTCATCTTTAGCCGCTGCTTTACTATTATTAATATCCATAATTAATAATAATATTTTAAATTATGATCACAGCATACGATAATTACGGCCAATTTACTAAAAATACAATTAGACGAACACTAACGGTCACATGCCTTGGATGGTGGAAAACCATCCGGGCGGGATTCGAACTCGCGACCAACGGATAATCAGGCGAAGACGTTACCCCGCCGCCACCAAAACCAGTGACTGCCTTTATTGACCATCTTTTTCCGAAAGAAAATTTCCCTTGCACTCACATTTCATCCAAGTCATTCATCTTAATGGTACTCCTTTTTTTTAACCGTAACAATGCCCTTTACATGCCCCAAATATTCCAACCGTGTAACAGATGCCGTCCATTCAATTTTTTTACTCCTCTATTTTCCCCTTTCAACTTTCAGCGCCTCAAGTCTTAAAGGAACGTGGTGATTTTTGCCGGCCAACTGCGCGAACTTAACGCTTCACATGACCTCAAACCCGCACATTATTTATTTAAGACTTCGTGGCAAGATGTGCATGCACAGACGTGTACGATCGTCTTGGGAGAACTTAACGCACCATTCCATTTATGTCATCGTCGCACAGGGTCCCTGCGCGATGCGGTCAGAGGAGCAGGCAGCATCTGCTAGGAGGGGTCAGTTTGAGAAAGGGGGGTGTGGGGAGGAGGGAGTAGGAAGGAAGGGGGAGGGGCTACAGGATAGTGGGAGAGAGAGAGAAGGGAGGGGAGAAGGCCCACTGCCCATTGGCCGATTGAACTGTTCGAGGGAATAACCCGGTTTGCGGGTCAGCGTTACGTTCGGATCCACGACGCTCCGACGCACTAAACTACAAAGCGGCTTGTGCCTTTGATATGCAGATTTTGCCGATTCACCTGGCCAGGCATCTGCATTGCGCCTCTGCCGCAGAGGATTAATTCATCGACCTCAAATCTTCGACGATTCCGAATGTAATTTCAGGTGGGAGTCCCCCTTTTTTGAGCCCGATACTCATTGAACAATAAAGTAATCAACTCCCAAGTGAGTCCGAGTAGATAGACAAACTAATTTTAATCCCATCTGAGTTCCGGCTTAGGAAGAGTTTCAGCAGATAGCAAACTGCCACATATAATAGTTACGACGGCACAAGTATTCGAGCGTACACAGATCAATTCGTTCTATCTTTCGAAATTATTAAAATTATTATTATTTCGAAATTATTCGTGGGGTTTAAAAAAAATACTGCTATCTTGCAATGTTTACACGCTTATACTCCCCGATACATATCCGGGAAAATTTTCCGCACCCATTTTTCTGTCCAAAACGCAAGCTTGTCTTGCTCTTCTCCAGTTAGCTCAAGATGATTCGCGGCGCTAGCCACTCAATTTTTGCTGTTTTTGAATAAGAGAAATTAGTGGGGAAATTTAGAAGTTAGGAAGCCCTTTAAAAATCAGATCTGAAAATATTACGTTCGGGAATATTGTTTTATGGGAGTGAAGTAAGGGAACGTACACCTATTCTAAAAATGTAGCAAGTTTACTTCTCTGCCAAAGGTCACACATAAAAATATTCAAACAAAGTTCTCCGTACAATTGCATGGATAACATGATATTAGCCCCAATACTGGTGTATTCCTTAGGGGTTACCCAATTACTGTTTTTGTAATAATAGATTGAAATAAAAATTCTATTCTATTCTATTGAAACATAAATTCCCTTCGAAATAAATCAGTCTCCGAAGGATCAAAAGACTTTCAATATCTTTTTAGTTCCTCATCCCCACCCAATTTCATCAATCTATGCACCATATCTTTACAGATTACTTACCAACTTACTCTTTATAGGGCAAAACACGCCTCATGTTCCAACTTTTGCAAAGCACGCTAGTCATACTTCTTGTTCAATGAAAATTTTGAAACGGCATACATCCCTTGAGGTATAAATTTATTCGTTTTATCCCTTCCTTAGAACACACATTTTTTATTCTACATGGTTTGATTCAGCGTTTGATTCATTAACTCTCATCTAAATAGCACTTTTTTAAGAACGCCATTGTAACCACAAAACAGCTATGAGTTGGTCAATATCCGAGAGAAAAATGTGGACGTATATATTTGTTGTTGAAACTTGAATATATTGACTGACAAAAATGTGTACGTATACACCTTTCGTTGAAACTTAAATGTTATCTGACATGACTGACTACGCCAAAGTCTGTAAGTACTTTACGTGCAATTTGCTCTCCGGAACATTCCCGACGACGTAACGGCAGCCTTCCTGCATTTATCCTAATCCCTAGTCATAAAATCACTGCAGTATCGTCCGCTCCAGATGCGGATTCTGACTTCACGGGCTCAGCATTTGCGGAAATGTTATCATCGATTTACACTGGAAGATAGTCCTGCTTAGGTCTCATCCGGGATTGGCTCTAAACTCCAAAATTGATTGGGAGTGCACAATGGAATGCGTTATTCTACAGAAGGAGGCAGAATTTCATACAAAATTCGATTCATTCTCGTACAAGTGACCACGCTCCCTAAAAAGGGCACGGGATCCAAAGCCATGAAAATAAAACCCTTAAACCTATCTATAGAGTAATCTACCGGTTAGAGGTAGGTTTTCATTAAAATCATAGAAAATCCTCTAGATTATTTATACCTACGTACATTGTCCTACCTCTACTGCTCCTTTATTCATCTCAGCGTACGTCCTACCCTTCCTCATCCTGTCCATAAAACATATTCTATTTCTTCCCCTTCCCCGCTTGCTCAACATGCTTCCATCTATCACGGCCTACAGCAAACCATCGCCTCTCATTACCGCTTTCAGCCACCTACCCTGCCTCCCCCTAATATCATCCAGAAGTTTACTCTCCTCACCAACCGTGTCAAGCACTTCCTCATTTGTCTTCCTTTCCGTCCATCACACCTTCTCCATCCTCCACATTCACATCTCGAATGCATGGAGCCAATTTTCGTCCTCTTTTTTCAGACTCAAAAAAGCCTTTCAATGTTGTCAGGAAAATATAATACCTAAAACCAAACTTGGACACCTAAATTAACAGAAAGACGAAACGAGGACCGCATTTCAACATTCAGTATCAATATCAGCGAAGAGAGTAAGAATTTTTAAAATCTTTTTGCTACCTGCAAGAGCTCGAAGTGGACGGCAAGTGAAATTATATAGTTATTGGTAATTCAGTTGAAATTAATCTGCTGATTAGCAAACATTCCTTTTAGTTTATGCTAGTACGTAAGGTTTTACCTAGAATTACAAAATACTTCCTGGGTCATTCCACCTCAATTCAACAAACGTTTGTCCCTTAGGGTCTCAGAGTTTGATAAAAATTGGTGTATGGGTACAATATTACCTCAAACTGAATACCCTCAAACCGTTTTGTGAAAAAAAATTTTTTTGAGTGAATTATGCATATTTTAATTTTTTCGCATTTTTAGCAAAAATCCGAGCCTTAAATCATATTATCACTTATATCTCCGCTTGTAATTGTCATAAAACAATGATTATTAGCTTTTATTAAAGATAAATCTTTATTGAATGCAAATATATCAATTAACAATTATTTTCTTCTATACCCTATTGTTGTAAATTACTAATGTTTAAAAAATTGTTAATAACCTTTTCTCAAATACTCCATCTCAGAATCGGCCGAAACTTTTTTTCCGTAATCTAAACATATTCAGCTAACTATTACAAAAATAAAATTTAGCGGCAATTGATAAATGCGTTTTTTATAAGTATTTAAACATTTACAGTTTTCTCTCGCGCGGCCCGTGTTTAAAAAATTGTTATTAAACTTTTCTCAAATACTCCATCTCAGAATTGGACGAATCTTTTTTTCCGTAATCTAAACATATCTACCTAACTATTCCAAAAATAAAATTTAGTGGCAATTCATAAATGCACTTTTTATAAATATTTAATCATTTACAATTTTCTCTCGCGCGGCCCGTCAGCTTCCCATTTCGAATACATGCAGCAGACACGTGATGCAAGCCTAAAAATTTCCCTAATTGCTCAAGGTCGTGGCTATATGAGATAAAAATATATTATAAACTATGAATGTTAACAACAATTGTTATTCGTTCTGTTAAATCGATGTTTGCAGAGAAATTTACCATTAAGCCCCACTTTCTCTGCGCGAAGTTTTTTCTAACTACTCCGACACAATCGATTGAAAACTCTTTCTCGGCGTTAATGACAATGGAAAACGGACACATAAACAGAAGACTAATTTTAGGAAAGTTGAAAGAGATATTTTGTAATTTAAGGAAAAATATCCCGTAGATACTGTTTCATTTTCAAAATTTGCAGAGCTCAGACCTAAGAAGTGCGTTCTTGCGGGAGCATCAGGAACTCATACCGTATGCGTGTGTCTGGCGCATCAAGATATTAAATTAATGATTTTAGGTGCAAGGTTGTCACCACTAAATCTAGGGGATATCACCGAGCCGTTGTTGTCATATAAAGACTATTTGTCAGCAATGATGTGTTTCCCTGCGACCGAGGCATGCCATTTGAACGAATGTAAAAACTGCCCTGGGCCGAGCAAAATTCGGAATTCAGTAGAAGAACACTTTGATGGAAATTTAGTTGATAGCATTACTTACCACCAATGGGTTCAAGCTAACCTTTGCTCCCTAGAAATTTTTACAAAATCTACCGATAAAATTTTGAAACTTTTATTGAAAAGTTACAGAAACTGCAGCGCATGACTACATTGCTAAAAATCAATCTGATTTTCTTAGAAATGTAAAGCATAACATCCAAGTGGGGCAGGTTCTCGTCATTGAAGATTTTCCAGAAAATTACGCTTTAGTTTTACAGGACAGCATGCAAGGTATGCACTGGAATAACGACCAAGCAACAGTTCACCTCTTTGCTTGCTATTACAGCCCTAAAGTCCAGGATATTGTAATCCCATTGAACTTCGTAATCATATCAGACAGCCTGAAGCATATAACATCAACTGTACATGTTTTTCATAAACTTATCCTTAAATTCTTGAAATTGAAAGTTCCGAAGATTCAAAAAGAAAAATATTATTTAGATGGAGCAGCTGATCATTATAAAACAAGTAAAGCATTCAGAACTTATCTCTTCACAGGAATGATTTCACAGTCTCTGAAGAATGGCATTTCTTTGCTACATCGCATGGTAAAGGGCCAAGTGACGGACTGGGAGGAACTGTGAAAAGACTAGCAGCAAGAGCAAGTCTTCAGCTTCCATACGAAAAACAAATACGTACACCTACAGAACTCTTTAAACGGGCAAAAGATCATATTTAGGGAGTGGATTTTGGCTACGCAAAGAAAGAAGAAATTGGAAAACATTCCGATGTACTTGCGAAAAGATTTCGTCAGGCAGTTAGTATACCAGGCATTAGGGAGTTTCATGCAGCAATACCCGAATCAAATGGAGTGGTTAGAATGAAGAGACTCTCTTCGTCCAGCAAGGGACGAGGATTCAGCTGTAGTAGCAGGCAGGAGTATCAGGATCCTCAAATAAAATATTACGGAGAGGACCCCTTCCTACAAGGTAGGACATCATATGCTTACGGAAAGCATGCTAACTTAGCCATTTTACATTTGTTATAAATACAAGGATTTTGCTTTCTCGTTAGTTAGAAAAAACTTCGCGCAGAGAAAGTGGGGCTCAATGGTAAATTTCTCTGCAAACATCCATTTAACAGAACGAATAACAATTGTTGTTAACATTCATAGTTTATAATATATTTTTATCTCATATAGCCACGACCTTGAGCAATTAGGGAAATTTTTAGGCTTGCATCACGTGTCTGCTGCATGTATTCCAAATGGGAAGCTGACGGGCCGCGCGAGAGAAAATTGTAAAAGTTTAAATATTTATAAAAAGCGCATTTATGAATTTACACTAAATTTTATTTTTTGAGTAGTTAGCTGGATATGTTTAAATTACGGAAAAAAAGTTTTGGCCGATTCTGAGATGGAGTATTTGAGAAAAGTTTATTAACAGTGTTTTAAACACAGGCCGCGCGAGAGAAAATTGTAAATGATTAAATATTTATAAAAAACGCATTTATGAATTGCCACTAAATTTTATTTTTGGAATAGTTAGCTATATATGTTTAGATTACGGAAAAAAAGATTCGTCTAATTCTGAGATGGAGTATTTGAGAAAAGTTTAAAATTTTTTAAACACGGGCCGCGCGAGAGAAAACTGTAAATGTTTAAATACTTATAAAAAACGCATTTATGAATTGCCACTAAATTTTATTTTTGGAATAGTTAGCTATATATGTTTAGATTACGGAAAAAAAGATTCGTCTAATTCTGAGATGGAGTATTTGAGAAAAGTTTAATAACAATTTTTTAAACACGGGCCGCGCGAGAGAAAACTGTAAATGTTTAAATACTTATAAAAAACGCATTTATGAATTGCCACTAAATTTTATTTTTGCAATAGTTAGCTGAATATGTTTAGATTACGGAAAAAAGTTTCGGCCGATTCTGAGATGGAGTATTTGAGAAAAGGTTATTAACAAATTTTTAAACATTAGCAATTTACAATACGGTATAGAAGAAAATAATTGTTTATTGATATATTTGCATTAAATAAAGATTTAGCTTTAATAAAAGCTATTAATCATTGCTTTATGACAATTACAAGCGGAGATATAAGTGATAATATGATTTAAGGCTCGGATTTTTGCTAAAAATGCGAAAAAATTAAAATATGCATAATTCACTCAAAAAAATTTTTTTTCACAAAACGGTTTGAGTGTATTCAGTTTGAGGTAATATTGTACCCATACACCAATTTTTATCAAACTCTGAGAACCTAAGGGACAAACGTTTGTTGAATTGAGGTGGAATGACCCTCCTCATTCATGAATTCGAACTTGGTGAATGCACCGGGCGATGGGAAGATCCATGAGTCAATCATTTTAAGTATTTTATTCTTCTTTCAGGAGATATAGGTCTATAGAAAGAAGACAAAAAATACTTAATAAAAAATAGGTCATGAAAAGGAATCATCTCAGTTATTATTATTAGACGTAATCTATTAAATAAGATAGGTTTATATGTGGATATGAGCTGCCCTAAATTATTTTTAACCCAAGTAACTTTTCATATAACCACCCTTAACTTCTTTCACGATTTTCATCATCATATCCGTACATATAATCACATCTTACCTCATAACATCTCATTCATGAATTATATGTCACTGTATTTTTTGAGCATCTTTATCACTATTTAAGTTATTTTATATATGTAATTTGTTTAAATATACATGGTAAGGGTACATATCTATGTTTCTAGCCTAATACGTTTTCATATTCGTACTTGCTCCTTCCACGCGGCCATTCTTCACTCAGAGAAGTATACCATAAAGAGAGGGGTGGCAGGCCGAAACGAAACAGATGCACTGCATTCATCCGAATGCCACCCATCCGAAGAGAGGGAATGAAAAACAAAGGACAACCACGCCATTCTCACTCCTGATTTTTTCTCATCTGGTCCCCTTCCCCTTTGGTGCGTTCATTTTTAATTTCCGCCCCAGGGGGGATGGTGGGTGTGGGGGGTGTCGGGATGTCATGGGCGCGGAAGAAGGTGCCAACCTACCTCCCAGAACAACCCCCTCGAAATAACTCCCCCCTTCCCCGGCCACTGCCCCAGCGACTTCCACAGAGACTTCCCTCTCCATAATCTCTAATCGCGAAGGGTCTCCATTGTTTCCAGGGTGCTCCCCTCGTACCCTGACTCCTTCCCCATCTTCCAAAGTCGACCCCTAAAGAATCCACACCCTCATTTACACCTCTGAATTCTCATCTTAACTCCCCCATCCTCCATTGAAAAAAAATCCCCATTATTTTCTTCCACCCCCTCGCTCCTAAAACTCTTTATTATCTTCCCAACCTCCACAGTGGCTACATTAACTGGAAAGTAAATTTTGTGTATTTCTGTACCTTCCCCTAAATTTACCCGAGACTATAATTATTATGGCAATCGATTGGTTACGGTAGGTTTAGAAAGAAGAGGATTAGAAACCTTTCGGGACTTTTTGCCGGTCTAGGAGCCTATCTTCTTACACGATTTCTTTCTGAACAATTTAGAAGAAAAAATAACTAAATGGTGCACCAATCAGGAAGGATACAACTGAACGGTCCCCTCAGAATCTCCTTGGAATATAAAATTATATTTATTCGCGCGCAGGCCCCTATCCATCTACACAACTCCTTTCTTCATCTCAGTAAATCCTTTTCTTCCCCTTCCCCGCTAACCCAGCATCCTCCCTCTATCGTGGAATCCAGCATAGTCTCACCCCTCATATCTGTTTGAACCACCTTTTCGGCCTCCTCCTCATTTCCTACCAATGCTTTACTTCTTTTCCCGCCGGCCCCGGCTTTCCCCGACTTTCTTTCTTTTCTACAACATCCTGTTGTAGACTAATACAGTGGTCTAGAAGGGTTTGAATGAGCTACATGAAAGGATGGGCATGAGAACAACTTCCTTCCTTCACCTACCATGTATATCACATTAAAATGCCTCTCCCTTTTTGTCAATCGAGATTTATTTATCCTTTTCGACAATATCATCACAATAAAAGAAAAGCCCTCCTCTCAACCCAGTCCATTGCAAACTCGTTAATGTCTTGATAGCCCTTCTACTACATATCCTACAATATCTTATTTACAAATGTATTCCTCGTTTTTCTTCATTTCATATCATCTTCTACATAACGGAGAAAAGGACAACTTTTACGCGTAGTAAAACACGTAACACGTAGTAAAACACGCAACAACGTAGTAAAAGTTGTCTTTTTCTCCGTTATTATGGAAAACCACACAGTTAACCTTGAGAATGTAATTGATCTTCTACATCATTACGCACACATAAATATAACCTACTCTTAAAGAAAGGCACCAAGGGGATCACAGTAACGCCCCATCCGTCGGACAGAGTACCTCACTGGAAATGCTCTCCACACAGCACCCAAGTAGCCAACGGGATACCGCTGAAAAATCTTTGACATTGCCGGAATTCAAACCTGGAAAATTCAATTTAAAAAATATTCTTCCGGACATAACATTTTTTGTACAAACACATACCATTTTTAAATTCTTCCAGATTTTACCAACTTCGAGGTTACGTTCCAAAACTTCGATGATTGTTATCCTGTGCGTTTACCCGAGGAGCAATGGCCACCGAAGAGAAAAAAGATCGAAACCAACAACTGGCGAGACGAAGGGTTGATGGGAAGACTTAGTAAGGGCTGACTTTTCTCCCCCTACGCTCCACCGCTCTCACCACCCTTCCTCGCCACCCCACCCTTAATTTCCTCCCCAATTCCACCCCGCTATTTCTTTCCTCTTCACCTCCGGGATTTCAGTGAGCTTTGGACCCAAAAGGCCAAAGGCCGAAGACTTTTCTCGCATAGGAACTCATTTCGTACTTCTTGTGTGTTCTTTTTGGCCATCATTTCCTTTTCACTTCCTCGACGTCGCGAAAATTGGTGGAAATTGACCTCTCGGTCAAACTCTTCCCCTCACTCTCTCCCACACCTTATCCCATCGATCTCAGAACTGATGATGCGATATGCTGCTCGTTTACCATTGTTCGTCACTACTTCTTTTTCTAGGAAACGTAAGTGCATTCACATTCGCAAGCTGAGTCAGTTCCCTGAGGTCAAAAGGGTTGGCAGAAATTCACAAAAAGGGTTTAACCCTCTCGAGTTCAACGCTGAACTCCACTCGAAAGTTGATTCCCTTACACTAAGTTCAACGTCCAGTGTCATTAGACATGTTTAAGTTGTAGGTATTATTACTTATTACTCATACCTTAGCTTTTACTATTATAATTTGAGTATGTTATAAATTATGCAAATAATACTTACTGTACTTAAAACGACGGATTAATGTAATTTTTTTCCTGAAATTCATGACAAAATGGGAAATTGCAGACTCTTCAGAAAATTTGCTAACTAGTTTGGACATTACTACATGGACTGAGAAAACATTTTATGGAATGGAAAGGGTTGAGTTTAGTGAGACAGGCAGAATTAGTAAGATATGCAATGCGATAAAAAATCATCAATCAATTAATCAATCAAATACGTAGAATAAACATATTTTCTTCAAATTCTGCCTTCAACACGATATTCGAGCCCGCCTGGTAATTTTTGTCAAATATTTGGACCGTGGGAAATCTGCTTTAGATACCTAAATTTTCTTTTCTAAACAATGTATCTATCTTGAGAAATGTCTGTATGACAATAAGAAGAAATAAATTATACTTATCAGGTATCAATGAAGCATCTGAGTGTAGCGAGTTGCCCGTTCATCAGAGATTGGAGCAAGAAGCATATACTTTTGCGATAACATCAGGGAGTTCACACAATTTTTTATAATAAAACTTCATTCAGACAAAAGTCTGCCTGCTACCCCTGACTGATAAACTATTCTTACTGCCTTATACCGTTAATTCAATGGGCGGATAGTGGAATATACCCAATTTCCAAATGAATGACTTCAACCGGGATATTGATACAAATTATCCTCTATGTATTGTAAAACTCCTTACCGCGCTCCCATTCAGCTCTTTCACCATTATGAATGCAGTTCTGGGGAACCCTTATCAGTAGCTATTCATTTCGCATAGTTTTTTGCCATTCTATTTTTAGTTTTGTTATATTTTCAAGTTGCATTAAGACATTGAGAGTTGAATGAAAGGGGACAAATCTTGAATGGACTAAGAGCAATAAAGTAAGGAAAATATTGAATTTTATCACAACTTACTTGCAAAAACGTGCAAAATAAACGGTAAGAATAACCTGGTATAAAAGATAAAATATGAATTATAGGACGATCATCACCTCAGAGATTTCTAATGAGCAGAAAATTCATTGCTTACTGCAACAAATTGTTTTTAGAGAAGTCTTCAGGGGTCTTCCACCAGGTCAGGTGTTTGGTTGCCAACTTTTCGATGACTGCCTCCACCTTTGTATTCAGGGCTATCAATATTGAATAATTTCTGCCACCCTGTATATCCTCCAGCTAGGATCAAAGTCCTTCGAATTGGCGGGCGCCAATTTTACCCCTTTCCGCCTTAATTTTGCGGGGCGCGGATTTCCACGCCTCGCTCAGCGCATAGCCCGTGTTGCGATCAAAGTTTCTCGTTTCCATCCAGATTTCTGTAGCCTCCTATCCAAGCCGAGGCTATAGAAATCCGGGCTATCTTCATAGCTGAGGCTTGTCCAGAGCTGGAGAATATGTAAGGAGGGAGAAATTGTCCAACACTCATAGCCCTAAAGACGATGGCGGAGGCAGACATCGCAACGTCGGCAACCGAATACATCTACATCTACATACTACCCCGCAAGCCGCCTCAATAGGCGTGTGGCGGGGGGTGTTAGGACACCAGCCGTTTACATATAAAAAGGAAACGCTCTATGAAATTACGCCTTGCATTTATTAAAGTCCCTTATTGTTCGGGGGAAAAACGAATTCCCATACCTATCCGTTCGGCAAAATATCTCTCTTAATTTATCGTTTCTGTCGGACCTGGAAATATAGTGGGGTTCTAATATGATGTTCTCCGTGTCGCTCTGAAAGATATCTATTCTCAATTGCTCAAGTAATCTAAGCCTAGCGCGCAGCCTCCGAGTCTCTAGCGGCTCCCAGCCTAATTCGTTTAACATCTGCGTAACGCTGTCTGTACGCCCGTAGCAGTTTTTGACGAATCGCGCAGCTTTCCTTTGTATTTTATTAAGTTCCCGAATTAATTCTTTCTGCACCGGATCCCATATGCTTGCTGCATATTCAAGGTGTGGCCGGACGAGTGCGAAATAGCACCTCTCTTTTACTTTTTCATCTGAGAATCTTCCCACAATACGCTTGACGAATCCTAGCTTCTTCAGAGCTCTGTCACAAATATTTCTTATATGTGTTCCCCACGATAGGTTTGAGGTTATCGTAACTCCCAGATACTTAACTTCATCTGTCACCTTTATCTTAACGCCATCCACAGCATATACACGGGGATAGTTGGACGACCTCCGCAAGAAATGTACCGCCGCACATTTGACCAGGGGGGTTATTTTGTAATCTCACTTAAGTGAGAATACGTCATAAAATGTGGAAAATTACGTCATTTTTCGTAGTTCAACTCCGCCACCCAGGCGGCATGACCATCTTCGGCTCTCAAGGGTTGAACTGCCGGTCTATTTCTTTGATTCATCCGCTCTTTCGACTCTTGATCCGCATCTTTCGACTCTTGATCCGTTTCAATTGGCTCCGTATTTCATTAGTTCCATCTCAACTGTCGTTAGGAACTTGAAATGAAGCCACCATCGGATCTTGGCCGATCGTGACGGATCTCCCGCCGAAGAGAGCGAAACGGATCTCCCGCCTTCCCACAAAGAGTCATTAAAAAGGTGAGATTACAAAATAACCCCCCTCCCCCCAGGTGGAAGACCTGAGTGGACTTCACTCACAGCACACTCCGGGAAAGAACCAAATCCTGAAACAAATTTTAAAAATTAATATCGCACACCTCTTTTTCCTCTACCTTCATAGTTCATGCCTCTTCCTCTCCCTCATTATTTCTTGGTTGGTACGCTATTCGGGGGAGGTGATAGACAACTGAGGTCATTTGCGCCATGAAGGACATGTGAGCAGGTTGATACATGCTGACACAGCCAGGAAATAGATGAATTTATGTAGAGAAACCCGGTGATGGCATTAAATTACTGTTAATGAGGGGCGCCAACGGGATCACAATTTAACGTCCCTTCTGACAGACGGAGTACTAACGCAAAAAGTGCTCTACACATAGTATTCAGATAGGTATCGGGATCCCCTACAAATTCTCCGCCGGACTGGGATTCGAATCTGGACCCTTGGTACAGAATACCAGCACGTATTGTATTTTATTTAGCTTTGAATGGAGTTCCCTGAGGGGGCCCTGAGGAACTTTGACATATAGGTGCATTGTACCAGCCATGTTAATAAGAATTTACCCTTGGAGCACTATGGCCTTACCAAAGGCTGGGATATCCCCAATGGGCAAAATCCTGATATCCCTGAGTTTCAAAAAGAGTCTCAAGGTAACAATACCGATGCATAGTGATTGCTAGACATTAGCATAGCAGTTGGAATGTCGTTTCTTCATCCCCTTCGCACTAACTGCAGTTTGGTCAGTGATGTAGCCAGGATTTAGTTTCGGCGGGGTCCATGATGAGTATAAACAGGGGAATGGGAGGTGAAAAACAAAAAAAAAAAAACAGGAGAAATATCTGTGTTCAGGCAAGAGTTCAATGCCGACTGCGGTGTAACAGCAAATCTTTTGAAGATATTTGCTTTGAAAATTTCAAAAAGAATAACATTTCCACGGCTTTTTTTTAAATTACGAACAAATTTATGAAAAAAGTTCTCCATAGTAAGAAGAAATGAATTTGACATTCTTTCTTTGAAATAAAAAGTATAACAATTTCACTTTGTGCATTTTGTTGAAATAAATCAAAACTTTCGGGAAGGGGGGAGGGGGATGGGGGTGTTCCAGACCCCATGGATCCCCCCTCCAACCCCTCAGTGATTTCGATGTATCTTCAATTCCCATGTCTTAAAGGTGTCTTCCTCACTCGATAGCGACCGGTTAACAGCACTACCATTGTCCTAAATTTGGTTCTATCCAATGATAACAGCACGGAGGGCCAGTACTCAAAACAATTATTTTTACCAGCCCGAGTCACCTCTTCACGACTACCTTCTCCGCACCCCCCAAACTCCTTTCCTTCCCTCTCAAACCTCCCTTGTTCCTTAGTCCCGTCCCCTACACCCCTATCACTTCCTTAATAATCCTTTCCAACCCCATCCCTTGGCGTTATTCCGCAGAAAAAGTTAATTACCTCCCACCACCGCCGATGGGAAGACGAAGAAAGTGGGGTGGAGGGAAACGGAAGAAGACGAAGTTGAGTATTTTTTCTCATCTCAAGAGGGAGAGGATGAGAGCTTCCTCGAAAGAAGAGGAATGAGAGAGTGGGAGAGTGGGAGAGAGTGAGAGAGAGAGAGAGAGGGAGGGAGAGGGGGTCGGACGAAGTGAGTCCATCTCTTCAATTGAGTTGCGCTTTAATTGTGGGTGCTGAGCGAAAATTAAGAGGGGTTGGTTGGCATCCATTCCCAGAAGAGAGCGGAGTGAACGAGGAGGGGGAGGTAGAGGAAAGGAGGGTAAGGAATAAGGAAGGAATGTTTGGCGACAAAAGAAGGAGGTGAGGTCACTATAAGAGTGTACCTACGTTCAGATCTACGAAATGCTTCATGCTTTTCTCTTAAAAAATCATTTGAGGCACACAGGTGTTAATACACATCACAGAGCAATAGCATATTTGTGAACAATCAATGGCCTGAGGTTCTTGGAAATCGCAATGGTTTGACGATTTTTTAATTTTGTAAAATATTTATGATGAAAAATTAAATAAAAATTACACATCGTTTTCAATTTACCAAGAGGTGAGAGTAACTACTTGCTTGATAAACCGGGCTGAATCTTCCATTAATAAATTAAATGGTAATAATAACCTAGGTTTCAATTTAGATATGTACATCATTACCATCACCTGACGATGAAATCTCTACAGTGAATTATTTCAATGCAGACATCATCATTATAGCTTTATGATGAAATATCTCATATCAAATTCTAGGTCATGATTAAAGTTTTATTAATTTGTGGAAAATTGGGGACGCTTTATCACTTCATCAAGTCAAAATTCCATGGCATATCCCCAACATCTACTGGATTTGTGGATCTGAAAACAATTCTCACGAAAACGGATTCGCATATTTTCAGAAAAAAATACCAGGAGTAAAAGGATAAGACACATTAGATATAAATAAAATAATTGGCGCAATGAAATAAATCGATGAAAACTGCAAGAGTAAATGTCAGGGATTTATTCCCTGAGAATCAAACCAGAGGCCTTGGAGCTTTTCAGATCAAATCTGAAATGACAACGATAAACAGGATTTTCAAAACTAAAGGCAAGTTTTTAGAGGACCTATAGGAACTGACAGTCGTATAGCACTACTTTCCACCCCATATAACTTTCGTAGTATGCTGTAGGGAAGCGGAAAAGACGTGGTCCTATTCCCGGTCCAGGGAACCCCTTATTCCATTGCCAATTTTCTACGCCTTCTTCACCATTCATCGCGTCAATTGATAAATCTTGCACATGAAATAAAACGTACAGAGAGTGAAAAACGTTCAGTATTCATTTGAGAGCAAGACACTAATGGAGAGATGCAGTGAGTGTTTGAGTGCATCTCTTCAAATGAGTCATGGCTCTAATTGTGGTTACTGAACGATAATTAAAAGGAGGATTCATCCATTCTTGTAAGCGGGTTGGACGCGGTTTCATGAAGGTGAAACGAGTGGCGTATAAGAAGGGAGAGATCTGTGACAGAAGAATAAGAAAAGGTCGCTACATCGCTACATGATAGCAAAGGATTTATGGTTAAATAAGTTATCCGAAAATACGAGGCGAAAAACTAAAGAAATGCTATAGATCACCATTTTCAATGCTCGGATAGGTGAGAGTAATAACGTGATTAGTCTTACGACAGATATGTAAAAAAAACGAGATATAAAGAGGAAAATCTTATACTACATACCATTACGGTTTGAATTATGAAACTAGACGTCTGGTGAGTTAAACACTTTATCAGAAAGAGGATGGATTAATCGGTGTTTCATTTTCAGTATTGTTATTAAGTGAAGAGAATTAGAGACATAATGGGAGAGGCAGCGGGCATATCTCTACCATTGATTTGCGCTTTAATTTTGGGTGCTGAACGAAAATCAATTGGGGAATTCGTCCATTCCTGAAAGACAGCGGAATGAACGAGGAGGCAGAAGAAGGTATAATGTAGGAAGATATATAAAAGATATAAGAGGGATAAATTTGAGACAAAACAAAAAGATGAAGCCTTGACTTCCTTGATAAGATCAAGGAAATGTTTCATCCATTCTCTCAAAAAATATTCTTTTTAGCCGTAACGCATCACATATTTTCGAAATTGACAATGGCTCAAAGGCTCCTCCAAATGGAATATAATGATCATTTAAGAGTTTTTCATAACCCTCAAGGAGAAAAAATGAAACGACATCACTCTGCAATTTTCATGCATCTAGAATTTAGAGAGACAACGCTACAAGTCTCAAGAGAATGAAAGAGACGAATACAGAATGCACGACATCCTCAAGATTGGATAACAGAGCGTATTACCGGAAACCCCGCTAATCAAGGCATTTCCCCGTAACTTTGTTATATTTACTTTACAATATCATACTATCTTCTTCTACGATAACTATTTTCGCAAGAACTAATGCTGTATTAGTTCCTTTTAGTTTTGAAAATTTTATTTTTTTAAACTTTTATTTACTGGGCCCCACTCCATATTTTCTCGAGGAGATTCAAAAACCAAAATACGGCCCTGGAAGGCATTGACAAGAAACTCTTTCGCCATGTAAACTATGACGCTTAGGTTATCAAAGAAAACGTTAAGTGAATGTTAACTCCAAAAGAAAAACAAGAAAGGGCTTCGTTTTTAATAAGAGGGAGTTTAAGAGAGTTTCGTTTTTAGAATTTATTTGAGAGTGCGTGGGAGAGTGAGAGTGAGGAGGAGGAGAGGGTTGAGATAGATAGTATGGGGGTCCATCTCTTCAATTGAGTCGCGCTTTAATAGTGGGCGTTCAACGAAAATTAAAGAGAGGAGGGCGGGGGAACGCATGCCGTCCTGGAAGTGAACGGGTTGAACGAGAAGGAGGTCAGAGAGGGAAATAGAGTGTGAGGGAAAATAAAGAGGGAGTGATTTGTGACAGAAGAGGAGGGAGGAGGTGAGACCACCCCGGAGTCGGATGGAGAAGGGGGACGAGAGGGAGGGAGATGGGTTGGCGTGTTGGGAGGCAGGGGCGGGAGGAGTGAGGGAATGGGGCTCTCTCCCTCTGAATGGAGAGAGAGGGGGAGATGCAAAGGGTTAAGTGGTGCGGGGATAAGGAAGCGAGAATAAGTGGGTGTGGGAGGCCTTAAGTAAGTTTCGCCCGGGAGAAGATTAAAATGGGGGAGAGAGAGAGAGATGAGGGAGGGTTGGGGAGGCGAAGAAGAGCGCCTTGGCTGAGCGCGTATCAAGAAACGCTCCTCAAGCACTTTCCATAATTTAACATTTACCAGGATTTCAATTTTGATCAGTTTCCGCACCCCTCCCCTTCACCTCCTTTACACCCCCCAAACCCCTCCTACTTCAAAAGGAGCGATTTTCTCACCAACGGAGTAATTAATCCTATCGCAGGTCATCGCACCCACAACAGCGCGGCCGGTGTTTATCTCTTTGAAATCTACCGAAAGGCAGAGCAGAGCAGAGATCGCGAGTATGCGTAGTGTACTTCCATGAGATGAGCTCGTGAGCCATTTAAAATGCATGCTATTGCGAATCTGAAAGCCCCCGTTCGCAAAAAAAAGATGACAAGCATTAATATAAGAAATGCATGCATTTGTTGAATAATCAGTCTGCATTGGAATTTGAAGACTGAAGACGACTTTTTTGATCAAATTGCAGACGTTACCTTTCTTTCTTAATACTATTATGGACGGCTGTTTACACATAATAATATGCATATAGGTTATTATGCTGTATTTTCGTAATTAGCGCTAATGAAGTTAATTAAAATCCACGAAAAACCTTACAAGATTTTATAAACGGTTTATTTTCAGACCAAAACTTCAGAAGAAGAGAGATTTGAACATTTTCGGTCGAAAATAAGAAGAGGTACGTGAGTAATGCGTTTGCAAAGAGTTTATTTTTCCAAGGGATTCTAAAAAATGAGAGGTAGACTTCAATTGATTAAAGACTTATTATAAATACAAAACTATATTTCAGGAATATCACATTTAGCTGAACTAACTTACATTTTTTCCATCTAAAACATTATTATCTGAAAAGGCATCACTCGTTACCGAATGGAAGTATACACGTGCACTTGTTTGAGCACGAGAGTCATTATATTCTCAAAAGAAAGGGAATTTAAATTTTATGCAAAAATACACGATAAACTAGGATAGAAATAAAATCTATATCCTTTCAATTTCAACAAATCTAGCAGTGGGAGTAACGATTTGATTAGCCCAACGAAAAGGAATTAATACAAGGACAAGAGTTTAGGCATAAAAAAGTTCCATACGTTAATTAATGATTTAATTAATTAAAACAAACGTTATCATATTAATCCTATATCTGAAAAAAGGTGGATTAAAGGGGGAGGGTGTATTTACTGTTCTCACATGAATTCTCCCACCGATAATTACGAACGTGAATGAATTGAACTCAAGCTCTCTTCTATTTTCCTGATTATTTCACTCACTGCTTCAACTAAACTACAACCTTTCTTCATTAAGATGCTCTGGAATACTTACTATGTATCGCATTTTTAAACGACTTTAGCAAACCTGAGTTAACTTCTTCTCACTATGAGCTATGAGGGGAGTCCTTAATTATTTTGAAATTTGATTTTTCATGTCTAAGAGAAAATTTGCCTTTGAATATAAAATGGTTCAAACACTTGGAAAAACGTAGTAGCTGTAATTTCTTTCTAATGGCTTATTTCTCCATTTTAAGCAAAATGTTAAATTATTGACGAAAACAAATTTTTTTGTTACAGTGCAATAACGCCATGATAAGCTCCAACTGAAGTTCATATTTGTGAATTTTTCACTAACTGCAATTGATTGACTGATGTCCCAAATATATTTAGACCGAATATCTGACGCAAGAACAGGTGGATTTATCATTATAGGCTCACACAGGATTTATCTGACGAAAATTCATGACAAGCCACAAAGATTTTCTCCTTTGTAGAGATAAAATAGAGAGAATTGTGATCGTAAACTCGCGGACGGTGATTTTATGCTTATTGATAAGAACGTAGGAAAAATGGACATGTGTAATTAACTTTGGCCAGTGTTGGTACAGCCGATCTAGGTATGTTAATAAAGATAACAAACTTAATACTAACACTTGGGCGTGGCTGCACACCGCTGATAAAAATGGTTCATGCTTGACGACGATCATGAAATCGTTATACGAGTAAAATATTGAAGTCAATAAGAATTGCCCCTAAAATACATTATAATGGTCCTCCAAAGTAATATAAAATACTAGATCTGTGAAGAGCAGATGATTTGGTTATACTATCTATTAAATGAATTTTATTTATTGTGTGAATGTTACCAGGTGTGACATGGTGATTCAGAAACATCAGATACACACCACAGTCATGTTCTGACGTAGAGGATGTAATGTTACAAAATTCGGCTACGATTACAGCGGAAAATTACGAATTATTAGAGTTTTCCGGGGAAATTTAACTCGCGAAAGTTTATATGTTGGAAATTTAAAAAATACAAAATAATTCCAACTGCCTTGTAATTCTGATTCCAGATCAAGGTCATATATGCATCGTGAAAATCTGGGAGCCAAAGAGATAAAAATGAGATAAATCGACGATATTTAACTTGATATATCGCTCTGAACAAGGATAATACTTTTTAATTTATGATAAAAATGATAGATTAGTATTTATCCACTCTAAAATTTATTACCGACCATGGTTTCAGGGAATCATTTCCATTTTCAATGCAAATCAAGCATGTTTAAGGTTATTATATCCAGAAACCATTGTCGATAATAAATTGTAGTGTAGAAAAATACTAACCTATCGTATTTTATTAAAAATGACTTGCTACCGTAAATTTAGGACTGAACCATTCTCTCTTTCCTTTGTATTTTAAAATCACCAAGGTTTCGTGAATTTCACTTCATTTGATGAAGCGGTGAGTTCCTGCCAGCATAGCGTACACTGCATTTTCCTCCATCACCGGAATACGCAACAACTGAACGAAACTGTGCAATGGTGGAATATCTCTCGCGGGTAGTTGGAGATTTAACGGTGAAAATCGCGGAGAAATGACGCGGCTGCCGAACAGGAATAGAGAACTGAAGAGAAGTAGAAACGCAATATATTTAGACTAAATTAATAAAAGTAACCAAGACTGCAGCTAAATCATCAACATGCAACAGTTGCAAGACTTCCAGCATAAACGTTTTAAGACTGTAATCAGTTACTATTATATTTAAACCTGCATTGCATGAATCATTCGCGATTCCAAAAGCCAAAACCGCACACTGGAATTACAAATGGAGACGGGATACGACGTGCACGCCAGCGATCGTCCAAGGGTTATAGATACAAGCGTCCCGCGTCATTTCGTACTTTAAAAAGGATTTTCCGTGGACTAGAAAAGAGTGGAGAACGTCACCCATAACACTCAGACCGCCCTCGCCTCTCTTCCCCCGTGCCCTGACCTCCCCCAGTGAAACAGAAAGATAACGATTTACATTTCGAAAGTTCAAAACTCTTTCATCCATCAATCTTCCCCACATACATATCCACACGCTCCTCTCTTCTCTCTCCCCCGAATATCTCTCTCCTTCCATCTCTGCTGTCCTCTCTCCCAGCAACCCAAACCGCGGTCCACTCGTGCATACACACACCCCTCCCTCCACCACTCCTGGATCACTCCAACGAAAAGAAATGTGAGTTGGGTTTGTTTGGTCGGCCAAAAAAATGGCGGAGTGGGGACATAAATCGCACGCCAAGTTCGACAATAATAGTCTCCACACACCAACATGGGGCTCATTCATACGGACATTGTTAGCAGATAGCAATCCAGTCTTGTGTGTGTCTGTATGTGCTGGAGGGAGGGGGGAAAGCGGCGAAAGGGATGAGGGTAAAGCAAGGAGGAGGAGGGGATGAGGGATAAAAGGGAAAGGACAAGGCGACCGATTCCGGAGGAGGGAGAAGGGCAAGACTCATTGTTGTAAAACTGACTCTCCTTAAAAAATCAGAGAGACATCTCCATAGTGGACTAAGGAGAATGATAAAACTAAAAAAAAAAAGTTTCGAAGAGTGAGGAAGAGGAATGGGGTGGGCCAGCCAATCTGTTCCTCTTCCCCTTCCCCCAACCTCTCTCTCGCCTTCCCTTTTTGACGCTTGTCTCGCCTTCTTCTCTTCTCCCCAACCCCGACCACCCCCACAGACACACACACACAGGAAGACCTTTCGCAGCCGAGGGGAGAGGAGTGAAGGGCGGGAGAGGACGCGATAGGAGGACAAGATAAGATGTTATAAGTGAGGGCTGTTCTCTCACTCACTCACTCGGCGAGGGCAGATGTGGGACCGGGGCTATCGTGAGCATCCGAGGGGGACACTACTCTTGTCCTCACACTCATGCGTACATGGGATGAGGTTCGGGAAAGAGGGAAGGACGTTTTATTTATTTTTTTGGAAAAATGGAACAGGGGAGGGGGAGGCTCTTATGACACAGGGAGAACGGCGCTCCATTGGCAGTCGAGGGCTACCTCACCTACACCAGGACCGACAATATGCGAGGTTTGACAAAAAAACACTGGGGATTTTCTTTTTTCTTAAATATTTTTCATTTATTCGCCAATATTATTTATTTCCTTTCATCGCAGTCTCCATCAGATATAATTGATTTATTCCAGCTTTTTTCAATTTTCACAGTACTTCTGGAACTCAATATTTGTTATGACCTTTGGTTCCTTCAGCGATTCTGTCATTATCTCCTCAATGTTGGCAAAATGTCGTCCTTTCATGATTTTTTTATCATAGGGAATAGGAAGAAGTTACAGGGGACCATGTGTCACCCTTCATAATAGCTCATATAGTTTCAATATTGTCATTGGGAAGTCATTGCCTGTAGTGGACCATGGAAGTTGACGGGCCGCTGTACACAAAGTTGCCGGCGGCCTGAGCCGGACTCTGCCGCACATTAGAAAAATCAGTTTTTTTTGGGATCGCAAACGGTCGCAGATAATCTTTTCTGAATCACTTTATAGAGGTATTGGAGAGTTTTATGTGTGAATACCTATGTGTCTATCGATGCCTAAATTAACTTTTTCCCTGCCTAATTTGCGAAAAATCCACTGAAAACAGTTTTCGTCATTTTTCTTTATTTAGCAGTATTAATAGAAATAAACTTATAGCCCTTATAAAATATTATAGGCAAAAACCTGATCTATTGACCAATATCACTTTTTATTCCACAATGTCACTCCAACAGATTCTGTATGTGCTTCACTCCTGGTAAAATTGAAGGCGGGTGTTTTTTGGCAAACTTTGTAAACATTTTAGCACTCGTATATAGTTAATGCACCATAAGTGAAACATAATACATACAGGACATCATGCAACAATATATGCAGAACTCGTCGTTTCAGCCTCTAGCTAAAGAAGAAAATACTTTGAAATTTTGGCCAGTTTTTTCGATTTCAGCCCACTGTGCGATGGGCAGTCTGAGAGACGTTGAGACCCACTCGGCCACCCCCACTTAATTTTAACGATCTCCAGGAAATATTGTCATCTTACTGTCTACGTGACAAACTTATTGGACGAATTTGAGACACGAAATCTTTTTGAAAACAATAATGAAATGAAAAATGAATGGGAAGATCAAGGATGGAATATTACAGATGAAGGCTAAGGAAGGAACACATCAGGAAAATCATAATTAATGTCTCATTTAATGAAGATTCACGAATGAATATAACGGTCAGCTGATATGATAGTGGAGCGGAGAGCTGAAGCAAATCAATCAGTGGATTGAATACTGCTGATGATAAACTACATTCGCCATGCTGACGGATCCAGTCTATTAGCAAAAATGATTATATTATAGCTGCAATTTACATGAACCCTGCTGGCTCAGTCTCGCTTCGGGGGATTTTCCAGCGATCATACTGAAACTTGAAATGGAATATCATTATATATATTATAAACAAGTTAAACGAGCGACGTATTTCAACGTGCTTTTGGGAAAATCAAGTGCCTATTATACTGCAGTATCAAAAAGCCATAAATATCAGTGCCATGCATCTGCGGAGTGACACTAATGCCCACTCATTTTCAATACTCCTATTTATAATAATTAACAACAAATTAATGGGCAGAGTAGCTGGAAATTAATAACTAGTAGAAGATTAGTCAATAGAGAACGAAATGTAACAATTTAAGTTCACTGTTGGTTAACATGGGGAGATGTTTTGACTAAAATGATGCTGTAATTAGCATTATGGCAGTTGATTTTCGTTTTCAAATGAGGCTTTAAGTGACTGGAGAGAATGGATGAAAAGAACGAGAGTAGAAAGTTAATAACGTTGAGTGTAGCTGTAGGTAAAATGTTGAGAAAAGATTAATGAGGAATGAATGAGGCACTGAATTGGGGTACAGCGTCACAAGAACCCAAAGTCTGGACCCACGGAAGAGTGAGTGAAAATGCAATGGAGATGAAAGCCTGGAGAAGCACAGAGACTGTAACGTGGGCAGAAAAGTAATTACGTCTCCATTTGGCGTCGTTGGTGGAGGAAAGGAAGTTCTGGAGGGTATTAAGAGGATACAAAGCAGCAGGATGGAACAAGTTGGGAAAGGCGATTGAGTAGTAAGGAATTTTAGGAAATTAAAACGCTAGGTTAGTGGAGGAAAGAATCGGAATTTAAGGCGGGATGAGAGAGAGATGTAAGAATTAAAGTAAGCCGAAGAGAATTTGTTTAAAGTGAGACGCTCGAGGGCGGAAAATCAGTAAAAATGGTCCATTAAACTCTACTCTAATCGATGGTAATCATGAAAATTTTGTACCGCGCACTGGCATATTCACAGCGTAATAATTATACGAAATGGGTATACATTCAATACTCTTTTCGGTATGAAATCGCCTTGTCCACCGTCTAGCTGAGCTCCAATTTTCCCTTGAGCATTCATAGTTCCATTTTTCTAATAAAATATATATATATTTTTCAAACCAACAAAAAAAGGCCTTTTATTTACTTCATTACTCATCCCATGGATGAAGTCTAGATCTGCCCACAGTGAGGAAGAGATGGAGTAGGGGGAAAGGGTGGTGGGAGGATGAGAAATGGAAAAGACAGGCCAGAAAGAAAATGAAGAAAAGGCCAAGGAAAGTGCCTCGGAGCGCTCCGAGGACGAGAGTTTTAGCGGAGGTTCTCGGAACTACCCTTTGTTATGTTACGCCATTTACGTCCGCTGCCACTTTTGTAATGAGATAGAATGTTATTCAGATCTCCTTATTTCCTTTACTTTATTTTACCATTCTCCGTTTATTCCATTCCGGTTTCTTTTATTCCGTCAGCCTTCCAAGTTTGGGGAGGGTTAAGGGGAGAAAGTAAGTCAACAGAAATACATATGTGCATATACAGATACATATATATAAATATATATGGAGGAGAAGGGAGAGAGGGGGACGGACAGAGAAAAGGACATTGTTTCCCCTTCTGCTCAAACAAGTTGAGAGACATGGAGACTAACGAGTGCCGTTAGCTCTTTTTAATCTTTCGCTTTGCCTTTTTGGTCCGAGTTTCCTGAATAAACCGTTCGATCTGGGATGGGAATGATGTTGGTGGGGGAAGTGCGATGATTTCCGTATTGCCAGAATGAGGAGGAAGAGAAACCATGCCGTGTACCTACTCATGCGTTTTTGTGTTTTTAGTCTCTATTTTCAGGGGGGCTTCGTAAAAGCGATGAGCGAAGATCAATGAACGTTTGGAGAATTCAAAGGGGGGCAGGGGGTAGGGCATGATTGGGTAGCTGTGTGGGGGCCCTGAGGCTGCTTGTGACGAAAGGAAAAGGTGGAGTAGAGGCGTTCGGAAGGAAATTGGATCGCCGAACGAAGAGAGCAACGATCCATTTTTCACAACGGCCGCCGATTCACCAATGAAGATACTTCTTTTATTTATTTTTTCTTCTGCAGCGGGAGGTTTGAGGAATTTTTCACGAAAGGCTTTACGGTCTCGTATCTTCTCTTCATAAAAAAATGCAGAAGGAAAGCATCTCGTTTATCAATTAACTTTTAGAAGCGACTCGGCATTTTATTTTACTCAAAAAGAAGTTCGTCCTCCCACTCACCGTAGACCAAACCTCGTTTCCTTGCATAAATCATACGCTTCAAGCGAAAAATGATTCACAAAGTGGGCAGGTAGGTATTTCTTTCGAAGGTGGATTAATTAAAGACATGGGAGGATTCAATGAGAATTCAGAGATGGGGTAATAGATATCATTCGTGGGCGGAAGGTTAGAACAGGGTTTGGTATTTGTGCGAATCAAAAACGTGCGCTTCAATACGTGCACGAAGAGATCTTTGAGTTCGATGGATGTTCTTAGAACACTTAATGGAGATTCTGCTTATCCAAGCGTGAACGTTAACCAGAATTTTCCTGTACAATTGAGACGCATTTGCAGTATAAGTATTCCAAACTTCATAATATCAAAAGAAATTAGTTTCGGATCCGCTACGCAAATATTAGCTACGAGCAATTTATTAGTGAACATGGGACACTGAAAGACACGTGGTGTTCAGAGCATCTAACGATACACGTTTTGATTGATAAATAAGTTCTCCATTATATAACATCATAGAGAGGAGAAAACTGGATGCGTAAAACAATCAAACGAATTTCAATTAGCCTCAATGTACCTACACTTAACTAAATTCATACCTCACCGATTTGTGCGCCAAAACGTGCTCATTTCTATACATATTAGAGTAAACTTTAAAAAATTTAAAATTGAAGCGTAAGATTTCAGTGCACGAATAGGATTTCGTGACTGAATGCGCACTTGATATTTTAAGCACCAAAGCAACGTACTTACAGCCGAATGAAGTGCCGAAAACATATTCATCCTTCAAACTGAATTCAATGCTCAATATAGAGACTAAAAAGCGAAAAGCTGTAAAATACTCATGATAGAATGACAGTTCTTTTTACGTAGGCAATTCAGTTTTTCACAAAATATACTAGGCGGATTTTAAATCTCGATGTAATGCTCAGAAATTTTCCCATTTCTGAAAGAACAAGCATTTGCAAAAAAAAGTAACATTCTCTTTCACAAATTGGGATGCTTCTATAATTAAAAATTACGCCAGTACCTACCTTTTTTCGTCCGTCCTTAAATCTTCCTTTGGTCCAAACCCCTTGTCATCCTCACAGCCCTTGCAATCCTTCCTCATTATATATCTCTCCCCTTCTAACGTAAGAGGGACGAACCTCTTGGAGACATCCAAATCCTCTTTTAGTCCGAGAACGAAAAGGGTCTGCAGGGGGGGGGGAAGGAGGAGGAGAGGGTTGAGAAGGTGGTCAAGACCATGACGGTTGTTTCGTGGTCTGAGACGAGAGCGGAATACGGACGATGTTGCCTCACAGCATGAGAAAAAAATAAATCGTATTTGTTGAGAGAAAGGCCAATAACCGATTGCGCGCTGCAGTGCCAAGGCGCAGGAATAAGATTGTCATGCGGCGACAAAGGACAGCGCAAGCTATATTCATTCTATGGGATATGGTACAGCTGTCCACTTCAGAGAGACTTAATTTTGAAAATGTGGAACTTTTGACACACAGTTTGCGTAAGAAATGTTACTATGTGTAGGTCGTATTCTTTCTCAACCATTAAAAAATAAATTTGCTACTCACTTTAATATCCTTTGAAACAAAACATTTTCAGTTTTGAAGGTATTTTCAGCGCAAGGCGTGATAAAAATGAGTCAAGTTAAAGCATTATTCAGATAAATAAGTTGAAGAGAGAATTTTAGTCATAGGTATCAAACAAAGTTTTTTCAAGATTAATATTGCTATATAATATATGCTTTTTACAACTGATTCAAATTAGAAATAAAATTCAAATCTGGTCTCTGAGAGGGAAAAACCTCGCTTTAACTACCTTAGCTCACGTTGAAGTCAAAACAAATATTGAATTCAATCTTTTTGTTCGTTTACCAAATAAATATGCTTTCACTGATGACCTGTCTTGGCTTGAAAAAAAAGATGAAATTACAGAACAATATATGCAGATTATTCAACGAATATATATTTTTAATAAACACTTTTTTTCCAGCCACAGGAGCAGACTAAGTGCCATTTATAATGAATTAACGCATCTAGATTTCAATTATAACAGTAATTTTCGAATTACAAAAACAGCATGATGACAAAGTGCCTTGATTTTATTTTATTCCATATCTTTGGGGGTTTCGCTTCTTATAAATATTATATTAAATGTGAAAATGACATTTAAAGGTGATAAAAAATTCTATTTTTTGCCATGCTTAACTCATCTTTGCGTAGAGCATCATGTAATTTCAAGCTGAATTTGAGAATTAAAGAGCCAATAAAAGTATGGATTTGTTATTCATATCAAAGAGAGGTCACTTTTTTATAATTAGCCAAAAGAATAAGAATAAGATTACATTGAAATAATTTTTCGGTGGGGACACCTTAAGGAAAAATAGGAAGGTGAATCATTGCTTATACTGAGAGGAGTATCTTCTCTTCAACAAAAATAAAATGGACCACGATGCTAGAAACAAGTCGCAAAGTTAAACAACCGTTAAGTATTAATCAAATCTGCAAAATATGAAAATTACGAGAGCTAATTCGACTTTTTCTTTCGCTAACCGTAGAAGGAATGAAGTTCTGTATTTAAAGAATAAGTTGCGGTACACAATATATATAAAAATAGCGTTGAATAAAATATTTAAATTACAACGGTAAACCACTTCCATTGGTAAACTCTAATAGAAAAATTATGGTTTTTCGAAAATTCGATTTTTTCAAGCAATATACCTACCAGGTTCTTCAGCAATCCGTAACCAAAGGAGTCTTTCATGTTACATATATACTGATATATTTAATCAGGATTGCCAAATATAAGAAAAATGACGTAGAAGATCTCGTCGTCGTTGTTTTTTTAAATATTTCTTCACCAACTTGATTTTGATTTAATATGTCAGAAATACAAAAGTCGCTTTTATTGTCACAAGGTATAAGTTTCATAAGCAAAGGTTTAGAAATCCTGTAGACTTATTTAGATCATGCGATAATCTGTATAAATCATTCTTAAAATTTATCAAAAGTAGCAATTTACTCCGAGCACAGGGAGAAAATGTTCAAAAATGTACATATTTGATGATTCAATAATGGTCAATCTTATTCTTTGATATTATTGAGACATAAATTACACTCCGTACGAACGATACACTGTATAGGAAACAATCCCTTAAAACGCGTCGAATTGAAGGTATTACTTGGAAACATGGTCGTATGATTCTAGTTTGGAGTGCTTATTCAACGACGTGCATGAATCAGATTAAAGACAATCCCGAGTTATCTATTTCCATCTAATGAAAGCTCTAAGCAGTCTACGCCAAGTACACAGGGCGAGGGAAGGCAGGAAATGTCGTAGAAACAACCAGCATCCGTAGAACACCTAAGATGATGTTACACATCTGAAACATATGTTCTTCCCCTATGAGATCATATTAGCTTTCGTTTTTGAAAAATCATGCATAGATACAATGCTAAAATAAGCAGAGATAACATTTTTACTGGGAAGATATGGAAAATGGTTGCCGCGGGAGTGTCTCCAGTTGAAGAGTGATAAGGACGATAAAGTGACATATCCGAGAAATTCCGAGGCATCAAGGATGTTACTTGCGCACAAAAAACTATTCTCAAATTCCTAATAATCTAATAGAATTTCTTATGGCCGGCTGCACAAACATTTTGCTATGGGATCGTTTGTTAAGAGATCTATAATTTTATGTACCTCATTACTAAACTCGGGTTGTAGGAACTATCGCAATGAAAACTTACCCTTCAATAGTTATTACTTCGAACATTTGGTAAACTCTCCCACCACTGAACAAAGTATATGTGCATGTTTATCTTATGAAATATTGATAATAATTATTCATGTTACTGTCAATATGAGCAAGTAAACTCGTAATTCGTCGCATCATTTACTCTTTTATTAAGTGATTAAGGCTCCAAGCGATTGGTTATGCATCTGGCATATAGATTACTTATGGATCTCATAAGAGCTTAATTCAGTTTCATCAGGTCAAATAAGTTATGAGACCATTTATGAGACCAATAAATTGATCGAATGTTCCTGCAACGCCTATTGAATGAATGGCTGGACGTTTAGATTTCATAGCTATACTGCATAAATATGTGTCGTATCTGCAACCAGCCATAAGTGAAGTAATATTCTTCATGTTCATTGAGGATCTATTACCACGGGATTAAGTTGAGATAAGCAGGTGTCGCCGCACTACATGGTAAGTACTCAGTTCTAGAGTGGATGTTGCGATCTCAGTTAGGGGTAAGTATAAAGGTGAAACACTTGCCAGACAACAAAGGGATTCTTATCCTTTCCCAAAAAAGAGGTTGTGCTGTTTCCTCTTTCTCCGCACATTTTGAAGGCAGATAAGACAGTATGAATAGCACAATGCGACGGGTATAGAATTCGACGAGGGCTATCACATCATCAGAGACTTTTCCACCACCATCGAAACGACCAAGGAACCCAAACCGATCCTATTAGTCGCCAACCAGAGGTTCAAACAAATTTTTTTCTCGATTCTACGGTCACCACATGTCACCTTCTCGTCCTCTGGTGCATAATTCATGAGGGTTTCCACCGGGCCACGGTTGGTCTTGAAGGAAGACCTGATCGGCCTCTGAATCCACTACAAGGATGTGATTTTAATTTAATCCGAAAAATATGTCTGACCGTTCAGTGAGGAAGAAGTAGATTTTTTGAGCAGAACTCTTTTACCGATACACCAAAAATTATGTGAAAAAATCCAGTTCGTGTAAAACATTTGAAAATAATTTTTATGAAAACTTCCTGGAAGAAAGTTTCAGTCTCTCAAAGAAATTAATCATCCTCTCCGATTGAAACATATTTTCAGTGCCTCCAATTGGGTATCACACATAATGCTGAATTAGTAACCATTGGATCTAACCACGTGAGGATTTCGGTTTCAGTAACAAGCAAATGATTGCTTTAAACTGGACGAAAACTCACCAATCGCAACTTTAATTATCGTAAAAGAATAATTATACCATATTATCATACAGCTATGAAGTTTATAGAACACTGAAAAGAGATAATTAAGGCAGTGTTTGAAATTGAAAGTATTGTATTCTTGTATCATTAGTGTCTATCATTCTTTAAGTCTCTTAAAGAAAATTATATAAAGGAAATATGAGAAAAAACTGGAGAGAAAAGAATCGATTGATACATAAGTAGCAGATAATTAGTCAAAAAAGTTCACGCAGAACACGATATGAAATAATGAGCTTCCGAGAGAAGGGAAGGTGGATAAAGAACTTCTGCAGAGCGAACTTCGGACTTTCTCCCGCCATTATGATGTATCACTTTCCGGCCTCCTCCCTTTACAATGGAATAAAGGTCTATTGGGACAGCTAAAATCAGAACTTCACTTGAGTATTCGCGCACTATGTCTAGCTATGTCTAGCCATGTCGTGGAGGCAAAGAAGAATAAATTGAATGAGGGGCTCTGACTTTTTTTAAACTCAACCAAGTAAAATTTCAGAAAAAGATTATTCAGCTATGGCAGCACTCCATATGGGACCAATTGGGACATCACCTTTGCTTAAAAATATGATCTTCACATCCAGATAAGTAATTATGTATGATTCCACAATTTCTCACACCGACCCTGGTTTCGGCATATTATGTAATTCTTATGGTCATTATTAAGAATGGCACAATATGGCGAAACCTGGGTCGGTGTGAGAAAGTGTGGAATCATACATAGTTACTTGTTTGAACATGAATAACATCAAGGATTTCCACAGAGTAGCGTCGGAGACTGTCTTATAAAAATATGATATCTAAAGAGTGTATAATGTTCTATCAATACAAACAATGTTCTAAATAAATACTGTTTGGCTAAACATCTATCCCGTAAAATGCCGAAATGCATATGTACCGTTTACATTGCCATATTTCTCTTGCCAACACTATTACTTGCGTTGCTCCGCCCTTAGTGTCAACTCCCACATCGTTTTCAGCTTATTTTCTCCTCCTACATACCCAATGGTTTCAACCCAGAAGCTAAGCGTAACAAATACGGAAGATGCTAAAGGCTTTCAGTAATGAAGCCGATTGTGCGGTTTACGATTGGTATTGGAACTTAAGGGATGTCTAATTCCAGAAAATTGAGGTACCTCTATCCGGGCATGAGTCGTAGAAAGAGAAATGTTATTGGAGAAATTAAGTTAAACGGATTGGTCTCGACGTAAGAGAGGGAAAGTTAATACTGAAGGACATAAAACATAATACGCGCGTAGTGGAGCAGATGAAGGAAGGATGCGAGAGGGGTTGGAAATAATATGACGACATAAACCCGAAATGAAAATGGAAGGGAAATGCTTGATAGACGAAGAGAGCGGGAGAAATATTGGAATTCCCCAATCAAAACAATAAAGAACTTTCGGGGTGATCAAGAGCAAGGGAAGAAAACGATCCAAAATTATGACACAGGTCGTATTTGAGAGATAGTAATGCGAGAGCATTTTCCTTTTACGCACCAATTATTCCATATGCTCTCAGAAACTTCGCATAAGGCCTAAATTGCATCGTGGAAAGTCGCAAAGGGTTGTATTACGGCCTCCATGACTTTTCCAAGGTTAACATACAATGTTTATGGCTTTCACTTTCTGGTAGTAAACAGTGATTATGGTTATGGCGAACGTTGTTACACAAATGAAGTTCTTCTATCGATGAGTAACACTTTTTCTCAGAAAGTGGTATTGTTTTACTTTTACTTGCCATGTAAGTACCAATTATAACCAACTCTAAATTCGTTAGAAAGTAACATCGGCTATTCGTTTTCAGTTCATCAAGAAAATAGAAAATCAACCAAGGGTAGATGGGGATCGGATTGAAGACTTGGTTTTAGTTCTGCCTTACAAACCGAATGCGTTGGTTTAAATAATGACCACGGCACGATGCAATACCTAGAGCACGGTAAGTGCAGTACTCTGCCCATCGGAATCTTCTGCAAAGAATAGGTTAACGGAATTATCTCAATGGTTTCAGGCTCAACTTTGAGGAAGTTCATTGTTACAAATGAAAAAGAAAACTTTCTTTTATCCTGAAGGTGCCTGAAAATGACGCCGCAGCGTCAAAAATAGTCGTACCGTAAAATAAACTGGTGGAATATAACAAAGTTTTCTTTTTCATTTGTGGTGTTAAAGGAAGATTTATATCAAGCCTCCCATGGCTCTTTCAACCACCCCTACCTACGCTAGTCTACCAATCTACCTTTAGCGGCAAAAATGACCTAAGCTATCGGTCTCCTCCCCAGGTAACCATTAAAACGCGACAAAACACTTAAAATTCATACGAAATTGCCATTCATTCAAGGTACGTTTTTGTTTCTCCAGAAAATAATTAATTAATTAAAATTAAGGATGGAAATTATAATATACGGAAATGAAATGGAATTGGTGCCGACTATTTTTTTATAATTGTTGCTGATACATCTCAACGCACATTAGGTATAATTCCAAAAGCACCACCCAACCTATTTTAATTTCTCTCAGACAAGAGATCGCTCCCTTTCTACCTGATGCAAATGGTAGGCCAAGCATAACGACCATAATTATCAATTCAACGTCATAACATTATACATTCAAAAGCAAACAGAAAAAAATCATCAACGCCCCTGGAGTTAGGAGTGAGAGTCAAGGTTAACCTGAACGAAAAATTACACCCGCGAGGCGAATGCTTCCAAAGTTCCAGCTTTTTTTAATGTCCGGCTAATGGATTTCAGCAGGCAAGCCTTGAGGCGAGGACTTTGGCGATAAGGAAACAGCTCGTATCCCTCACTCTCCCCACTCCGAAGGGAGGAAAAAAAACAGAAGAGAGGAAAGCTGTCAAAACACACATTTGCGACGCCTTCGGAGTCCGGTCTGGTCATTTTTTCCGCCTAGGAGACGACCCTGAGGAACGCCCCGGAGCGCCGGTATGGATTAGATGCGCATATGGTTGTGAGGTAGGGACCATTTGAAACGCACGAAGCACTCTCCATACGCCCTGTTCACACTTACGCCCTGTTAAACACACGGGAACATTTATTGCGCCTGAGTCGGTCAGAAATCCTGCGACCGTCCATGTCGGATGGAATGGCGACAACCGACGACGAGCAACTTCCACCACTGTGTAAACACGAAGCCACAGGCGGTGACCAAGTCCTGGAAACAGTTTACGCGTGGGTGAATGCTTTGCATTTGGATTGGATGACGTTCATACTGTATTAGCGATAGTTGTAAAACAAAGCCTTATTTATTTTACTACAGTTAATTCAGCGGGAAACGTACGCGTCGATAATTATTTTAAAAATAAATGATTATAAGCAAGAATTTTTTTAAAAATTGATTTTTACTCGATTTAGTTGAATCGATATTCAACATTTCACTTTAAAAATCCCCTTCCCCTTCATGCAATTCTATTTACAGCAAAATGAAACCAGAAATGCGCACTACTTCGCTGCCAGATCGCTTGAAAAATTGAACTTGTTCTATATCTTATCAGAGAAAGGCAATCACGGGCGATTCTGTCACATGCCAGCAGATGGCATGCGATTAGGTTGTTGATTTTAAGAAAGTTACCGCTAGCCACTTCCCGCGCCAGCTATGGCGCCAGAGATGTGGCCGAGTGCACAAGGCATTAAGGTGGTTGGAGCGGTAATCGTGAGTCGTTGAAGGCACATTCTAATAACTTTTCAAGCAAATCGATAAAAATATTCTTGGACCACTTTTCACTTAAGTACACCAGTTTATACGTTGGAAATTGCCAACCATGCAGTAATGTATATGATGCAAGAGTTGTATTTCAAATTTTCGCCTTAATTAAAGCATTGTTTTGACTTGGATTTGCGGCGCGAAATTCGAAATTTACGAGAAAATCATATCTAAACACGCTTTTCTTACTCGGCATGATACCTTGATATTTGTTAGCAGCTATCATAATAATATGAAAAGTATTATTTCGCATTTAGGAGAAAATCTGTACATAAGCAATCGAATTATTTCAAAATATATGCCGTGTGCCATAAGAGTACTAGTTAAAATATCATTGAATTGCCAGGAAACCAAATCGGTAGCATGCAGTTTTTTTCACTTTTATCGATAGATATTACTAATAAGGACACGTATGCAAAGTTTCACGCAAATCTGTATACATACAAAAATCGCTCCAGCCACCTTAATGTTTTCTTTCCCCGCTGGTGTAGTAGTAGCCAAACATAGTGGCAGAGGCAGAGAAGAAGTACTCATTTCAGTAGAATAGTCCATTCCGTACAAACTGGCTCCGCACGGGGAGTAAGATACTGCGACTAACTACCAGGGTTCCCAAGGTCGCAAGCCTTGATTGCTAACATCAAAATGCTCCATCTATTATTCACATTTATATCCTATCTCTCTTAAGCCATGGCTTATTTTTTTAAGCTAAGAAGGGATTATGATGGAAAGGCAACCACTGTGTAGGACTACATATAGGACTACAATAGTAGATAGGACTACAATATTGGATACAGAAGGTAGAAACACTTGTGCGGAGCATGGCACTGTATGGATCAGAAACATAGACCACTGGAATAGCAGGTATGAAAATATTAGAAGCTTACGAGATCTGGTGTTGAGGAACTGTAAAGAAGTTTACAGAAGAGTAAAAGAAGAAAGAACCGTATGGAACACTACACAGAAAAGAAGAACCAAATGGATTGGGCACATTCATTGGCACAATGGGTTTTTGAAGAAAATAATCGAAGGTATAGTGAAGGGAAAAGTCCCAAGAGGAAGGCCAAGAGATAAATGCATACACCAAAGAAAGAGGGAATTGCATACGAAGTACAGGCAGAGAGTAAGGGAACTAGCATTAGATAGGGACGGATGAAGGGCTGTAGTCAATAAATCTTAGGACGTTCCACATTTAGTTGACAGCATGGACCTTATGGAGAACACTTTTGCCAAACTTACACTCCGTGTGTCCACCTCAAGGTCACGTAGGCAACCCTTTCCAACACTGCACTCCACGGCCGTTAGTTACTTTAGTGGATAATATTTGCACAAGCGAAGATGTGAAGTTAGTGTACAGCATAGCACTGAACGTAAAAGGATTGTTCCGTCTTTTGTGAATACCTGCGTCTGGATTTTAAAATTTCCAGTTTTCTTCTCCTTTACCGAAGACCTCCTCAGTGCTAATGAACGTTGCCTCTGAAGGAAAAAATCAGCGGTCGCCAAATATGCCGCCCATGATCACGATATTGACGTCGAGAATCCTACAGTCCTCGTAAAAGGTAAACACTCTAAGACAAAAACCTTTATGGAGGCCTTGAAAAAAAACAGAAAAAGTTAACAATAACTTATATAGAGACAGGGGACATAAGATCATAGAGTATCATGACTACCTGTATTTTCGAAAGAAAAAAATAACATCCAGAACGTTCTACACCCACTATCAACCCCTCCTAACTCACCTAAACGGGAATATACATTCGGATGCGGAATAAATGCAACATTCATTAGCGCAGAGGAGGTCTCCGTCAAAGGAGTAGAAATGTTGGCATTTAAAAATGCAGACCCGGGTAATACCTAATGACGGAACAGTCCTTTATGAACAAGGACTGCATAATTAGTATGCATTAATATTATTATTAATTATTAGAAAGTATTAATAATTTTCATAGCTCAATGTTGCTTTTCCTGCTGCTATTGAAAACATAGGACCTCCGGTGTCATGGAGATTTGCACAGGAAACGACTCTCCAGAAGAGCTGATACTGTCAACTAAATGTGGAACGCCCATTTGCACACGCCTAGAACGCGTCAAAAATCAAATGATATGCACTTTGTATGCTTGTCCAACTATTTTAAAAAACGTTTTACTCACCGAAATACTAGTTACAAAATCTAAAAAAAAAATATTCGGTTGTAAAAAGCATTTTCTGCGAACTACGTGAAAAAAGAGTCAAGTTAAAGCCTTAAATAGGTATAAATATTTAGTTAATTACCGAGAATTTAATGAATATTAATAAAGTTTTGAGTCATTAGTATTGCAACATGTTACATCATACTTCTTACAGCGGTTTAAATAAAAACATAAACTTCAAATGTAGTCTCTATAAAAAAAGAGAAAAATCTTTTTCCAGCTACCTATAATTCGCCATGTTAACCTTTATTCAACCCTGGTAGTTGTAAACGAGGCATTAGAGGAAAAGAGACGTTAACGTTAAGGTACACATCGTGCGCGTCGTTACGGCAGCGAAAGTCCCTCGTGGGTGTTGGAGGAGAGGAGGTCGAGAGGTGGAGGGAGGGTCGTTACTCCCTTCTAAACCACTCTCACCTCCCCACACCCCACTTCCACTTCTTACTGACGGGAGAAGCACGGATTCACCCACCCACGCACACACTCTCGCCATCTCACGGGAGGCTTTTTACTTTAAATTCGCGCGACGTATATGTGCGAACGTGTTGGAGACGCGAAGCGCAAATAGTGGGAAGATGGGATGGAGATGGGAAAAGTTTTTGGCTCGGGAGAGGTCGTTGGAATACGTCAAATGGGGAGGTCGGAAGGGGGAGGAGAAGGTTGGTGGATCGGGGGGGGGGAGTTTCGTTCCTAGGGTGGGGGATGGTGAGGCACAGGGGGTGGCTGCGGTTTTACGAGAAGGGTTTGGTTGGGGGGGGGGGAGTGTGGGTGGGTTTGCCGGCTCTAGGAAACCGAGGTTACCTACGTCAGAAGAGTCGGGGATTTTTTTTAAAGGTGGTTGACGACTGGCGCCGTCTGGTGATGGATTGAAGCGGCACCGTAGTGGGCGTAAAACCCGTCCCAAACAACCAAAACCCTCCCCTTCTCACATCCACAACGCTTCTCCACACAGCCCCAACAACGTCCCCCCAGTTCACGCCCCCCGCCATCCTCTCCGATCCCCTAAAACCAACCCCCAGACTCCTCTTCAACTCTTCGCCTCATTCCCTCGTTCGAACCTCCACCCCTGCCATAAGCTCTGTCCCCACCAGCCTCCACCCAAATCCTCCTCGCCACTCACTCTCTCCGTCCCCTTACCTGCCAACACTCCCGGAGTATTACTGCTCCAGCCCGGAAACCGTCCGCCACACCTACGTCCTACACTGTCTCACTCACCAATTCTCATTCCCCCCGCCCTGCTCACAAATAACACCTGACTACGTGGCGTCGAAAGGACAGGGCCGGCGGACAGCATCGCTCTTGCGACGGCGGTGGGCCCTGGCTGGCTCCCATCCACTCACAGTTTTTTCCAACAACGTCCACCACCTCCTCCTCCTCAATCCTGCAGACACACACAGAAAGGTTCCAATCCAATCGCTCCAACCCACACGATTCGTCACTTCCCACCGACGATACAACACCCACAAACTAGGTAATCCGCTAATGAGTGTTGGCCCCCATCTCCGATCCCCTGCTTCTAAAACCCAAGGAATACGGCGGATTTGGTGGATTTGGATTTATTTTTTAATGTTTTCTGTGCAGTCCATTGACAAGAGAAAGGGTCAAGTTTTAAATTATTGAAATGAAATATTGAAATTAAATTAATTAAATTACTGAAATGAAATGAAATATCCCTCATAACAGACCGAAATGCCGAAAATAAAATCAACAAATTCAAATACAATTCTGTGGAATAGTTCACAAAACTAAAAACAAAGTACAAATAAAAGATCTTAATTTAAATTTTGCAAAACGTTGGTAGTTTAGGTATTACTGCATGATATAGAGACGTGGGTTCACTCATAGCGAGACGGAAAATAAATCGCATGAGATGAAATGAAATTCCTAATAACACCATAAAGTAGCAGATTACAAGATGGGATAAAATTTGAAGTCATTAGAGAAAATTTAAAAATTTGTAACTAATAAGAAAAAAATAAAAGAATATTAAGCCAAATAGTGCAACAATTTAGGAAACATTCAACAGAACCGTATCCCTAGGATCGCCATATTATAAAAGCCTAGTGGTAATCGCAATAATGGTCAAGCTAAGCCAAGATGGTTTCGGGAACAGACTTCGCTGTCTGACCCATGACGGGAAAGAGAGAAAGGATAATAAAGATAAGGATTAACGCAGTGGGTTTGGGGTATTTGAGAAGTGTTTGGGGTAAAAGAAGTATACATCGGGTTAGGAATGAGTGGGCGATGAAGGAATGTGTAATGGATAATCCGGTTACGGACAAGTAAGACAAGGAGCGTACTTAGCTGGCTTGGCCTTTTTGAGAGTAGGAACGAGAATTTAAGAACGAAACAAAAACACGAGAAGAGGATTGAATGGTGTGCGAGAAAGAGGTAGATTGAAAATGTATCGGGAAAATGTAATAGAAGATACTCTTAAGAGGAGGAATTAAAAGAAATCTTCAAAATAGGAGGGCGTGTATGAAGAAAATGAATGAGGGTAACTGAAGCAAAAGGAGGTATGCAAGGATAGGTCATCATGGAGGAAATAATTGACGCAGAGTCAGCTTTACCGGCCTACGACTCAGAACTAAACTTTTTTGACTGAGCCTAACCCAAAAAGGTACCGCGTGGTGTGTATGTATGTATTATTATTAGAGTAATCTACCGGTTGGGGTAGATTTAAATAGAAAAGAGAATAAATTACCTGGATGCGCAGAGCCCAATTTACCTGAACGATTTTTTCCTTCATCGCAGCATACGTCCTAGCTGCCTCTCTTCATCCCGTCTCTTTCTTCTTCTTCTCCACTAACCTAATCCCTTCCCCTCAATCACGGCCTTCAGCAATCCTTCGCCCCTCATTACCCCCTCCAACCATCTACTTTGCCCAATCCACATCTCCTCCAGAGGTTTGCAAACCCACCATACCAAGCACTACCTCGTTTGTCTTCCTTTCCGTCCACTCCACTTTCTTCATCCTCCTCCACACTCACGTCACGAACGCTAGCAGCCTACTCTCATCTTCTTTACTCAGAATCAAAGTTTCTGCCCTATACTAGGCTATACTCCATATTAAACTCTTCACCTGCCTCTTAGTTAATTCTTGCCCAACCATCGGCTCCCTTCTATATCTGAACGCTTTTTTGACTTGCGTGATTCTCCTTCTAAGCTGTTTGCTACTACGCCCGTTTTCTTTTAGTGGCCTGCACACACGCCTAGCATTTTATGATTTATGGTTGAGATTCCGGCTCCATATTGGTAAGACTTAGATGGCGGCATGTCTGACAGTCAAAACTCAACATCTGTGCACACAGGAAGCCTGTGGCACACACGTGGCAACGTTAATGTAGTTGAAATCAAGCGCGCATTTAAAAATGGAATTAATGAGGAATTCCTCAACGTTATGTAAGCTATATATATTTCTGTAAATCTCCGAAATATTTCTTCATTGTCTTATTTAAACCTTTTCTACCTCACTTCAGTCTTCTCTTCCTCATCATAGCAGCACCGGCACCGATATGTCACGCAAAATAGCACACGTTATATGTATTTCCAATTTCTAGCGATTATTTCGCATGCTATCAGGTGGCATAAAATGCAATCGTACGGCATCTACTGCCGGCAACATTGCGAGCAATTCCAGGCGCCAGAAATGTCTCCTCAACATACCTACTACCAGAGAAAGGGTACATCGTTCGTATACTTTTATTGTTGATTGTTCCCCACACTCTCACATTCTTTCGGTTTGCCGAATCCGTAAGTGGGAAATGTAACCTTCAACCTTTTTTTTCCTCTCGCCAAGCCTTTTCCCATCACATCCACTCCCTTTTCTCGCACTGCCTACTCTTTCCGTTGCCGGCGGATGCGGCCTGCAGTGGGAAACAATAGAAGACCGCGCGAGTGGCATCGGAGAAATAAATGTAAAAAAACAACAAATGACTGGCGGCGAGCGCATGTGCTAAAAGCGTTCGGTCGGATCAGCAACAGCTGACGGCTGGATGATGGGAAACGTGGGTGGGGGAAGGGGAGGAGGGTGAGGAAGGGCACAGCTCCCGGAATAATGGCGGAACGAAAAAAAAATATACGAACGCTTTCGTGTGGCAAACAACGAAAACTCTTACCGTCGTTCGTGAATACTTGTTTGGGACTCTGGGAATGGGGGAACGAGGGCGGATGTCACACCCGGAAAGGTTTTCAGACGCTTTTAGCGTTCCGACTTCGTAGCTTTCGCGGATGTATTGAGGAGGATTTGCAGTAAAAATTACTTAAATATCATCCAATACACATTCTGGCTACTCATAGATAAACACGTTCTTTATTTGATGAGAACAAAATGTTTTAAATAAATTTCCGACCCATTTTTTTCGGAATGTGAAATTGTAATTACATGGCGTTAATTTGCCAGTGCGTGTGAAGTATCTAATACAAATGCCATTTTCAACAAAAACTGTTCATAAATGATGATTTCTCCCAGGGAATTGAATTGTAATAAAATTATGGAACTTGCTCATCTAATTTTTTAAATTTATGTTTTAATTACTAATATGATTGTATTCAAAAGGCGTGTATTCAATAGTTATGGCTCTGCAGTCAGTTGCTATGGCTGAAAACGTTGCCCATCACATATGCATTAACATATCTAAGTCTATACCCGAACGTGTTAGGGTGTTATCATGAATCCACGCCGAAATTGCCCGTATTCAGGCCGTGTTCCAATCCACATCAAGGCATAAGTACTATCCGTGCTAAATTCTCGTTAGATTGCGCAAGTGACGTCACGTCTTAAGCCTTTGGACAACTTCACAACCGCAAGAGGGCTTGTACAGGCTAGTTTGAGGAAAGGCTTATTTAGAAGGCTTAATATTTCTCAAATCCGTCCTATGCTCTCGTGCAAGATATTGGAACACATAGTTGTCAGTTCGATTATGGGGTATTTGGATAGTCAAAACTTGTTAACGCAAAATCAGCACGGATTCCGGAAAGGCAGGTCTTGCGAAACCCAGTTGGCCCTCTTCCTTCACGACATTCTTTCCTCGGGGGAAACCCTTGTCCAATTAGACGCAATATTTATAGATTTCAAAAAAGCTTTCGATAGCCCACCATTCGAAGTTACTCGTTAAGTTGGAAGATTACGGAATACACCACGACGTAGTATGTTGGATAAGAGAGTTCTTAGCCGACCGCAAACAGAGTGTAGTTCTAGATGGCGTTAGTTCAGATGTAGTGGCAGTTACATCAGGTGTACCCCAAGTGTCATCGGTCCCTTATTGTTCCTTTTAATAATTAATGACATCACTATCGTTTTTACGAGATAGTTCGCAGACGACGCAGTGTTGTACAGGGATCTAGACAATGAGTCTGACAAGATTGCGTTACAAAAAGACCTAGATGCTATAACTTAATGGTGTAATACTTGGCAGTTAGAAGTGAATTTTAAAAAGTGCGTTGTTATGAATTTTTGGAAAAAGAATAACTCGGTAAACGAAACGTAAACAATCAATCAAACCAACTTATCAAATGTAGAGTCAGCTAAATACTTAGGTGTGACCCTTACTCAGGACCTGTCTTGGGGGAAACACGTCCGGGAAATCTGCGGACAGGTTAGTCGCAAATCGGGATTTATTAAAAGAATATTAGAAAAATGCGACGAGAAGGTTAAAGAGCGATGTTATTTTTCACTCGTGAGACCTCACTTGGAGTTTGCCGCTAGCATATACGAAGTAGGTGGACACATTACTGGCCTTCCAGTTTTATTTGTTCATAAATGTTCTATCAATTTAATATAAGCGGAGGTGAATAGCTATTAAATTGATAGTAAAAAGCAAACACAATAATGAAGTGCACACAACTAATTAAAAACTTGGTTAAGTTTTCGCACTAACCTGTTAACGCGTGTCTCACAAATAAGTTTTCAATGCGATATTAGTAACTAACAAGTGCATGGTATTTACTAACAATACTTGAAGAATACATTCACATTAAGGCGATTGAAGTATCTTTGAAGATTTATGTATGCCTTACGAAGTAGGACTAATTCCTGAAATAGATGAAATACAACGGAGAGCAGCAAGATTTGTGAAAAGTTGTTACGATAAACTTAGCAGTGTTACCGAATTGTTGAAGGAATAAGGGTGGGAATCTCTAACTGATCGAAGGGAGAAATAGAGGTTAAATATTTTGCGCAAGTTCGGAGCAGACAGTTTTTTGCCGGACGTTCAACATATATTGCTAGAGCCAACGTACTACGGTAGAAGGGATCACAGGAATAAGATAAAGAAAATTAACTGCAGAGCGAATATATATTTAAAATATCAATTTTCCCACGCACAATAAGGGATCATAAAAGTTGCGATAGATCAATCATATGAAACTCCCACCCTCAATAGGTAGAGTAGAATTTTCACTTGTGTTTAATAAAATAACATCATTACTAACACTTGATATGTCCGGTCTTATTTTATTTTGTTCTCTGAATGAAGGGGCATATCGTAGCATTCATAAATTAACAGTATTAGTAATATTAACCATTTGATGTGTCTATAGCATTGTTCTGCATGTTTACATGTTCATTTACGTATCACTCTCCCAGTTTCTGGTTGGACTGCGCACTGTTCTCCTGACTGTTTTTGGCCTGCGCTTAGCGGCCGGGAGAACGTACGAGGTTCTGATTTGTGCTGGGACGAGTGCTGCATGCCTGGTGTGGAATCACCCAGTGCCACACACCCTAGTGGTGGCTTGCACGGTACTTCGTAGATATAGATGTATGCAAACATGGCGTCGAAAGTTGCAATGAATGAGTGGTTATTTGAGTATATTAGTTAATCTTCAAAGATACTTCAATCGCCTTAATGTGACTTTATTCTTCAAGTATTGTTAGTAAATGCCATGCACTTGTTAGTTACTGATATCGCATTGAAAACTTATTTGTGAGACACGCGTTAACGGGTTAGTGCGAAAACTTAACCACGTGTTTAATTAGTTGTGTGCACTTCAATATTGTGTTTGCTTTTTACTATCAATTTAATAGCTATTCACCTCCGCTTATATTAATTTGATAGAACATTTATGAACAAATATAACTGGAAGGCCAGTAAAGTGTCCACGTTGCGGACGTTATCCATTGAGAAATCGCTGTCACGCCCCACGCCGATATTCACCGCTATACGACGCTTACCGATATATTTTTATTTTTAACTCGTCGCCGACCGCATCTGTAAACAAGCGATAGCTGTCCACGTCAATTTGCTAGTACCCCCAAGCGTATAAAATACCTTAGTACAAAGTTTCCTTTTAAATGTGATCATGTAAATATTTTATATGGTTATTCACACAAATACAAATTACAATTTCCCACACACTATCTGATAAGGAGCAGCTTATATCCCTTTTTTATTCTGAAGTTTTCATTCTGACATTTGATAAAAAATGTCGCTGTAACATCTGCTTCTCGAAGGGCGTGAAAAGTTTAACTTTACACTCTTATGGTAACATAATATTTCTGTTCAAATTTTTTCTCATTTGCAGTGCAATAAGACTACCTAATTCGTGTTCTTACACCTGTACACAGTTTTCATTATAGATTGAATAGCGATTACATTCTTTCAAAGTTACCAGTAAATTTTGAACAAATATTTAGTGGAGCAATTGACGTTTTGATTTATGAATCACAATTAAAAACAATTTCAAGGGGAATTACAATGCCATTGACATCTCATTTTTTACAAAACAGACATTGATTGGTGAATTTCAATTGGGTGCGCAACAATAAGTGATATAATTAATTTTTCTAAGAAATGAAACAAATTTTCAAAACATTTTCGAAAGTGTTAATGACGCAAGAGTAAAATATGAGCGAATAAAAAAATTAACAAAATTTAAATAAATAATATCTTATTCCAGCATATTATTTCCCCATAATTCATTATTAAATGTTTGAAAATGAGGATAAAAATAACGCTCAGTGAACTAATGCGTGAAGTTAATTACTGATTCAACGTGTTATTATTCAAATCTGACTCAATAAAAATACACCAAAGCTATAATATTCCAATCATTGTATTTACATTTCTATGGTGCATAGCTATAATATTCATTGATTTCAGCTTGGTATTATCTATTCTGTTACTCCGAAACTGTAGATACTATTCTAGTGAAATTCATGCACCTTAAGGCGGTTGGAGTACATGCTGAAGGTAAAATTATAACAGCCTTGATAAAGAACTGGGATAATTTTTAAAATTAATTTACTACTTTTTTATCCAATTAATAATTTATAACAGACAACATTTTTAATATATCTATATGTAATTAGAAATGACATTTGAAATAATTTAGAATTGACCTGCAATTATTCGAGAAGTCGTCTTATAGATGACGAGGGAATTGCCAAGGACAGTAAATAGGATATTCATGCACATTGCGCCGACTATAATTGCCAAAATGTAATTAATATCGCGTGCCGATAACGAGTGCTTCAAAATAAAACATTTTTGGAGTCCAATTCTGAGTGAATAGTTTCGGAAAGGAAGCAGTTCAATAAATTATATGGGATTTCTCGTCGGAAATAATTATTTTTTCGAAAACCATACACTCAATTTTTTTTTACAAAATATGATGCTCTCAAATGCATTGTTTTTTACACACTTAAAATACACCACACTTTTAGGCAAATCTTCATCACTCATACTTCTTGGCAAATATGGAGCCCCTGACTCGGAGCAACACCCGAGAAACCTATCTACACCATACTTCTCGCTCTACGTAATCACTTTATGCAAGCATCAATCTATTCAATAGGTACTGAACTTATAACTCTATAATAATAATGCATTTATACTCTGAGTACAACACCCCTTGATACAGATATACAGAAATACGGTGATACAGAATAACTAAACTAACCTTACAGAATAACTATAAAAATTGATAAGTTGGTAAAACAAAAAAAAGGCAACAATGAAGAATATGATAATAGAGATAATAACATTCATGGGCTACAGTGCCAAAATCATGCCATTTTTAAGCCATGAAACCGTAATCAATCACAAGTATTGGCGCAAAAGTCTTAATCGCAAAATTTGAAAGTCGTGTTAAACTATTAAGGCTAAGGTATTTAGCAAAATGGCAAGCAAACAATCGGTTACCATGCATAGCAGAGAGTACCACAGTCAGAGAGCAAGAATACAACAGAAATGGACGATGTTTCAACAGAACATGGCCACTACATTTGCAGGTGACACAAACATGTCACACATCAGGTGACGTTAAGTGAAGGTTACAACGGATCTCATTACAACCTCATCACAAAAATTTCAGCAGAGAAATAAGGCACACATAAGCAATCAGTTACTGGGCTTGGCACAAAAGTCTTAATCGTAAAGTTTTAAAGTCGTCTTAAAAATTGAGGTTAACGCATTTACCGAAATGTCAAGCAATCAATCGGCTGACATCTTTTAAAATAGGTGATTGGTTTTGTGGAAGAGGGTGGACGTCAATTTGGAAATAGCGATAGCGCAAAACGCATGCACTACTAACAACCCTGGACGTTGAATACATTTTTCGAAAGCATTTGCTTAGAAGTGTGTTCAACAGTTCGTCCTGAGGAAACTTTTTTCCAGTAGTGGTCCCCGGCTCTTTATTGGCCGACGTGTTTAACAATGACTATGTCCACACCGTAATGCTACGAGCACGAATGCTTTCTCGAGCCGACTCTCACGTCAAACACGAGTTGGATTTTTATGACCACTCAAAGTGTTCCGAGAAACACTGCGACAACATGAGCCCTTTAAATATTGACTCGATGGCATTAAATAAGTTTTCCTGATGACATCCGAGTAACGATGTCCATTTGCATGTATACGTACGACCGTCCAGCCCCAAGGCAAATAACACGTCTTATAAGTCGCTAATGCTTTCGGAGAAACTTCAGATGAACATAACTTAAACCATTCCGATTTTAGAGCCTCGTGGTGCCATCGATTTTGATCGAGCTGGCTCGATTATAGGAAAAACTAAAAGAAAAATTTTTTTCCGACAAATAACCGGTGAAAAATTTGGTGCGTGACAAATACCAATAATAATGAATGGGTTATGATTGAATTGGTCATGAGAGAATGTGGACTGTTTATTCTAGTAATGGACATATTCGAAAGTAGCGTGTTCCGTTGGTTTGGCAATGTTGAGAGACAGGATGAGGGTCGAATGACGAAACAAATTTATGATAGAGTGAATGGTGAAAGAAGAAGGGGTAAACAGCGAAAGTCAGGGGTGAATGTAGTGGAACCAGCTCTTAAGAGAAGGAATACAAGGACTCTTAAGAAACAGTGCATAAAATTAATGGAAGCATCGGGAGTTATGGAGGAAATAGTTACCAGGAAGTCAGTTTCCTGGGCCTAGCAGTGATAACTAAGCCCTTTCACTGTGCTCATCTCTAAAGGAAATTTTGGGATGGGTATGTATGTGTATGTATGCATTAATAATTCATTGGCAATTCGAATGCATACCCATTTATTCTGTTTCATTCTAATTTTAAGACCATAATTTTAGAAAACGTGAGGCACTCTAGAGCCATGTTCTTTCTCCCTTCACTCTACAACGTGTGACGAAGTTTTAAGACAGTTCTCATCTCTGTCGGTGGTCTCACACAGCCTTTGACACTCCTGCTCAATATAGCTGGACTCCAATTTTCATTAAAAGTGACGATAAACCCTTGTCAGGCACCATAGTCTTATCTCAGTCAAGAAGTTCCCCGAAAAGCCATACTACACATTTATCACCAAAACTTGAGTGGTCTGGGACCGACATAGGATGAAAACCAGGTTTCAAGCTTTGGAGAATACGAAATTTTCCGTGACCGGACAATATCAGCAACGAGTTATAATAAAATTTTAAAGGCAATAATGCTCATAATCAAGTATTCTTAGGCTCAATCTACAACAGAATATTATGGCACTGACACTCACACATGAAGGCGTGATGGGCATGAAGTCATCCGCTTTCATCAGACAGTAAAAGTTACGATTGTAGGAAATTGCAAACTACCCATACAACCTACTCAGTTATTAGAAACTGGTAGGTAAGCCGTCAAGCAGGGCAAGCGAAGCAAATTTCAATGAATATAAAATTACTCAATGCATCGGCTTAATAAGATGGACCTTCCTTTTTGACTTTTCCCGCGTGGGTAAAATTTCCCCTGAGTCGTACAAAACGGACGTAAAACAAGAGCGCACAAAACCCCTTCCGCAATGACCAGACACAGGGCATCCCATTTGGGCCGTGGGAGAAATAAGTGTGACGGTTAAGATGGAGCTCATTAGTTCTTCCCTTCAAACTCTCTAGCTGGCCCTTTTCCTCCACCTCCTCCGACCTCACCCTCACCGGCATTCTCGTCACAAACTCTTGAACGAGGATGTGAGTCGGTCGAAGAGAGTGAGAGAGGCTGTGTGGAAAGAGAAGGCGTCGTTAAGAGAGCAAGGTCCTTCGTCAGGACGTAGTAGTCTAGCGGAGGGAAAGGGTTGTATGGGGAGGGCTGACGTATGATGATGGCCCTTTCGACGGTGACTTCAACGGCGGAGGAAGGGGTTTTCAGTGGCCGAAAGAAGTGGTTTTCAGTGGCCGAAAGAAGTGTACCAGACCAACCCCGGGAATGCTTGAGCGAGACGCGGTGGGAAAGGATTGAGACTCGAGATTACACGGGTGAAAGGTTTATGAGATACGATTCGACAGGAGGGGTTCGAGAGCGGGAGGAGTGCGAATTCACCAAGATGAGGGGGCTATGTTAACAACTTGATGAACATCTGAGTATGTGCGCGCTCATAAAATGGAAGGGGCTCGCCAACGGCCAAAGTTCACCACTACATCCTTTGAACCTGCGTACTGTTTCCAAAGGAAATCAGACGATATGTCACTGAGGATCGTATACCATGGTATGGGATACATCCAACTTCTCCTTTCTAGACATTCAAATCCTTCATAACCTACGCAATTCCACGGGCAGTTTATGACCAGAGATGTAATTAAACGTTTTGGAGGTTTCGCGTAAAAATCAAGTTGAAATAATCATATCTTCCCTGGGTTAATATTAAAGGTTATCCAGCGAGTCGTATTGAATATGGATTTATAACTATAAAATATAATGTGCACAGAGGCGAAAGAAACAAAGAAGTGATACCTGTACTTCGAGTAAAACTTAAATAGAAAACCGATGCCTAGGTTACATTTGCTTTGATGAATATCAAGTGTAAACTTTAGGATTAACAGATACCACTAAAAAGCTCAAGTCTTCAGGATAAATACTTGTCATGAAATAAAAAAGCTTTTTTAACATTAAAATTCAATTAAACTTCATAACTTCGCCGAGGACGAAAGAAGGTCCTTCAAAACCAAAAATAATGTCGTAAAAATGAGGTTTGATTACAGTAGCTACAGTAATGACGCAATATCCTCAATATCTTTAATTACTAAACACGTGCTTAGCTGAGCGTCCACTATGATTTCGAAAGTGAAAGGAAAATTTTCTCTGGCTACATAGGTCATTGCAATTATGATCATGTGCAAAAAAGGTCGTAAAGCATTGGGATTTTTCATTAGAATAAGCCTCGAAATTGATCGCATGAACATCGCGCAGAAATATGGGGAATTATTCAAGAACCCAAGTCGTATAGATCAGAGGACTACGACAAGCAGTCATCAATAAGGGGGCTGGTGTACACTTAGCTTTGAAGAATCCTTTTTCCCCAACACTGCCAAGTAGTAGTGAACAAAAGAAGAAGATATTGAAACTGCTGGAATCATTACCCAATTACTCTTCAAACGATCCTTCCTATGGCTGGAGGCCTAGCAACCCATGCCACGCGCTACTGCAGCAGCTCATTCGGTAAGAATCATACGTGCTTGGCTATTCCGTAGAAGTGGATGCAAATATTTTATACAGAATATTGTTCACAAAAATTAAGCATACTTGCATGTGTATTAAGCCATTAAACATATGATAAATAAGGAAAGGAAAAAGGTAAAAATTACAGCTGTCCTCCATTACTTATATTTTCGTATTTTTCAAGCAACAATACAAAAAATCTTGCTCAGTTTCACAAAATTAATTAAATAACATTGATTTCAATTACTTCCATGCGCAAATCCAGGTAAATATTTTGAATATCCAAATGGAAGTCATCTCATTCCGTAGCAAATTTTCCATGTCAAAATAAATTCAACTTCCTTTCAAAGTATAATAACATTTTCCTAAGTATAATAACATTTTTTTAACGTAAAACACTTTCCTATTTGATAAAATATTCAATTAAAGTTGTAGATAACTGTTTAGAAATTTTCAATATGAAGTGTATTAGTTAAAGATATTATCGCATCCACATCAAATCGTATTTATAGTTTTCGTTTTGCCACAAAAGCTTTTGCGCAGTCACGACGCTAACTAATCCGCGATTACCGCTCCAGCCACGTCATGAAGCAAGGACGTACAATGCCTCTGCTTGTTCATACCAATCAAGAGCAATGTCGTCCTGGAGGCAGAAAGCAGGGACCTTGAAACCCTAGCGTGACTCTCTCCCAAGACAATGACAGGATCCCGGAGAGGATTGAGACCCATGATCGGCGGACAAGGGCATAAGGGAGAAGAGGTGGCCGTATACGACGAGGCCCTATAGGCGTCCAAGACGTCGTCGTAAGGATTTCCCACGGGGAAACGGCATACATACACACAAGACGACTCTCTCTCGGAGCAGCCAGAACCTCGGAAGATTTTTACCCCCGGAGACAAGTCACTCCCGCGCGATAAAACGAGGAGTAGGTGCGATGTTGTCAATAGCAGCAGGAAAATTATCACAGTGCTATGTTGCATACGAACTGCACTTCTAGGAGTCTTCCAATGCTCAAATATTATTATCAAAAATAGCTTTCTTTAATTTTGCGCAATTTTGGAAATCGTTGCCAATGTGGCCAACGGGTGAGCACATGGAGCTTAAGTTTGGCAACAGCGCTCTCCATTAGGCCCATCGCACTGCCAACGTAATGTGGAACGTTCTATACCGTAGGTGTTTCGTCTTGCGATAGCCGCCTTCTCGTGAGTCGAGGATAAATTTCGTAATTTTCTCCAACGTTCCGTGGGTGACGCTCGTGTGCTTTAAAAAATCAGAATTTGATGGTCTTTCATCATCTAGCTACTTTATGTTCGAATTAACGCAATATTTTTGGATATTTATTCAAATTTCCCTGAATTGAAAATTTTATTTCAATATTTCATAACTTATATACCGTAAATATTTTTCACTTTAATTAATTCAGTTTTTTTGTGGTTTTAGGACTAATTAGAACGCTCTAATTACTTTCAAAAGTAGTACCACATTGAACTCCAGAACAAATGAACACCAGTTCCTGCTCATTAACCAAATCCATAAAATTATGACCTCGCTACGAATTTAAGAGGGGTGATCCTTCTATTCGTTGTGATTGCCGTTGCCCCTTTCTGTAAGGAGCAGACAATGAGGGTGAAATGGCCTAAACCTTCGAAGCACGTAAATCAAGTATTATTATTACTTCTACTTCACAGCGAAAGTGATAGCATATGCAAGCACGCGTACGGTTGCAAATTCACACTCCTAAAGGACACAATTTGCCATCAAAAATCATTTGACTTGACTGGGATTTGAGTCCGGATATCCCCATTTCCATTCAATCGTGTTAGCCAGTTGCATCACCAAGCCCACTTAGATGATAATTACTCCAGCAATAATCGCCCAAAAACTCTACATACTTTTTGAACGAATTGTATTGGAGATACCAACGTCATGCTTTCCCTGAAATATCCCAATGACCAAGTGTTTATAATGCATTTGTACAATATTCACACTTTAGTGGAGGGAACGGCAGACTTGTGCGATATTCCACAGAGGAAAAAATCATTCGCCTTGACCGGGATACGAACCCGGATCCCTTGATTTCGCGCCGAGTGCTTTAACCAGTTAAGCTACCGAGGCGTCCTTCACCCCTGTGGATTATTTGGTGGCTTTATAGGAGCATGGTTTCCTCTGTGGAATATCGAGCTTATGTGCACTTGCGGGTGACTCCGGAAAGGTAACTACCGTGGCTAGTCCCGGTATCCTCAAAATTAAACGGCAGACTTGGTTATTTTGACAACTGAATGCTATCTAACACTTAGTCATATGGCACATGAGATATACTTAGTTATAATTCGATTACATACGCATACTGATTTTCTTCAAACGCGAAATAATACTTTTCATATCATATTAATTTTTAGAATTGTTGTTAACAAATACCAAAGACTCACGCCGAGTCAAAGATTTGAAAAAATACATACTCAAATACAATTTTCGCCAAGATTTTGAATTAAGCTCCGAATACTCAAGTTATACCTTGCTTTACTCGAGGCACAAATATAAAATATAATTTTTTATCATTTCTATTATTGCATCTTTAGTTCCACTGCAGAAACTAATGAAAGTACTTAAGAAATGCGGTACTATAATTTTCTGTCGACTTAGGTACTTAAAAAAACCATTAAAATTTGCACTTAATGACCCACGATTACCGCTCCAGCCACCTTAAATGTGGCTATGTTGGCAGCATTGTCCACAATGTGCTACCATCTGTGCTTCACTTTTTTAGCGACCACTTAATGAAGAGCCTTCTTCCCCACCATATTTCGCGTCAACTATGCTGTAAGGATTTCCCACGGGAGTACAACATACTAAAACACTCTCTCTCATTCCGACTGGTCCTGGAAGACTTCGTTGAGTTCCTCGAAGACAACTTAACTCCCAAGCGGACATCACGCAACCCTTCCCATTAAGTGGCGGGGAAGCTCATCCAGGGGTTGGAGGGGTTGGTTTAGTGTGCCACGCACCTTATCACCAGAGAGAGCACGTTCGAGAAAATGGCTCCATCCATTAAAAAAAACAGGCATCGGGACCTCTTTGAGACGGACGCTGGTTTTTGTTTAATTTTCTTCTCCTCCCTCCCTCATCCCCTTGGTGATGGAGAGGAAGAAGTGATGGGATACATCGAGCGAGCTGGGGTTTAAGACGCTCTCGATCCACAGAAACACAACGGAAAAGTAAAAGGAAACTTTTTCGAGAGGAGAGAGAAACTTTCGGTTCGAACCAAGACGATCACTCAGGCTAAACAAACTCGGGAAAACGAATTTCGGCGCTAAAAGCTATGGAAGGGCCGCGGCGGTTCAATGGCCCGGCACCAATCCAATTGTGTGCCTCCTCAATGACGCTCCTGGCGTGTACTTTTCCACTGCATAGTAATTGTGCTGCTGCAATTTTCTTCAACCCATAGAGCTCAATGAATTTCCAATGAAGCGAAATCACAACAGATAATTTGATTAAGTTAAAAGTCCTAATGTTAGGAATAGAATGTTGAAAGTAGTAAGAATGGAATTAATATGTGGCTATATTTATTTATTTTTACTCGACTTAATTAAATACCTTACTAAATAAAGGAACTTGTACCTTATTTCGTAATTCTGACGCATTATTAACGACCTCGTACAAGTCAACGCAAACATAGTTATGGCCTCCAAACGCTATATTTCGTCATTGGAATAAAAAATGTTCACTTACCAAAAATTTGAAATTCATTCCAAAAATGAAAAAATATAAAACACCATCACGACAAGAGGCCATGGCTATCGCAGTACCAAATACCGAGTAATAGCACGAGAATATTTATATACATACCAAATTATTGCTTGCATAAAAAATTTGTGAATGTGATGACTTACCAATTGATCTTCAGTATTGTAAGGACGTCTCTCATTGCATAGAACGGGATACTCGCATTCATGGACTTCCTGAAGGAAAAAAAAACGAGGGTAATTTCTCTTAGGTTTAAACATAACTGTAAAATATTGATTAGAAAACAACTCAATCTTGATCTAATACATATGAAAAAAACGTTTACTATACCGATTCAATTTTTAAATATTTGAATGAACGAGGATTGTGATCAGTGACTATATTCAATATATGACTTTAAACATTAATGATCCTCGTTTGAAAATCGAAAATATAAAAAAATAAGTCGTGGAAAGCTTACAAACACAAATATCATCTCAAGTGCTCAATAGCTAGGAAATGACGAAATATATATGCACTGGTACACAATATAAAAAGCGTATTTAGCTAATAATAGCTCTATATATAGTAAACAGGAGAGCATACCTGGCTATGTCATATCAAATACCCAAATGTGATGTGATATCAAGTAGCCAAATGTGAGATAGCAAAGTATACGAGGACGACCCCTAATTTTTAAACTGAGCAGTGTGATAATCTCAAGAGCTTAAGCATTTATTTACACCCTAAACAATATCAAGGTATCATTTCATCATTCATGGTATCATAGCTTTTATGCATAGAATATTTACTCATAAGTTAGGTACAGTTGTAGCTACGGCTATTCTTCGTTCGGCTACGGAAATTCAGAAACTTCACTTAATCATAATATATTAACTATTTTAACTATTAATCTAACTTATGTAACTAGACCTAATATTTTTAGTGGTAAGTTTGGTAAAAAATTTATGCAACGCAGGAAACATACTCTCACAAGTTACGGCATGGTAAATTTATCATTAATAAATGCGAATTTCATTCAACTTCTCTGTTTTTAAATCACAGAATAGGACTTGTTAGGATCACAGTAGCTATGGAAATCCGTCCTCAAGAATAAGCTTAAATTTAAGATTTTGTCATGATGGCCATCCTAATTCTAGGAAGCTAATTGTTTTAGCGATAACGGTTAGTAAAACTTTTTCACCATTTCTATACTCGATCAAGTTGAGGTACGACAGTTTTACCGTAAATAATAATGAACCTAGTCCCACTTGATGGCTTACAGGGGAGAAAACAGAATTCCCTTGAAAAACTCTCTCAGATCCAACGCGCTGGAAGACAGGGAAAGGGAGGGAAAGGAAAAGCCCCGAAATTGACTCGGGAAGATGCTGCAGAGGAAACGACCGCACAGTCTATCAGGCACTCCCAATCGTAAAGTAGTCGAAATTATTTCCCCGGGACGCCTCAATTCAAGCCAGCAGGATGTACGAACAAGGGAGGGCCCAGGAGGTTTTGAAGAGGGTGAGAGAGGTAAAGAAGAGCCAGAATAAATATAGAGAGAAAGGAAGATTCCAAACGTTATGGCTCGTGCGGTAGGCTGGCTTTAAACGTATCAACAAAGAGACCTCCACCGCCAGCGCCGCGTACTGTTATGATATTATGTTGTGGTATACTAGAACGTGGTAGTTGAGTACTTTGAAATAACTTTTGAAAAAACAGAGCACTTGGACTGATTGTGTTTAGCATCTGCCTGAGTCTGCATATGTAGCATCTATCTGCAACTCTCTCCAATGAATGGAACTGGCATTTATTTGCTGGAGGAGGTAATTGAAGTCAGGAGTTGAAGCATACGTATCTCTATTCAAATTTATCCAAAACATTAATCGACCAATAAAAGCGGGATAGAGATGTTTTAGGTGACCTATGAAAGTTAACAATCAAGCGGCAACAAAGTCCTCAATCTGGGATCATCTGCATGGATTTAATGTTGACCATGTTTGTTAATGCTTAGGAATGCTCATGTTTTGGAAGCTTATAAAACGCACTGATTATAGGATTAAATGATTACATTTAATTGCTAATTTAAATACAGATAGGGTTTTTCTCAGATTTGTATATTTTGTGTTGGACAAACAGTTGTTTGGTGAAATAATCACGGACCCTACATGAATTTTCATAAGTGTTAAAAAGTTTGACCTTGCAAAACAAATGAAACTACTTACACGCTCTGTAACAAAGTGGCATTACGCTGTCAGAAGGTACCGCAAACGAGACTCATTTTCAAGCTCCCATTCATGCAGAACTGTTAAAGAAGACAAATGGGTAGTTTCGATTATCAAGGAAACCATGCCATAATATTGATAGTTTTACTATGTATTATGCCGACTGAGATGTATTAATTTTTAATGAGTATTATTATGAAAGGCATTTATTTTAGACTATTTAATTTTTTGATAACGTTAACATACAATTATTTATCAGCACGGACTGCTCAGATGGAACGCGTGAGTGAGCAACTAGCGGCAGCACCGCTTCCCGCCCTTTGCGATAAAAAAACCAATAGCTTAGAATTTGGCACTTGAAAGCACCTAATTCTTATTTTTAACTACAGATAAATTATTTCTCTATCTATAGAGCATTGTCACAACACAAGATAATGCAATATTTGTTTTAAACACCCAATGATTCCGGTAAAGTTAGTAACTTAGCACCGTTGAAGAATATCTTGCCCATGTCATGTTATGGCAGCAGGAAGAGGCGATTTGGTATTGTAGAAATATTGTACAGGTTTCAAAATGTAAAAATCATCTAATTGTATGCTGGACAACATCTATGACGAGTTGTAATTGGTTCCCATTTCAAGCGTGAGAAAACGATCTTCAAGTTGTGGCGTTGATCCCCAAAATGTCCGTCTGCACTAATCGGACACGGGTCAAAAAACGGTGAAATTTCATACGTTTGATAATGATTTAGTCATTTGTTTTAATTATAAGAACATCTAAGATACAAATTCATTTTTTTTTTAAGATTCGATTTTTGACCACGTAAAGTGGGTTCTCAGACAACTTTGCGCCGCTTGTAGTGTAACAGGGTACCACAGAGTATCAATTACCCGAGTGAATGTGGACTAAGGCCACCACCGATAATCGAAAACACGGTTAATACGTAAAGGTCGCCTGGCGTACGTAAAATATGAAATAAACTCACTATCTTCATGCCTTGCCGTAGTGCCACCTATATGATAATAATAATAACTTAATGATTCTACATATGTATTACATCACTAATATTCTTTTTTTTAATGTACCATCTTTGGTTACCCCAGAAATTAATACCAAAGATGGGGTAATGGTATACCAGAGTATTATTTTTTCGCTCATTGTTGCTGATTCAATGATGGATTTGCAATGGAATATCAAATACTAACACTATTATTTGCCAACAGAAAATTCATTACAAAGGTTATATAATTTATAATATATAAAGGTGCGTCCATTTTCAGGGTTTTGGGAAAACGTGTAAAACTTCTGATATAAAATCGCTCAAATGATTGTTTTCAATTCGGTTTTTTAATGAGTAGGTTTATGATTTTTTTAAGTAGGTAGTTTTTTTTAGTTATTGTTTCCGCATCCCTCCCCACTACTTTCCGATAAATTTAAAATTTCCCACCTCCCCAGCCCTTGATCTACGCGTCTCTCTCAACCTTGCCCGAATGTTTGTATTTTTCCCCTCCTCCCCCGCAACTACAACAACAAATAACGTAAATAAACAAGCATTATGTACCTGATGATACCGTCAATCGGCGAAACGCGTCGAACAAATAAAAATTTGTAGAAAAGTTCATACTAAGTATTTTAACTGAGCATGAATACCAACACGGTGATCTAACTTCATATATGAATGTACCTCGGATAATAAGGAAACACGATAACTCGGGACTCGGATAATCAAGACCGTACAGTGTCTGTTCTCGGCACGTGCTGCAAGGCCGGTCGTTATCATGAACGCGCTCGGGAGCCAGTGAAGGGGCGAGCAGGTCCGAAGATAAAGGAGAGCGGTAGTATGTGCGTTATCCACACAAAAAAGGTTGTTCGGGCGCTTCGGGTTTTCGCGAAAATGGGTGAAAGGGGAACGAAAATGAGAAGAGAAAGTAGGGAACGAAGCAGAAGAGATTGGAAAAAGGGTAAACAACGCGAAAGGTGTATAACTATCGAAAGAGGTTTCATGGAATGGATGTTTTAAGAGTGTGTGTGTGTGTGTGTCGGGGGGAAGCAAACGTGAGGCCCTTGCGCAGCTGCGATGAAGTTGCTTATCGCCGAAGCGAATCTTCGAATATTGACAGGAAGGGGGGAGAAGGAAGGATATCTGGGCGGAAAGAGGGGGGTATTTTACTGGAAAAGGATGGATTTTTAGAAGGCGGGAAAATATTGTCAGGGAAGTTTTCAGGGTGAAACGTCCAGGGTGCGAGAACAGTTATTGAATTGAATTAAATTGAAAGCATTTTTATTCTTGTAGGACAATGTCCGCTTTGAACAAATCACTATTAACATCCAACACGTTACAAATAAAGGCAACAATCAATAAAACAAACAATCAATCTCGTTGTGAGATCCAGATCACACACATCAGTGTAATAATTTCTATCAATTTAACAATAACAATTATGAACGTAACATTTCAATAATATAGAAAATTATATGAATACATATCATAACCAATTCACAATGAGGTAGGATTCATAAGAAGATTAAATACCAAAGATTTAAAATATTTTAACCCTTTAATTCCAAAGATTCGAGGCTACAACCTGGAAAGATTTCTGGAAACATGTTGTCCAAAGAGAAGGATAGTAAATAAAGTTGGCATCAGACCTAGTTGTGATATTGGAGGTTTTAGGTACAGTTTGAAAGAGATTGAATAAATATTCAGGACTTTTAAAGTGAAATAAGGCATAAAAGAAGCCAGCAAGAAAATATTTACGTCGTTTTTTGACAGTCAGCCATCCGATATCATTAAGGTAGGGTGTTATGTGTACATCTCTCCGGAGGTTGTAAATAAATCTAACACAGTAGTTTAGAGAGCGTTGAAGTATAACATCGAGTTGGTCGGGAATATCATTATAAACTAGACAACAATAGTCAAAATCCGGAAAAACAAAAGAAGTTATCAACTTTTTTCCTAATTCAACAGGCAACAAGTTTTTGTTTATTTTTAGTTGAAACAGGATTTTGCGGACTTTATTTGAGATGCCATGGATATGGTTTTTCCAAGAGAGAATGGTAGACATTGTAACCCCAAGGTTTTTAACTGTATTTGTGTTGGGAATGATAGTATTTCCCAACTTTACTTCAGGGATTGCATCGAGATCAATCTTATTAACCAGCTTTGAGGAACCGATGATAATAGCTTTAATTTTGGTGGAGTTTAGAATCAGATGATTACTATTAACCCAATCGGAGATTGAGGCAATAGTTTCATTTACTTTAACAATTGTATTCCCAAGGTCTTGAGGAAGACAGTGATGATAAATTTGAAGATCGTCCGCGTACAGCATATATCTGCAGTGCTTGATATGTTCGGAAAGATCAAGAACATATATAGAAAATAACAAAGGTCCGAGTACCGAACCTTGTGGTACGCCGCAGGTAACAGTATTCTATTTTGAAATGCTATCGCTAAAGTCTTTGACTGTTTGGCGGCGCCCAGCAAGATAGTCATGGAACCAGTTCAAAACAGAGCACGAAAGACCTAGTTGCTTCATTTTTTCTAAAAGTCTCGAGTGATTGACCCGATCAAATGCTTTACTGAAGTCGAATAACTCTAAGACGGTAATTTTTTTATCAACAGCAAACCGTATATCTTCGGTGACCTTTAATAGGGCAGATTGAGTGCTGAAGCCCTATCGAAAACCAGATTGAAATGTATCCATTTTCTTATTAGCGCACAAATATTTTGTTATTTGCTGGTAGACCATGCGCTCTAGAATCTTAGATATTGCACACAAGATGGAAACTGGACGAAAGTCCAAGGGGGAATGTGGTTTTTTTACTTTGTTGATGGGCAGAACTAAGGCATATTTCCAACAGGAAGGGAATGTCGAGGAAGAGAGCGAATAGTTAAAGATATTGAGGATAGCGGGCATAATAACCGGTAAAGATTTTTTTATGAGGTCGATGGGAATACTATCAGTGCCCGTAGCCTTCGACTTGGAGTATGCAAGGAATTTGAGTAATGCTTCGGGCGTAATCGGTTCAAAATAAAACTTTGCGTCACTAAACGGAACATGGGGATCTGCAGGATAAGCGTTAGTGATTGGGGAAGGAGAAATTGAGCAGAAATAGTCGTTAAGTTGGTCAATTGAAACGTTTAATGGCATTGAGTGATTCTTATTCGAAATGAGTCCAAGTTGGCGTAACTCCTTCCATACTTGGTTTGGGTTTTTCAGTTGTGACAAACGCGAGGAGTAATACCTTCGCTTTGCTTGAATTACTAACGTTTTAAATTTATTTCTCATTCTTTTAAATTTTTCGTAGTAGTCAGAATTCCCCGTGCGCTGGAAGGCCGCTCTCAGACGATTTCTGTCCTTAATATTTTTTCGAATATCATGATTTAACCATGGTGCAGGACGGTGCTTGGGATAAATGGCCTTAATAGAGGTTTGCTTATTAATACTTTCCAAGAGGTTCTCGTTAAAAACCTGCAATTTTAATTCGATGGAGTCAGACTTAAGGAGGTGATCCCAATCCCGAGCCTCGAGATCATCCAAAAATGTTTCAACGTCAAAGTTAGTGAAGTCCCGATATGTGAATGGAAGAGGGGCAGGACGGAGGTTTTTGAGTCTATAATGTATAAGAATAAGGTCATGGGAGGAAAGGAAAGGAATAGGGGACTGAGTGTAAAAAGCAATTTTATCGGAGTTATCTACGAAACAAAGATCCAGTCATGTATGACTTCTTGCTGTGTGATGAGTGGGTTCAAATGGTACCATATAGAGATTATTACAAAAGGAGATATTGCTAAAATAGCGACTATCATAGCTATCAACGCACATGTCAGAGTTAAAATCTCCCATTACGACCACATTATTGATGGTTGAGAGAAATCTAAGGAGATCATTTTCAAAATCCGCGATAAAGCCGAGTTTTGGAGGCCGGTTTACAACACACATAAATAATTTAGCAGTATTTGCGTCAGAAACATCAACAATAAGATATTCAGGCCTTGAGCAGTAGATAGCAGGGGAGTTGGCAAGGAGAGTCACAGACAGATTTGAACGAACAAAGATTCCAACGCAACCACCTTTTTTCCCAATTCTATCATGTCTGATTAGGTTAAAACCAGGTAAGTTTACCATATCATCCGATACATTAGGGTAAACCCAAGTTTCACACATACATCTGATGTCAAAAGATTCAGCAAGAAAATAATCCCGTAATTCATCAATGTGACATAGGAGGGATTGCCAGTTAACATGACTAATTTTTACTGTAGGCAGTTCATGCTGCTTAGGTTTACAACTTCGGTTTTCAACAGCCGCAACACATGAACTGGGCTCCTGATGCTATATCAGGGAATCAAGATCCCCGTTGTTGCTTATGGTAAGCCTTTCACTACCTTCAGCTATTCGGGCAAAAATTCGTACACCACGCACACAGACGAATTTTAACTTCCCTTCCCTTTTTTGCGTTTGGCGGCAGCGTAAAGCTTCCGATTTGCAGGGGTGAGAGATTCATTAATGTATATTGTAGAGTTGGCTGAATGCCCCGATATGTGATAGGCACATTTTACCTTTTGCACGACGGTCACGGATGAAGGTCTCAGCAGTGCGTGAGCGGAGGAAACGGACAGAGATAATAGGAGGCAGAACGTCACCAGTATCCTGAGATCCTCTGCGAATATTGACTGGGTAGGCGTGGTCGATGTCCTCAACAGCTAATTCCAAACCCATAGCCTGGCCAATTTGACACACTAAGGAGTCAACATTTACACCATATTTGACCGGAACCCCAAGAATTTCCACGGAGTTTTTAAGGGAATCTTGTTCGGCACGGTTAAAGGTCGGGACACACATAACCGCACCGAGCCCGCGCCAACACACGGCCGAGTGTTGGACGTGCTACGGCGAGAAAGAAAAACAAGGCATTCAAACGTGTAGGGACACACACCACCGCACCGCGCCAGTACCGTCGTGGAGCTTGGAGACCGCGCCGAGGCCGCACCGTCACCGACTAGTTCAGTTTACTTTTTGACGGTGACGGTGCGGGCTCGTGCAACATGGAGAGCGAAAAACTTATTGAAGAAGTGCGGAAATTCCCTGTTCTCTACGATCAAAGTGATGAGAAATATCGGAATGCCGAATACAAGGAAACATGATCGAGTTCAGAAAAACACACCACGCTGGGAACAGAACTGAGACAATACTGACGGCTGTCGCTCGGAGCAGTGACGGGCCAGTGTGTTCTCCTACCACCGTCACTAACAGTCGTCCGTGTCGCGGACTCTTCTCGGCCGTATGTTGGCGCGGGCTCGGTGCGGTTATGTGTGTCCCGACCTTAACCCGGGCTTCAAGTTTCTTGATAGTGGTGGTATTGCTAACGGCCGATTTCAATTCTTTACTTAGCTGAGCCACAGATTCATTCATGTTAGCAAGAATTGTAACGCGTTCACTTAGAGTAACCTGCGTTTGAGAAACCAATTTCTAAAGTTCACATTGCTCACTTTGCATGGTTTTCAAACGTTCCAGGATCTCAGTCAGCATCGCCGCGGAAGTGTCACTTGGGGCAGCGACCGCTGGAGGTTTTAACGGAGGTTATTAGCGATGAACTTCGGCCATGTACACAATAGAGTGCGTTTGCGTTATCATTGCAATGTGGTGGTAACCCATTGAGGTAGAAATACATGCATACATAAATACAGACATACCCACTGCGCCATTCCCATTCGGATAGGCAGTGTTAAAGTACTTAGTTTTTATTATTAGGCCTGGAAAACTGGGTCTCTTTTGATAATTTCTTCCATTCCACCCTTGTCTTGCATTGCTTTTTCGATTCTGATACACATACATTGCCACATACACGCTCGAAGATACTTAAGACTCATAATATTCCTCCTCTTTAGTGTATCTTCCTCCACAAGCACCCATGACTTTCGCGGTCTACCGCTATCTATCATACCATTCACTCCAATATCATATGTCTGTGTCGTTATTCGACTCTCATTAATTCTCTTAACGTGGATTAACAAAGTAAGCACTACCTTTCATACATGTCCATTATTGGAGCATTCAACCCACATTCTTTCAAACCCCACTCATTCCTTATCCTATGTATGTTACTTGTGCCGCATGAGGTAGAAGTTGCCGTAGTAAAAATCTGCCTTGGACCTTGCCTTGCTGCTCTTTGCATTGCCGAACCAATGCGCAGACCACCACGCTACCCAGGCTTCCTGATACCTAAGGCAATTTAGGAAAGATTGAAGGGGAACAAGATGCTTAGCCCGCACCCGCAGGGGAGCATGTGTTTGAAAGAATCCACTGCCCTAAGGACATTTCTACGTATTTTAATTGCTGTTTTCGGCTGAGGAGAAAAAAATTCCAACTCATTGAGGTGTTAACACGAAGAACGCTTTTTTTCAAGTAGTTATCATCCCAAGCATGTGCTATGTACCTTGAGCATAAATGATAATGGATTCATTAGAATTTATTATTTCAGAAAATTATTTGGGTTTAAAAGCTCAATTTAAGCTTTTTCCGGTTCGTCCATGTGCTTGTCCAGTAAAAAAACATTTAATCGTTAACGGCGCTGCGTGCCACGGCGTCTTCTCCATCAGCAATCCTTTTCTATAAGCTACCCCATTTCGATTAAAATTTCAAATTCAAATCAATAACACTTGAGACTAAATTTATTTTAACGATTAAAATTCTTCTTTAGCATAGGCTTTCAAATCGTTATCGGGAGCCTTACCGCGTCCGAGGTCATACACCAAGGGGTTGCTCTAGGGACAACTGCCGCCACCGACAGTGACTCCGCTATAAACATGCTCTAAGGTGATGAACTACACGCCACGATACCATCAGGAATGATTAGCAACTATTGGTCTTATTTTTATAACACCTAAAATGTTTTGTAAGAAGAAATCATCCTGAGGGCTAATATAGTCCGCTAATGTAGTACCAAAGAATTAATAGCACGAACGTGAAAAATAGATGCTTTAGAAAAATGTTTTGATGATAGACGTTCAGGATTAAGTTGGAAGACGTCTAAAATTAATTAAATTGCAAATTTCACCGAAAATCACTGAATTACTGCCTAAAATTGATTGATGAGACAACTTCCATCAATATTATAGGGGAATCAATAAAGAGATTTCTCTCTTTTCTCGGCCAAGAGCTAAAATTAAAAAGTTTTGCAAAATTTCAAGAGAGAATCGTACGAATAAAATAAACAGAGAAGAACGTAGAATGAGCCACCAATTAGCTTAGCGCTGTACCTAATTTCATTACTGAAAGAATGCCTTAGCAACAAAGCAAATTACTACGTGAGGCTGGTGACAGCGGAACCCACAAAGACGATCCGATTGATACACACGATAGAATCATGTGATACGAAGTTTTTATTTAAAATTATGTCAGGTACAAATAATTTTCAAATCTGCTAAGGTAATTCCTAGGAGATATAATTAATGTATCAAATGAAAGTAATAAGGTACGTAATTAATCTATTAACATCGTGATAAATGTATTCCAATGGAGTCCTTTGACATAGTAATCATATTATATGTACATAAAATGAACTGCTACTCATAACACCATTTATATTAGGTACTGATTTTTATTTTTTAATTGAAATTTTCTGGCTATGAATTAGAAAGCGTAGCATTAAAAAAGACGCAGCAATTATGTCTAAGAAGCGGTTATACTTGAAGGTACAATTATGTATTGTGAACAACAAGCTAAAAAGGAGGAGCACCGCACCTCATCTGTGTAATAAATACTGATATTTACAATTTTTTTCAATCTTATTAAGTCTACAACGAAATGTAACATTGCTCAGGAAGAGAAAATTATGCCAAATGATACCCCAAAACTAGGTTTTTTTTTCAATTATTAGTAACTCAATTTTAAATTATAGTAAAATATATTGTTTTTACAAATATATTGAATTAAATATTTTGGGGAGGAGAGCAAGGAACTAATGAATAAAAAACCTTCGGCATTTCCTGGACCAGCGGTTCCTTAACTGTGGTATGCGGACTATGAGAGATACGAGCTAGGAGGTTTAGAGGTACCTACGGGAACAAACTCAATACTGTCTCTAGTACGTTTGTACTTAGCCTCAATAATAATATCAATCCATGGGCATGATTAAGGTTCTCTATAACGTGTGCTCTCGCTTTAAGGCTATTTTTATTAGCGCATTTAAGAGCAAAAAATAATCGCCATTCTGGTGTGTCAAATAGTGTCAGGTGCTTGAAATCATTAGTGTTAATTGGTAATGTGCATTCTTAAGACAGTAGCTGTGAGCATTTCCCAACTAGAGTAGTTTACGTTTTTGATAAAGACAACGTGAAAGAAAGAATCGTGATACCTCCCCACATCCATAAAAATTATGCTTTGTTTCCTTGAACGCTAGAGAGCCCTTGACGGATTCGAAATAAATTGGGTACACATGTTTCTTGGGACCTAGAGCGATGAATCAGCCCTATTGGAAAGGCGAAAAGCCCCACGAGGGCCCTCATTTAACCTACCTTAACTTCCATGAGAAAATCATTCGATTTTGTGTAGTGCTTTCTTTTTCTTTGCTTTTAGTATCTGAAGACTGAAAAAACAAGTTATTAAATTCTTGCATGTGATTTTCGTGTACGCTTAGTTTTTCCTAAAATATGAGTTTTTTTTGCTTCGTAGTCGTTAATTTTTCCATTGCTTCAACGATAAAAATTTGTATTCACTTGACAACCTCAGCATGGATTATAATTGGAAACCAAGGAACTCATGTCTCAGGTAAAGTGATTGATACAGCAGAATTAACCGGTACCATACTCTTAAATTAAATATATTTCTAATTTCTTCTTTCCCTCATGCCATTGGCGTCGGGGCATCCATTTCTTCCATAGATCCGTCATCTTCTTCATTTCTTTTTCTCTTTCCATGCTTTTCCATTGTTTGCTCTCATATCTCTCTCGATTGACCTCTACTTCTTCTCCCATCTGGTTTTTCTTCTAATACTTTCATGAGAATTCTACTCTGGACCATTCTGTTGAAATGTCCACGTCATATAAGTTGTTTTCTCTCTATTTTTGTCATCATGGACTCCTGCTCCGAAGATTGTTGTGTTTCTCTCCAGATCTATTTTGATTTTATATCCTCTTTATCTCACTGGTTTCATTTCTGGTGTAGTTATTTTGCTTTCTGTTATGGTAATAATAATATAAATATATTTTTACCCCTGCCCTGAGACACAATGGGTTTATGAAGAATATAATTGAAGGAAAATAGAGGGAAAATTCCAAGAGGAAGGCCAAGGCATAAAAACATCGAACAAATAAAGAGGAAAGCATATACGGAGGACTACCAGGAAGTGAAGGAACTAACACTAGATAGGGACTAATGGAGGGTGCTGTCAATCAATCTTAGGATTGAATGATCAATGAATGATAAGTCTAACATGAGGTGTACAATTTTTGGAAATGCACGACCAAGATGTACGCCAATCAAAGTAGCTGGGGTATCCGCTATCATAGACGATAAAATTGCTCCAGCTTTGTAATTTCAACGAAAATGAACGTATTACATTAATCCAAACTCAGGCGACATTAACTTCAACTAGGCGTACAATGAGGGGGTACTGAGGATCTTTTAAATCGTAATGCAAATTGCATGTTTCACTTCAACACCAGCCGCAAGATCTAACAACTTGCGCATCGGAAAAGGGAGACTCAAGCCCGAGACACGTTTGGGGGAAGAAAACAGAGCAACCTTGAAATTTGATTGTTCGTGATGGAGAAGCTACGACCCACTGAGATGCTGGGAGGAGATATCGACTAGGAAGGAGGCGTGAATGCCTCGATGATGGATTTTCCATTGTTGCTGCAGCAGCCAATCAGACCCCTACGATGTTCTTCCCTCGCATAAAATCCTAAGGGATAAGCCCGCCATCTCTTTTCTCGTACACATGAACAGGGGGGAACAATGAGTCAAGATCAGCCTGAGGGGGGTTATACGTGTCCCATTTCTCTAACAAAACCAGGTTACCTGCCTACGTCAAGACAAAAGAACCATAAAATCGCCGCATGAAGAGCAAAGAAGATGATCCTTATCGCTAGGCCTTTTTTTCTTCAAACGTTTTCTCAGACATCCATGGAGAAAGTAATTCTTCATCATGTATACTGGCTTATAATGTGAACCGGGACCGAGAAAGTAACAATGGATTCGCTTTCGTGATGTAAAACAATGTGTGTCACTAGTTCTCCTCAGGTGATGTCAATAATATAATCGGGAGAGATATAACTCTACCGATTATATTATTGACATCACCTCTATATATATATCCACATCAGGATACTCTCGCTACTTTTAATGTTGCAAATGGTACGTACATCAGCGAGTTCCTTGATGCTCTTGTAACTATCCTGTTGAATAGGCTTCACAGATGTGTTTATCAGAGCTAAGATGGGCTTCAATCAAGATATAATTGTCCAAGTGCAGTAAAAACTTCTATTTATTACTAATTTTGCTTAAAATCACACAGATTTTCCTGAAACAGTGAAGGGGGAATGCAATGTATATAGAGTTAGCGTTAACATATTTTACGAAACATCCATACTTCAACTAAGAAATAGCATAATAAGTATTCTAATTATTTTTCACTAATTTGCATTTTATTTTACATCGGAGGAGCGGCTGTTATATTCAGAATCGTAATGTAACATAGCTCCACAATCATGAATGATATGGCGAGTAAAAGTTCACTACCATGGGTGTTCTATTTTTAAGTACTGATTTAGAAATGGAGACGCCAGATGCTTTACTAAAATCAATGGAAAGCACCCAGTGTAAACCTGAAAGATTGAACTTGTAAAGTACATCATTGTATTGTTGAAGGATACATTAAACAGCGCCAAGTAAATTGTGTATTAATACGTATGAAAGTATTCATAAAAAATCGATTTATCGTCTGCCGAATTTCAATATAGTAATTGTTGAAGAATCCACTCAGCTATAAAACTTAGCGGACATATTTATGCTAAGGAAAGGTAACATTTCGGCCAGTATTTTTCAACTGAAGTAATGATATCACAGGAATTCAGGGACCTAGTTTTCATGGAAATGATCTGAAATATTTAGGTTATTCTCAAAGTATTGATTCCAAATATCCATTTCAATAAATAATTCTAACTTCTAGTTAAGGTTTACCATGGAAAATCTACGTTATTCAATGCCAACTATGTGAGAAATTCGACTAATGTTTTTTTAACACTTCAATATCCGAGTCCTTTTCACTCAGACATGACTTATAATAGAGAAAACGTTGGAAGTTAATATCAGATAATACAGAGGTAGCGAAACATCGTGGCAGTTGAGGAGATCTTTTTCTGAGGAAAAGACGAAGAACTACTAACTGCCTCCGCAAAGGTTAGTAAAGCCCTTGCCACACAGTAATTTTTGTTTCGGAAATTTAATCGTGAACTCTATATTCATGAAACAAGTTTCATCAACGTTTATGTCTCGATGCCACACCACTAGGAAAAACTTACGAATTGATTGATCAGCTGAGGCAAGAACGTATGAACGAACACGCTGGTTCACGATAATTCACACAGTAACTCCGAAGTAGCAGTTACCTAGTAATAATGCGTGGTTTATAGATCTAACTAGAATAGCTGACTTAAAAACTAAATTTTTCACAAAATATTTCTTCTTCAGCCCTAGAGTGAAATATTCTCTAACGTACTGATGATTATGAGTTTTATGATCAACTCATTTTTATTGCAACTGGGGGTAAAAAGTTGGCGGACTTAAATCAAGTTTGCCTCTCGAGTAGTCTCTGGCAGGGGAATATTCGAAGCAAATGAGCGCAGAAAAACCTCCTTTCATTGGTGGCGTTTAGCCAATAATTTAGAGTGTTACCTAATTGACAGAAATTCACAGAATGTTTTCACGCGCATGCGCAGTCCGATTCTGAGAGTTTTCATAATTATTAATGAACTAGCTGAAAAGTCAACTGAATAAGGCTAAAATGTTGGCGAAGTAGCCAAAAAGTATTCAATTAAGTAAATAATCAAATGTAAATAAATATGCAATTTTATTTTTAATAAAAACAATATATGTCACTATGGTAAACAATATATAATATCTTTCTGTCGGAGATTTATCTGTGCAAAACATGTTTGGTGAAGCAGGCGTAGTTGTTAGCAAATTCCCTTGTTTGTATTTAAAAAAATGCATACGCCAGCGCCCTGTGTCATTTAGTGGAGAACGTATATTGGAGCTTGCTTGCCATCTATTGGTGCACATCTGAATCACTACGCATACCAACTGAATCATACGTACGTACGCGTAGCCTTTTATATAGTAGAGTGATGCAATTACGAAACAATTTACCGTGAGAAACCTGCTTACGGTAGTCTCCATTTTTGGAAACTTTCACCGCCAACTTCAAAATACTCAAGTCTTTTATTCGCATCAACTTTATAGCACCAAAAGGCTCAAAACCCTATGCTTTTAATTGGCTTCTACCATGGGTTGCGAGCAAATTCAGGGTATTTTGATGCAGCTTTGTTTGGATCGCCAATACTCGCTGCTCACATTTTCCCGCCCTCTCGAGTTAAATGCAGTTATGGTGGTAGCATAGTCTACCGTTTGTTGTCCTCTTCCCACCTCTCTTTTACCGACCCCTCTCATACAAGCCACAGCTCGACGTCACGATTGATGCAGGAGATTGCTACCAATTTTCGTTACCACAATACTACTAGCGATCATGAATTGTCAGTGCCTACTTTTAAGCGCCGGAATTCCCATGGTAACTAAGGACAGATGACCACATTATCTCAAGTTTGTTAAAGCAGAACTCGCAATTTTTCAATAAGTTCGAAGGCTGAAAGTAATATCATCTATATTTTAAAGTGTTAACCAACTGAAAAATGGTGCAGTGATATTACACTCCATAAATTCTCACTGCCGAATGAGCCCTTGGAAAAGACTAGGCAGAAAAAGAGAGTAAGTGAGGCGCACAGCATGACTACGTGTCCTTAAACACTCCGGAGACTAGTTTTTAGGATCTCTTTGCGGGGCATGCAGTTAATTTTTGGCGTGACTTCTTTCCCCCATGACGTCCAAGGTTTGATCTCCTACCGAGCGTATGAACAAGCGTGTCGTGAAGGGGTAATTTTTAACTCGATTTCTAACCGCAAGCTGATAGCGGCGCAAACACATTGCTTGTTTCCGTCAACTCATATTTCACTCGCGATTTTTAAGATAGAATCTCCTGCAGTATGAGACTACGCCAAGATCAGAGAGAGGGGATACTCTATAAATATATTCTTTTAATGGCAAAAGACCAAACTACAGGAAGTCAAACTGCTCTATTGAAGAGAGCTTTCATTGTTGAATTTTTCAAATTTACTGAATTAAATAAAATAGATTCAATAGTTCAAAGGGGTTGATCGATGACGTTTAGAAATTCAAGAGCTGCCGTATCGAGATTGATTTACCTTATCCACGGTAGTCAAGTCAGATGTAAACAAAAAGTTGATTTAAATTCCAAATATTTCCTTGGAGAAGATGTTGTTGAAACAAATTCTACTAATTGTTCAATTTCAGAAAAATTGTTTTTAAATACCCAAAATTGGCAAACAGCAAATTTACGTCAACCATTTAAAATAAATCAATAAAGCTACCAGCATAGGAATTGATTACTGATTTTGAGTAAAACAAATTCTACTAATTGTCTAGTTTCACGAACACTATTTTGTTTTTAAACTTCCAAAAACAGTTTATTCACGTTACCTATTTAACATTAATCATAGAATAATACCAGTGTGAGGATTATCTATACTATTATAGTAAAATTATAAGAATATGAAAAATCTTTAACAAATGAATTAAATGATTAGTAAATACAGTTATTTTATGCAACTGCGAGCATGGAATGTAAAAAAAGAATGAGAGTCTCCGTTGAAGAATGTCAATGATGAGTCATTCAAACGTGGGGAAAATATATTTCTGGAGAATAACGTAAAAAAGGGGCGAAAATTGAACGAGCACTTCGCATTCACGGGTGGGAATTATAATACGCGTATTCAGTATTCAGTCGAGCCCACTCCTTCCGCCCCCCTCCCCACCCCCCCCCCCCCCCCGCAAGAAAATAGACCACGTGAAAATACCTCGTTCAATTCAGTGGCTCCGATTCGCACGCGTCGCGCACAATATATATATTTTTATATATTTATATATACATATAAATATTTCGTTCAAACAGATGGTGAAAGAAAGAGGATAGGAAACACATAAATTTTGACAACACAACGGTGACGTGAAGATGGAATGATGGCCGATTATATACATATATATATTTTTTTTATTTTTAACCCAGCTCCTTCCGTAGAATTATATACATCAATAAATAAAAAGTATATATTTTTTCCTCCCTCAACCCATGCTTTCGTGCAAATTATTTTCACCGCCACTCGAAGAGAACATAAACGCCTTTAAAAAATCCACCAAACCTTTTCACCTTTGCCAATGCAAAAAAATATAAAAAAATAACTCTAAGGAAGTGGAAAAAATAGAAACTTTGAAAGATGAGAAATTTTATTCGGACTCTCTCAGATCGGCTCGAGGGTCTCAGGTAAACAGACCGACGAATTTTCTCTCTCCCTATCTCCCTCCTCTCTCTCTCCCTATGTATACCTACCTCCTTCTACCTCCCTCCCACGCTCTCACTACACCAACATGCCTCCTTATTTAATTAATGAGAGGGGAAGTGGCGTGAGTTGGAAGGAAAATGGATGGAATGGGCCGTGAGGAGGTGGGAGTTTGGAGGTCGGCCTCGCTGAGGCGAACCAAAAAAAAATAACCTCTTCCCTTTCCACCCCTTGCTCTCATATCTCTCTCACGTGAGGGCACTCTCTCTCTCTCACAGAGTGCGGCAAATGGGGAAAATCAAACGCTTCGTCTGAAATAAGCTTTTGCATCTGAAGAGGCAGGCAGAGAGAGAGGGAGGGGGAGGAGGCGGAGGTGCGGTAGTCGGATCGCAGAGAGGAAGTGGGAGGGAGAGAGAGAGAGAGAGATATATACGAGGGTGACGGAGGAGGAGGAGGGAATCAGGGAACCAATAGGGAAGTGATATTATAGGAGCTCGAAGCTGGGAGAGAGACAGACAGAGGAAGGGAGGTATGTATGGAGACTGTGTGCGTGGCAGGTACGAGAGAGAGAGAGAGAGGAAGTGAGAGACTTATACGCTCCCCTGTCATTCATACCACTTACGCGCTCCAATGATCTCGTGTCCCCATGACTCTCTTTTCTTAAATGGTTAAGAGGTTCGGTGCGGTGCAGGAGGGAGGTCCTGCGCGGCGTTTGGAGAACGACGTCGAGGGGATTGAGGATGAAAAGTTGGTATGGAGGGGTATGCGGCAAAGAAATTAAGTACGTAGGTAGGTACGTTAAACGTGAGCCCAAGTCGGCTTTGCAAATATTTCATGCGGGGTATACCAGTCGAATGAACAACCTATAAATGGGGGAAGGGGGGGGGGACGCCGTTTCTCAAAGCTGCGCCTCAATTTACAAGTACTCCCGAATCGGTCTCGAATGCAATATGCGATCTCCAACATTGAATATCGTGGAAAATTGGCTAGCAAAGACTTGGTAGTCACCATCATCAATTCCCTTCCCTCGCTAAAACTCATCTTTGACCAACGAATAAGTTCGTCTCCTATTGACCATCCTAGTACTTACGTAAGCATAGTATAATAATTATATTTGTATAATAGAGGTTAATTTATTACGTAATATATATGTATACTACCTCATCATTTATTGGTCGTTCAATCCTAAGATTGGGTGACTGCAGCCCTTCATCCTCCCCTATCTAATACTAGTTCCCTTACTCCCCGGTAGTTCTACATATGTACTTTCTTCATTACTCATGATAAAATATTACGGAGGTATACTATCTATATATACATATTATATTCATTTAAGAGGTAAAGCCGAGATTTGAGCTCTTTAGACTATGCCTCCCCCCAAAAGGGAACGGCACGCTGTTGGGCCGCCGCGGCGTCATGGGTATGTATGTGTGTACATAGACTACGTCTACGACAGTTTTTCCACAAAAAATATATTATGTTCCGGAAAAATTACTTAAGGACTTAATGTTAATCTTCTACGCATCAAAGGTGTATGGGAATATCTACGATAGGAATCGCTCACAGAAAAGTTTACACTTAACATTTCAATGAAATTCAAAGCAGATCCGGCCTTTGGCGAGATCAAGAGCACTTTGCCAAAGCAGGGAAACTACAGTACATACATACAATCATAAGCATTTAAATAAGGAAAAATATTTTGAACGGGCAGGTTTCAAATATATTTTTACAAGAACAGGGAGGGATAGAAATGGTAATCATTAACTTAATGAGAAGCATTGAATAAACTGACATGTTTCCCAACTATTAGACTTGTATGGTACCACTGTAGGAAGACTTTTCATAATTTTAGACAATACTAAGAGCTGGTGTCACATGTCTGCTTTACTTTTCACATTCCTCCATTACAGCAACTTTCAAGTAGACATGCACGAGCCTGGCCCCACAAGTTCCATGCAACTACTAAAATCCAATACCATTGTGGCATGCAACATACCTACCGTGAAAATTTACCAAAACACCCCCTGAAGGAAGAAGTGAACTTCGGTTTTCAGAACCATAACATAAGTTCCGACTTAACTAACATTAAAGAATACAAAGCAAACTTCCAGTGTAATCGCATCCCACTGCGAGTATATCTCCCCATTACTTTCAGTTAATACGACGGTGTTTAAGGAATTTCCTTCAAATTAATACGAATTGTTTTGTGTCCAAGCATTAGTATCTTCACACCCACATGGAAAGTTTCAACTCATAATCACACATCTCACTTTAAACTTCCGCGGCTGGTTTCCTCCGCTAGTGCGGTACCTTGCTCCTTAATGTGCTCTCCTCATCAAGATGATCTCTCGTTGAGCATGTCTGTGAAGTCGCTGGGAAAGGAGGTTGACAAAGTCTGCAGATAATTGATCCGCAAATAGTTGTGAGAATGAACTAGGTGCATGCGACAAAAATCCCTCCGCAGTTCTTACAAGGAAAATACTAAATAATAATCAATAGAGAAGTAATATTTCCCATCCACACACAATAAATAATTAGCCAAAGTTACAGCAATAAAAATGAGGGGAAAAATCGCGAGTTTTTGTTATTATTGCCGCAGCTGTATATATTTTCCATACATAAAATACATTGGGTGATGAATGAATGACGGATATATGCTCCGGTACTGGACATGAATGAAATGAGCCAGGTTCGTTGGTTTGGGCGTGACATTTATGACTCCAAGACTTTGATTTAAATTACTGAAATTCTCTATATTTAACTAAATGTATGTGTACAAGGTGTTAACTTGACGTATTTTTTCTTCCCTCAGAAAGCCTCAAAAGTTAGATTTTTCTGCAATTCTGTAAAAGTTACTGAGGTGAGTAGTAGTACAATTTAAAAATAGTGAGAAAACATACAACCTACACTGTTAAATTTCTGAGGAGATAGTAGAAATACTTCATTTTTAAAATAAAGTCTCTCTGGAGTGTTTAAAATAAAGTCTCTCTTATCTACCATTTCCCATGTAAAATGGCTGGAATTTTGTTTTCATCGGTAAGATGAGATTTTTTTCCTTTATGATGAGATAAATATTATGTGAAGTTATACCTCGCTCAAACTATTTCAAAGCGAGGTCAGCTTTACAGGACTATCACAGAAAATTTAACTTTTTTGACTTTGCCCACTGGACCCTCAGGGAACAAGATTTTAGAGGTCCAGCGAGAAAAGGCCGTGAGGATCAGGTTGGTGAGGAGACTAGACTACTGTCTTTTCATCTTGAGTGCCCGGGTTTGAATCAGGGCAGCGGAGGATATATTATAAATGAAACTCCCATCCTTACTGTGGTACTTTGTGTAGATCTCTTCAAATGTAGTACTCCGTCCGTCAGAGGGGACAAATAAATCATTCACCCCTTGGCGCGTAACAGACCCATCTACCGACCCAGTGTCTCATGCATGAAACGGGAAATTTCTCTCTTTTAAGTCTTGGAAAACATACCTGATCAACGATGATCTACCGAAAGGAGTCGCGAATCCTTTCGATAGGGGAAGACAGCACATAAGGAGGAGGAGAAAGGGAAATAGGTGGATAGATATGCAATGAGATAGGGAGGGATAGAGTTGAGCTCCTGTGCCGGAGAAGTTGAGAACGGGATGAGTGGGGGGGGGGGGAGGAGGGGGTCGTGGCAAAATTGGGCTCCGCAGGAGAGGATTTCAAGTCCCCGATTTCGAGGTTTGATTTTCAGCCCAATTAGCAGCAATGGGACGACTTGGAGAGAGCGTGCGCGTGGCCGAATCTCTCGGGTTGAAAGACAGCCCTCTCATCTCCTCCCTGCCGCACTCCACTGCCATTTTCCCGATCGTCCCTTACCCGATGCCCGAAAACACCCCCTCGCCCCTGCCACACACACACCACGTCCAACGTCCCCGAGTAATCACCCTTATCACTTATCTCTCGACTACCCCAGGTGCTCACCCACACACACAATCATCATCTCCACCAAAGCGCTCCCTCCATCGAACGCCAACTCGTTCCGAAACCTCTTCCTTTCCACTCGGGGACACTCGGGAGTGGCTGCTCAGTCCTCAACCACACACACCGTCTCTCCTCTCCACACTATTCCAATCCTGAGCCGATGAGTGAGCGATATTCGAGCGTGTCGTTTGCGACTCAAGTGTAAAATAGCAATGCGACGTCAAGTTGACAAGCCGCGCGTTATAAATAGATGGATAATGGTGTGAGAATAAGGGGTAGACAGAGAAATTCGTGAGTGAACGTGGTAGAAGAGACGCTGGGGAGGAGGAATATTTGGTGTCTTAAGAACAGGAGGGCGTGTATGAAACAATTAATATTACGGCAACTGAAGAAAAAGAGGTATGCAAGAATAAGATAATAGGGAGGAAATTATTAACGCAGAGTCAGCTTCACAGGTCCCTCCTTAGTTCCTTTTACAGCTTAACCTCTCGACAAAGACGCGAGTAACGCAGCTTAATAGTCACTTTCGTAAGATATGATACATTAATAAAATACACCGTTTCACGATAAACATTAAGTTAGAAAAATCAAGCGTACACGAGTGGGAAAACGTGAGGATGACAGGATGGAATTCTTGATTTTTTAAAACCCGACTACTTTTCCATTGAAACGCAATACGCAAAATACAACGATATGTGGAGGACATGCGATACGATATGGAAATGCGGAATACAATATGAGAGCTGGACGAAACATTCCACATCATGTGATAAGCAATACGACAGCGTACATTCGCAAATTTCTCTACGATGTGATCGAATGCTTCGCAGTTTAAATGCGATACACTATGACAAGAAAGACATGTACAAAGTAGATGTCCTGCGCATTGAGAATGAAATTTAAAAGAAACATAAGATGAAAACGAGAAATGCCATATTATGTGATGATCAATATGATAAGATAAAATAATTTTAAGGTAATGGCAATAAAAAGGTGATATAAGAGGAATGGTGATAAACAATATCATAAGAAAATAATTTTGAGTTAATGGCAATATATAAATATATATAAGAGGAATGGTATTGAATGGCATGCCAAAGGCTTGCGATACGAAACATTACATGACTGATTCTGATGTAAAATAAATAGTGACGGATGTTGTGAAAACAAGTTACGAAATGACTAGATACTAATTCGGTAAACGATATGAATGAAATTTTAACTAAAAATTAGATTTGCAACATATATTCAATATGAAATGTAAACGTAATGCATGAATAAAATATGTTACATAAATGCAAAATTCTAATAGTGTAAATAAGATTTTCGTCCAAAATTCAACATGCTATACGAAGGTTACAGTAGGCACTACATGAGATATGATAAGGAGGTCAGCAGCGCGATAATAACCGTCCATTTCTCGAAATTGTTCCACCACCCCAGTAGCGATACTAGGAAATTCATATCGCAATGCCATAATCGAATTCAGGTATCACACACCTTTACCCCATCCTCGCCTAAAATCCCCATTCTCCCAAAACCACACTGCGGCGATCCCATGCCTCCAAATCAGCTTCATTCACATTCCTCTACCCCGACTGGCTCGGCCCATTACGTCGAGGACGGACGCTCCCCGTGCTGTACCTCACTATCTCAACCCTTGTGAACGCAAATCGCGATGGATCGAGTGCGATTGGCATAAAAGGCGTCCTCCACCTTTGATGAGGTGGGCACTGGGATCGGTCGAAGAACGCTAATTTGCGATATCGATCTCGCTTCTCGAAAAACTGGCGCGACTCCGCTCAAGGGATTGGAAACAGCACACGCGAGAAGTGGGACATCATGAGGGAACGAAGTCGGATAGTATCGGTCACAGAGTCACCCAGGTCAATGCCAACTGCTAACTGCCAAGCCATAAGAGCAATCACACACAGAGAATGGCGTTGCCAACAAGGTGTTAAAACCACTAAAAATAGCTAGCGCCCATGCCGCTCTTTTCGTGAGTACAAAAGCAAAATTAACCCATTATTATCGGTAAATCATACTCATCAAAGGCATATTCGAATGGATTAAATAAATAAATAATCCTAAACCTCGTTGGCGGTGAGGTGAAGTCTTTACCAGCCAACCTAAAGTTTGCGGATACTAATCCTGCGTGGGTAGTATTTTCACTTCCCAATTCATGGCTTTGTTTTGTTTGTCCATTTTTATCTTCTAATATGCCTTAAGTAAAAGGTTCTTATGGCTAATTTCAAGATGATAAATAAATAAACGCTTTGTAGGTGAAATATGAATTCAATATGGGTGAAAATACTATATTTCCTCCAAGATAATAGCGCAGTTGCAATATAATGATTTGGATAAGAAAGAAATGAAAAGTAAACAATTCTTTCACCATCGTATGATTAAATAAAGGACACAATCATTGATTCTTCAGTCACGTGAATCCCTTCCCCAAACGTCATTGGACGTGTGACCAATTTGGCTGCATTTCTAACTGTCAACTGCCCTATTATCTTGGACAGGGTACAGCTACCCTTACACGATTTTAACGTTGAGCTCAGCACGATGGACTCACCGGTTACACCTCGATCAGAAGGAAATAGGCATCGTTACGCGTCCCTCGAATTCAGAAGGTTGATAGTCCTGTTTTTCCCAAGTGCTGCTCTCCGAGTATGTCAGTGGCAGCCAGTAACTGCGAAATGACCATAGTCGTGAAGCACGTTAAACTGAATTCCTAACAATCAGAATTCCTACTGTCTACCGCCATTCAAGCTATCTTGCATGCCAATAATGTAATTGCATCTCTAACATCATCAGGATCAACTAATTTTAATCCTGAAGATGTTTGATCCTGATAGAAGGTACACGGAAAACGTTTGGTAGCAAATACAAATAGAGTGGAGTACATAGAAGCAAGAGTTTACCTGTATCAGGTCAAATTTCAGCACGTCACCTTGTCTACCACCAAGTCTACGATTATCATCTATGCAATAAATTTTCCGAACCATAAACATCCAAGAGAAAAACATGTTGGTTGTAGCCATTCAGGTCACTTGGAGATGATTCACTGCCCCAACGAATAATCGTTGGGGCAGTGAATCTAATCAGTTGGACTAATTTAAAAAAATAGCTCACATTACTACGCATGACGTGCACTGCAACTTATGCAACTAAAATTCAGCATCAATTTGTGTCTGCTCGAGAAGTACTTGTAAAACCCTCTTTTGGTCCTTTGCAAGCAGATCGCAATTTCACGCACCATATCTCTCCCAGCTCCTATCATGTGCTCATCACGACCACACACCATGAATAGAGAGCTCTCATTCATTCGCGAGTACACTATAAAGCGGTCAGTTGTGTGATGGAAGCCAGTACTTTTTCCGGTAGGCATTTGCGAAGGCAAGTCATTTAATTAGCGAACCACGAGAATGGCATTAGTAAAAGTTCATTCCAGAAATATGCACGTACTCAATCATCTAAATTCAGCCATCTGCTCTCCTACGCAAATAGTCACTCAGCCAACACGTAAGCCTCGCATTTCTGAGAGTGCCTCTGTGATTTGCTTAATATGAAAACTTTAATGTCGTATTTCGCTCGAATTACCCTACCCTGCAGGGAACGAACTAGTACTCCAAGTAACTTGAGGGAATACTCCAAACATGCTATCAAATATTATTACCGTTCCGCCCATTCATTCCTTAAAATGAGTAGAGGAAACGGTTCGTATTCGTTAGAGGTCCAATGAAATGTCCTTAAAATATCCGTTCAAAAGTGATGCCCTGAGGTAACTAAATATGTATATTTCTTCCGTTTTAAACTAAGGTGAGCCAGCAATCAGAAGGTACACATATATCAATGAGAGATATCTCGCGGAGTTATTGGTACACATGGGTTTATACCAATTATCGAAGTTATGAACTCGGAAGAATCACAGATGAATAAAATTCTTAGTCTTGGAAGCTCTCCTCAACAAAAAAGGTTTTGTCTCAAGTTCCACAAGAGGATTCTTATTTGCAAAAACCTACAGTTAGTCCAGCATTGTGGTTCATATTTGTTAGTTAGTTTTTATATTTATACAGGAGTGCATTCTCAAGTTTTCAGCGAACGATCATGGGCCATTATGATTACTTGCTGGCTTACCCGAATATATATTAAGGCCAGCAAGGTTTTTAAAATATAATGAGAGGTAATTTCTAACGATGCGAGCATACGAGCCCAATATTATCTCCTGAATTCCCACAATTAAGAGATTAATCTCAAGAATAAATCGGTCGACAACCTCGTATTGTGGATTGAGAGCATTCCAAAGTTTTTAGAACATGACATTCAGGCACATAATTGCCACAATGAAGACTGAAAAAGTGACTGAGTGCGTTTTTAACACTTCTTATAGACGGAATAATTATAATAACTTTGTTAACTCCACTAAATATTTTATTAACACGACCCGGGTTTGAACACTTGCTGTCTTAGAGTTGCTAATTATACACACATATTTTGATTGCAACGACAACATTAATTAAAGTAGTTTGTAAAACCCCATGATCTAAAACTCGTCTAGTTTTGAAACAGTGGCACTGGATTGATTCCATGGACACCTGATATAACAGAATATAGCTTAAATCGCTCAGAAATGGCTGAAGAAATTGAGAAAATAATATGATTAAATTCTGGAATCTCTGAATTCTCGATCTCAAAACGAGTTGCAATTCGATGCTAAGAGTTTTTTCCGCTTCCTATGGGTGTGTATTTGCCAATTTCTCAGGAAAATATTTGTTTTACTATAAATTTAGTCAATGGATTTCATTCATGGATGAATGGGAAATGGAGTCATTCCCCACGCACCAAATTTCGTTCAAATCTGAGACGGTCAGGTAACATGTTTTCGCAAAATTTGTTGATTTAAAATGCATTGACCTTCATTTGCAAGTTCTTAACTCTATGACTGCAATTCCTGATTCTTCCCCATAAAATCCTCGTCAGTTACTCCTTTAAAACACTCCCGTTCCATATAGGGTCATTCCATGTCAAGTGGTCTAGGGCTCTCTGCTCGACCATCTCGGTTTTTAATGAAATTTTGTGTGGATATTTGTACATACATTAATGAAAATAAGTTAACTTTTAGGTCCGATAGTGTACTTTTAGTTAGTCGTACTTTTGGAGATATAGCCGTTTGTGTGACCCCATGTCACGACCACCTGCCACATGAATGTGAAATTTTTGCAACTTTGAGACATGATATCTCTGTAGCCTTTTTGCCTAAATAAATGATATGTACCTATCATTGTACAAATTTTAGTGCTCTGTTAAATAAAAATGATTATAGCATTTTCTCAAATCGTACTGAGTAGATAAAATGCAGCAAAGTCGGCCTCAGAAATTAGTTCTCCAAAAAAATTTCAAATTTTAGCGTGCTCTGTCTCTTTGAAGAATTGTTCAATGGATATCAAATTCCTTTTGCAATATTTCCATGTTAGTGAGTTTTTGATAGCATAGTTTCAAACACCTAGCTTTTATCGTTAGTTTACAAATCACGTCTAAAGTGCACGACTTTTGTAAAAAGGTCAAAAATAGGGTGTTTCCAACCAGTTTCTGACAAAAACGACCTTCTACAAATGCCGATAAACCTATCTCATCACATAGAGCATATTTTTAAACCTATAGAAAAGTGAATTTAATTAGCTAACGCGGGCAAATAATGGCGTGGCAAGGAGGTTCGTGGGTGAGATATCATCAGCCTTCATCAGCGCACAGTGGTCGGAAATCGGAAAAAGCTGGCCAAAAGTCCAAAATGGCTTTTTTTGAGATATGAAGTTGAAATTTCGCATGAAAACTCAGAAATGATTCATGTATCTGGAATAGCAATTCATTTGGCATAGTTCTTACCCGTTATTGAGATACAGAGGCTCAAACATGACCAAATTTCCAGAAAAATGCCCGTCTTCAGTTTTCTCGGAAAACCTTCCGACTAAAGTTGATGGTGAAGTTAAAAGAGGATTTTTATGGAATAAAAAACGATATTATCTGTTAACATGGTACTTTTGCTTTACAATTCCGTAGTTTTAAAGAATAGTTATGATACAATATTGCTCTGCCGTTACAAAATGGCGGACGCTGTTTTTAGACAAAATTTTACATTTAGTAGGAGATTCAAATGGATTTTTGGAAAAGTCACGCGAAGTTACTTACATCAGAGCATTATTTGAAGACTTCTCAAGGTTTATATGCAGTTAACTTTGAAAAAAGTTTGCGACGCCGGAAATAAATTTGATTTTTCGATCGCGCGTGAGGGCTCGTCTCCGCGCGCCGGGAGCTGGATTTGCCGCGACGCGGTAAGGTTATAGAAGTGGTATGGATTTTAACGCTCAGCATTCACCGTTTTTTAAGCTGTGCTTGTGGGCAACGATCCCCAAAGAGTCTATAATGAAGACACGGGAGGATTTTCAGTCGAGGTAAGTGCACGCGTACTCGATGTTAAGTTAGTTTTCTTTAGATACGTTCGATAACTATGTCTTATATTGAAAGCGTTCAAACCTTGAAAAAGTGAGTATTTTCCCTCAGACCCATACAGAAAGACCTCCCAGAAAGACACCAGCTGGTATCCCTTCTCCCCCATTCTTAACCCTCAGGACTCGTGTGCGAAAATGGTCGTTTTATGACACAGCGTATGACATTGCTATTCCAGATACATGAATCATTTCTGAGTTTTCATGCGAAGTTTCAACTTCATATCTCAAAAAAAGCCATTTTGGACTTTTGGCCAGCTTTTTCCGATTTCCGACCACTGTGCAGCGCCACGCAACAACGAAATGCTGTAACTACACGCGTGGGGTGAGATAACAGCTATCCTACGAGCGCTAGTTTTCGCAATGTCGCCGAAACAATGTAATTTAGAAGTCGCCGCCACTGGAAACGGCTAAAATATCAACAGGCTGTTCTGCCAATTCGGAGTTCGTGCCTGTTATTTAACAGGTTTATATTGACACATCGATGTTATATTGCGTTAGTCCATAGTGACATTGTCACTACCAATCCAAGTACTTGAACTGGCCACCCCATCACCATAGGGGTCGCGCCCGATAGCCGTGCAATACCAGCCACGGGTGGGTCTCTTGTTCATGTTACCAAGCCTGTAATTTCGTGTCTTCCTTGAGGTTTCAAATCTCTTTGCGGTGGTATGTCCGAATTTAAAGATATTTATCTAATTTCGCAGGAAATGGCTATAAAAGACATGATTAAAGTTTTAACAACTGACTACATCTTATTATATTTAATTATTATTTTAGACAGCACAGTCTCAGGAAATTCATATTATCTTCCGAATGTCGTCACGGAAGGAGCAGGGAGCATGCTGGCGAGGTGTTGATCCGGAACCCAGCAGGTGTAGTATCTTCTTTCAGGCCAATAAAATGATTCAGTAGGACCTCGAGAATGCATAAATGTTATCGATGCATCATTTTGGTCACTCGTTACTTCAACAACAATGCCGATCCAACATTCACTCTCGTAGACGCAGGAAACATGGCAACCGGGAATATTTTACGTAATTTCAAAGACACTTCGGGTGAGTGACAAAGGTTAGCGAAAAATTTTATGTAGCCATTTGACACTTAACACGTTTTTATTAAAGGTATGAACAAATATCCACACAACGTTTCATTAAAATCCGAGATGGTCGAGCGAGGCACTTCTCTAAAACTAGACCACTTGACGTGGAATGACCCTATATTTATCCACTAGTTTTTCACATTTCGTCTTGTTTATTTCGTCTGCTGAGAACTGAAAGTCTGAGAAATTTGCTAAGATTCGATGCAGGCCCAACGCTTCAGTTTCTGAACATGCTCGAATTTTATGTGCATACCCGATCACCCGAGACCAAATTTTTTTCTAACATACTAACTATCACTCCCGCAAAACTTTCTCCGAACTCTTCACAAAAGCCCATGTTTTCGCAGCATGCAGAAAGATTGGTCTAAGGATAGTTTCATTAATCTAAAGTTTTGTATTAATTGATAGCACTTTACATGTTAACATTTTATTTTAGGTGTATAGAATTCCACTGGCTAAAATAGAGCAATTTTGTTAGAGCTTTTTGTTCTTGATGCGTATGCTTATTATGGTCCTAAGATTCTTCCGCCATATTTATTTCAATTCTGAAAATAACCTCGAAGCTTAAGTGTTGAAATGGATCAAATATCTGAAAACAATACAAAACCTTCCTTCCTTCCTTCAAACTGGTATCAGAACCCACATATGCTGAATCTCCGAATCGAAAATTCACTGTGGAAGGTGATTTCTAGGAAGGTAAATCGGTTAATTCACTCGATGGGTTCACATTCCGCTTCAGACACATGACTTATTTCAATCTGAATTTCACATATTTGATTTCTCCTTGAAGGGTTTCTCTGCCACAAGTACTCTAGCGAATACTTTAGTGTCACTACAATATTTTGTAATTGATGACAATAGAGTACGTCATCACATCATCACAAGAAAGTTAAAAAGAATAGTTTTAACTACCTTCAAATGGAAATGTGCACAAAAGTATTTAATGATTTTCCATGATGTTCAATGTTTTCTAAAACGTATTGCAAAATGTTGTTAATTTCTACTAAGCTTTAAATTTTGCTAAAACGTTTAGATTAAAAAATAATTTATTTCACTACTCACAAAACATTTTATGGAAAAATATATGTTCTAAATGTTTTCCACGACGCTCCAATGTTTGCTAAAACGTTTATATTTCAATTAGGATCACTTTCGCTTCTCCCCTCAAGAAATATAAAAATTTATACTACGCGCTTAATTTAGCTAAAATATGATTTGTTTCTTTCCCGTCGGGCCACAATTCTTTGCTATTGCTCCCAAAGAAGTAGGTGAAGGATTCGGCACGACGTATTCTCTGAACATCTCAGCTGCTCGCTCGACTGGTGCTTCTCCCTTACGCACAGGTGCTACTACTACAGTTTTCCCTCCATCGATTTTCTTCTCATTTCCTCAAAATGCATGTTGGCAAAGAAGCTCAGTTCAAAGATGAAAGCAGAGTACCTCGATTTCCTACCACGTCAAAAATATATGATTTCGCGGCATCACTCCTCAATCACTTACGGGTCTTTGGGGTGGAGCTACGCGTTCCGCAGTCTCTACGTTCCTGGAACCAAAAGTTGCATCCTTGAGTTTTCCAACCATTTGTTTCGTTCTCGGTTGAAACAAAACCCTGAATGCATTGACATTTTCTTTCCATGCCGTGACAAAACCTATGCCAAACCTCCTCCATTCGTTTCATTTCGAATCAGAAGAAAACCTTTCTGGACCTTAGCCGATGGCACTCCCACCCAAGACATCCAATATTCACATGGAAAAATACACCCAAGTCTATTTATAGGTAGGGTTCTTACTCACGTTTTCCATTTCGTTGGGTGAAAATTTTTCACTATTGAAGAGATGGTTTTGATGACATCGTAATTCCATCTAAGCTAATCAACAAATTTTCTACTACAATATATTTCATCGATATGGGAGGCAGATAAAATTACTCATTTGTGAGAATCCTGGCATCACATTGCATTGAACGCGAAGTGATGAGGCTTGCTCCAAGACACCCGTCACACAACAGTCTTTCAGGTCCAAGCCTCATTTTTACTTATAAATAATAATTGGTAAATACAGTAGAGTCTATTGTCCGAGTCCCGATTTAACGACGATCCATATTATCTGAGGTACATATCCTTAATCTGTGGCTGTACTAAGCCAGTTTAGCTCATGTCAATAAGCACCAGGATCAGATAATCGATTCGATTTCCAAATAAAAGGGGATTTGCAGAAATGTTTCATCCCAACTATGTCAACGAATGATGAACGGTAAATCATAGAAACATCTTATTTTTATTGTAATTTTTTCTCTTAAGCATTTCGTATCATCCGACTTTGTGATAATTGGTTTTTATGTTTCATAAAGTGTTGGTGGTATATCACGCTGTTTAACCCATGATAGCAAAGCGGAGGCAAAAAAATTAATGCCAGACGTTAGATCAAACTCGCTGTCTTTTGAGTTGCCGGGCGGCCGAGTTACAAACCTGGCTACCACTGCGAATGAGAAAAGTTCAGAGAAAAAAATTAAATCAACGAAAATATATTTTCAATACGGCAAGAAGAAAGATGCGCATCTTTGAGCACACAACAACTTCACGGTTGATCGATTCCGAATGACCCTAATTTCAGAATTTATCGCGTCAGATTCACCGCATTGCCCGATTTCAAACAGAGCCTTCTGCCCAAATACCCTTGTCTTGATTTATTTACTCGGCAATTTTAAAAACAATAGGCTCAGGAAGGAAGAGAGGAAACAAAAACTCGGGATCGAACCGTTGGGCGAGATATCGCAGATAAGGGAAGAGGTTCTCGTTCACAACATCTCAATTCCACGAAACGGGAAGTCGATGAAAACTTATTCGGTCGCGCGGCTTATCCCACCCCGAAATGCCATTCGATATCTCGTTTCCTCTCGAGGCAACAAAATCGCATTCTCCATCTTCCCTTCGGGTTCTTCTTCAAGCCTTTCCACCTCCCTCCCTCCCCACAACACATTTCCTCATCTCCCTCCCCTACCCCCGCAGATAACCAGCGAGCAGCACCCGTGGGCAAAGAGGAGGAAACCTTGGAAGGCTGGGTGTCAAGATGCAGGGGTGCAGATATAGGACTCAATTTCAAAAAGCCGAGCACCTTCTAGTGGTTTTATTAATAGCCTCTTCCCCGGCCTGACAGTGGATTGGGAGGGTGGGAAGGCGAAACGGAGGGAGGGGAAGGAGAGAAAGAAAGAGAGAGACCTTTTGCACGCGAAGCTTATCTCCTGGCCCGCTAGGCTCCTTAAAAACCTCTGGGGCGATTCTTCCCACAGCGTGAGACTTTGTACGTTACGTGCGGAAGGGAAAAATAAGGGCGAAAGAGAGACACAGGGGGGGGGGGAGGAGGGGAGAAGGGCGAAATATAAGTGGGTGGGTGTATGGGGAGTGAAGTCGCGGAATAGAGTAAGGGGGGAGGAGAGGGGGCGTGGGGGGGGGGGGAGACGAGGGCAAAGAGGACATGTCCCACTCACCCCTCTCTGCCTCCCACTCTGATTTATCGCATTTTCCACTTCCTCCTATCTCTCCCTCTCCTTTTTTTCCTTCCCATTTCCTTCCGCCATCTCCACCCACCTCGCTGTCTCAAGGGCCGGTAACTGGTGTGTGGTAAAATCTTTTAATACGCGTACATTGGGTTAATACTCGGTTCGCAATGCTGAGCCATCGGTGAAATGAATCCAATGAATGATGATAAATGATGAAATTACGATTGATTATTACATTAGTTAAAATATCAGGAGGGGTGAGAGAACAATGTAAACAGGAGAAATAATTCAGTAATAGTTAAGGTAGTTTAAGCGAGATGTATCCCTAGTCATAATGAAGAACATGTTCGATTTTTTTAATATCAGCGTCTGTAAGAAGTATGAGGTAAGTATTGTAATATAAATGGGACAGATAAAAAGTTCATTTTCGAAAAAAATTCTCAGTAATGAAATAAAAATATCCACATAAGTCTCTAACTTGACTCTTTTTATTCGTCGTACGGTGAAAACGCCTTCACAACAGATGGTTTTTTTGAGATTCTGTAAAAATTACTGCGTTGTGAAGTTGATCATTTTTATAAATAGTTGAGAATACATACAGGCAACACACCGTTAGTTTTTTGGCGAAATTAAGGTGCTAAGAAAATCCTAATTTTTTCAATATTCTCCCTTTGAATTGCACAGTCGTAATCTATCCCATGAAAAACCGTTTATATTTGTAGGCAAATTGCTGGAAAAAGGGTTCGGAAAAGGGTTAGTATTTTGATATCATTGAAAATATGAGTTTATTATTTAAAATGAACCCAAATACATAAAATTCTAGGATTCTAGTGATATATCGCTCAAAATACCTCAAAAGCTTTGTATTTTCCACAAATTTATTTTACTCGAGACGACCGGTTTCGGCTGTTATACCATCATCAGGTACAATATAAAATACGTTTTTGCACAATTTTATATTGAACCTGTTGATGGCGTAACAACCAAAGCAAGCAAAAATTCCGTGTAAAATACAAAAGGAAAGATTCCACAAAGTACGGTCTTCATCGCATGACTATACCCAACAATAACATATTTAAATACTTGAATTTTATTTATGGGTAATGGTTCCAAAAGATAATCATCATATGACAAGTAAGATGAAGAGTTACTGCGTGAAAATGTCCAATGTTCATGATGAACAATTATGAATTGAGTACCTACAAATTTTACACATTTTTTATAACCAAACAAAGCTTCAACACTTAATTGAATTACAAAGTAAATACCTAAGTACCTTGAAAATGAAAATTTAGTGTTGAACCTTGATCGGTAAATAAAGAAGTGGAAAATAGCACTGAGTTGATAATAGTACATTGTGAAGGATAACCATGAATTTTCAAGGATGATTTTTGCATGAAAGACTAATACAATGGAGCGGATTCACTGAGTTAAGAATAAGAACTTATATATATAAAGAAGAAGACCTAGAAGGTCTTGGGTGAATGCGGAAGAAATTTCTCTTAAGAGGACGAATGTCAGGAAAAGAAGCAGCGCGATGGGTATGTATGAATGAAATGTGAAAATGCCTACTTGTACCGAGATGAAGATATTATGGACTCTGCCTACCCCGAAAGGGAACGGCGTGATGGGTATGCATGGTTTCAACGGATAACAGTAATTTTCATGGAAGATATTCACAAGTATGTCTATTAAAATTGATAAGAATCCGCAGGGTTAACACTGAAACAATTTATTTTATTAGAGCGCAATGTATGATATGAAATATGTAATTGCGTTTTAAATTGCGATAACGGCTACTTGTACCAAAGATGAATGAATAACGATACTACGTCATCCCATTCACGATACGTTATATGCATCCCAATGAGATGCCTATTCATGCTCCAATATCGCATGGCCTCGGTCTCCTCTTTGCCGCGTCGATTCCTCCCAGCTGTCCTCTCTTTGACTCGAGCTCTCCTATTCCTCACTCAACCCCCCCGCCTCCACATTCCCTCCTCACTCCACCCCACCTCTCCAACCCCCCGTCCTTCCCCACCAAACGACCACAAACCAACGTTTTTACACATTGGACACCCCCTTCCATAGCCCATATCCCCTCCTCCGAACCCTCCCATTCCGGTATCTCTCCTTTCCCCTCTTGTGTCCTCCCAAACTGCCTGCTTTCTCCTCAAAACTCTCTCTCCCGGACACACTTCCACCCCCCCACAATCCCCATATCCTCCCTCCTTTCCAATTCCTTCTGAAACCCATCCAAATTCCTTCCTATTCCAATATATCTCCGTTCGATTCGTGCCAAACTATTCCACCACGCCACGCTTCTTTCCCCACACACTTCCCACTTCCTCTCCATCCCTTCCAACAGCAGCAGCGCCACCCCTGCGAAGCCAATCTTAAAAACTTCTTCTTCCACACACACACCTACCTACCTACTTACACCCCCTCCCACCGCCTCCTCTATCCCTCGCGAAAGAAGATGAAAAATAACGGCGAGAGAAATAAAAATATTTTTTCCTTTCCCCAAAAAAATCCTTCTACTTCTTCTTTGCTCTCATATACACTTCGGGGGGAAATTTTATGCTCCCGTTGTCCAACCACCCCCTATCCTTTCCTCTTCCTTCTCCAACGCACGCCTCAATCTCCCCTTCCTGAGCCGTTTTTCGAGTATTTATAACTTCCCTTTTGAATCTCACCATCTTTATCACCGTCTAGTTCGGCTTCCGTCTCGTTCTGTACACGCCGAATTGATTATTTTTCCCATACCCTTTCCCCAGCCTCTCCTTGCGAATATACGACCTGGAGATTCCTTCCCCTCCGGCGGCACGCTTCATGGGATTTGCGACGTCCTCCGCACGTGATACCGCACCGGAACTGGGACAATTCTTCACTTATGGGACGTTTTTCGCTGGATTAGCACGGGTTGGGACCAATGTTTTCTCGAAATGCCGTGATGCTTAATTTTATCCCAGATTGTAAAACGAAAAAGAACTAGAAAAATTTGCGAGAGGCTATAACTTACTCATTGAGCATGCGACATGGAACTTATATTAAGTAGCCTTCATGTAATTATACATATGTTAATAAGAAATAATTATTCATACACTCAAAATTATTTTGATAAAACTTTTTTACGTAAAATTGTACGTAATTCTAAAAAATGTAATCTATGGTTTACATGCATGCATGGTCAATGTATTTTATATACCTATGTGTTTGTGAATGTACAGCTTTGTAATTGTCAGTGTATGTTTAATCAAGATAGCTAACAACTCAATGATGAAGCTCAAGTACTATTTATAAAGCAATCTTTGCTTTCTTTTGCAAGAAGGTATTTTTTGTTACTTTATATAATTTTATGATGTAAGTTTTTTTTCTTAAACTATTATCAAAGGTATGGTTGAACTGATGATAGCCCCGCAGTATGTATACCTAAGGGAACACGCAATGCTTCATTTCCATATTTTTCCTTATTATGTAAAAATGTTGAAGCAATTAAATTTAATTGAAATATTCTGGATCTCATATTTTTTAAGACCACCATCAGCGTTAGTACTCTAATAAAGTTAAATCATGTGGGACATCTGGGAGACTCATTAAATCAAGAATATGTTGCATCATTCGCTAGTTTAAAATAATGCTAAATTACCCCAAGGAGTAGGTACCTACTCTGGATCTTGCAGGTGGAGATTAATTCTTCCTCCATGCAACGTTGCGGCGGAAATTTGAAACACAAACGTAAAAATATGACGCTACATTTTAAAGGTGCAAATCACACGAAATCACCAGAAGGAATACTGTTCAGTCTTGCGGTTGGGACTTAATTTATCCCTTCGAGCGAATGTGCACAACGAATTCAATTAAAATGATGGCATAACAATATGGTGAGTAGGGTGAAAAAGTTGCCTGAGTCGCCACGCGCACATTTTTTGCCCGATAATTAAATTCATAAAATTTGCGTGATTTTCACTCAACCAAATTAATTTTTTCCTGGGGTGAACTCGCAATTTTTCCCGATGCTTTGTTTTTGTAATAAAAATACGAATGCATAATTATGCGTAATATCGTGGGCAAGGAAAAAGTTTTGGCTTCCTCAATTTTACGCAATGAGCGAAAATAAATTAAATAACATTTGAGTAAAAAACAGAGCCGATGGGTGGGGAAAAATTTCGTCACGAACATTAGATTTTTTCGTACAAAAACAATATAAAAGAAAATAATGTGTACAAATATTAAAATTCTCAGCTAATTAATCCAGACAATTAAAAACCTTTAAATATGGAACGCATACCTACCCAGCGGGTTGCGGAGGAATTCCACCCCAGGACCCTTCTCCGCACAGGTCACCCCTTCCCCACCGCTTGGTGCGTGCCTCTCGATAAACAGAAGCAATTCCCTTTTGCATTCCTCTACTGGGATAGGGTCTGGCTGCCACCCTACCCCTCCTCCGCCCCCGCCAACCACCCCCCTGTCCCCCCATCCCCCCAAGTTCCGAAGTTGCCCGACTTTCGGAATTCCCCAGACCTCCTCCCCCCCCCCCCTTCCTACGGGTTCGAGAACTCGGCAAAAGCGAATCCTTCACCAAAACCCTCGCATACCATCACCCGCCACCACCGTCACCACAACCAAACCCCATCCGTGTAGAATCCTCCTGACTTTACACCCCATCCCTCTCTTTTATCCCCATTTCAACTCCAAAGACCCCCTTCCCCAGGAAGACTTTTAATTTAAAAATTTTGATAATTAGATATTACCCTCTTTGGATCCAATGGAGAATGAATGTACGTACAATCTTTTTTCAAAAAGTATTAGACAGTCTCCACTCATAAACTACCTACTCATAAACAAGGAGGACAAGCATTTTGCCCACAAACATCTTTGTTTTGTGAAAATCTCCCAGATAAAAATAATTCCCGCTTGATGATGGCAACATGACACCCAGCAGGGATGTCTAGTTCTGTCATACGACGAATTGTCCAGTTACATTCAGCTGGTTTACCGAATATATGAAAAACACACTAAATGTTTCAGAAATTTTATAACAGATTTTACGCTGACACCCCCTTAGCTTCATCTTTGTTTTATGAACATAATCCAAATTAATAACAATCCCCACTTGGTGGCGAGAACATGAATTCAGTAGAGTCGTCGCGACATGTAAGACGACATTTGAAAATTAAATTTAGCTGATTTATCCTAATTTTCCGTAAATAATTCTTCATTGAAGGCCATCAACTAGTATGCTTTTATCCTTCTTGTTGAAACACATGTAGAGGAGAGAAGCGATACAGTGTTGTGGCGTCAAAAAATGAGATGACGTTTTGTACCGCGCGACATTTATATTTTCAAATATTACTTTTTCACACTGTTAAAGGAATTTATCAATTTTGAGATAAATAAATAAAAACGTTTTGTAATTCCTCGCGTTAATTTAATGATATATGACTGCGATTTCAACACAGGGTCGTCAATATCTAGACTATACTGGAAACTCTTAAGGTATTCGAATCTACTTTGTGGAATTTCTACATGTTGAAATCTATAAATAAAAGCGCTCACTACTTCTAAAGTTACTTAAATGATAGTCGACCGCGGTTCCAACGCATCGATAGCGTCATTATCACGACTAAAGATCATAAAGGTAACGTTTGGAGTTACAAAGTTTTTCAATTTATTTATTTCAACATCAAAATATTCCACAAAGTACTGCCGAAGCCTTTAACACAATTATCAATGTCTGCGGTTGACAAATATACCTGTGGATTAGGTAGTTACATAGGTATTTTAATTTTGTCAGACTTTTTGCTTATGTCTTCAAATCACAATTATGATCAATGATTTCATTCAACTCCTATCGTACCCGCCCTGGTTTGAGACATGCCCTTCCGCTTCTCTTCCGCTTAGGCAGAAATTCCCATGGAAGCACCCCAAGTCCTCTCTCCCCCAAGGCTATGCACCGTTTCGCCGTCCGCACCGTCTCGGACAGAAAAAAACAGCCCCAGCACCCGAAACACCCCCGCCTTCATCCATCCCACCTCCATCCCTCTCTTATCTCGACCTCCGCATCGGAATTCGCTATTCCTCCCACCCTCCCTCTCCCCGGCACTCCCGAAATTCTTCCTCGCCTCTCGCTACAACACCTAAGCGGACCTCTCCCCACCTAATCTTCCTTGTCTTCATTAGCACTCATTCCGTTCGCGAACATTTCTCTTCCGCCCTCCTCCTCTTCCTCTCCTCTACCTCTAACACCCTCACGACCTCGTGTCCTTCCCTGTACGCTTTCTCATTCTTCTCCCCCCCCCCTGCATCCGACCCGGTCATTCATTCTGTTCCGTCGTCCTTCCGAGAGGACTCCTCGCCTTCGAATCTCGCTTTAATGGCATCAACATTTTTCGGGTGACGTCCGCGTATGTTGTTTAGGTTCACATTAGATTTTTGTTGGAGCTTTCCCTCAATTGAGATATGGTCTAAGATTATTTTATTCTGATTGGTATAGAGTTTGGGGTACCTATAGACTTAACCCCAAAGTTGGCAAACATTGTTTGTACATACAGCATTAAATTAAAGTAAATCTTCTCATTTGGTAAAAGAAACAAGTTATAACAGTTTCGTCAGCTATCCTGCTGGCGTCTTCAGGTGAAGAATAGCGAGAAGTGAAAGAAAAAGACTGGCAATTTTCCACAAGAATATATTTAAAAAAAACGACCGGTTTCGGTGTACAACACCATCATCAGGTTCACCTGATGATGGTGTTGTACACCGAAACCGGTCGATTAAAACTATATTCTGGTGGAAAATTGCCAGTTTTTTTCTTTCATGATGTCATTCCACAAAATGAAGCCTGAAACAACAACTTTTAATAGCGAGAAGGTTTTGCGTTGACTTCTTACAGGGGCCAAGTTGGCTAGATAATTTAGATCGAAACAATGAAAACGCCCATGAACTTCAATGGAGAAGGTGGATGCCCACTCCATAGCGCGTGGAAAAGATTAATTAGTCTCACGCGCAATCACGATGCTGCTCCATGACTGGGCGCAGAATCGGCCGAACTTGGCGCCAAATCTAGCCAACTTCACCCGAGGACGCCAAGAGGATAGCTGGAGAAACTGTTGTGAACCTATACAACATACGCGGACGTCACCAGAAAAATGTTGATATCTTCTGGTTAACGCCGCGAATGAACATCTCGTTTTAATGGTTTCGTTCTCGACCCAACTAATTGCACAAGCATCCTAACACGCCAGGCAGCCAAAATCCGAGTCCCAGTTATCTCGCAGATATTAGGTTCCATTCAACTGACAATGATTTAACATCATCATGCAACTGGCTGATAAGCCGTCAAAAATTAAGGGGAAAATAGCCTGTCATGCAAATCTTACAAGCACCTATAGATTATGCGTATATACGCTTTGTGTAGGGTAAATAGTGTAAATGTTTTAGGCCGCCTATAATGTTAGCAAAATATAAAAATCGGTGCTAATGTGCAACGCTGCTAACGGTATCTACGTGGTTGCTACGCAAATCTTGCATGAGGCTAATGAGCTTGAGTTAAGGCATATTAATTTTTTCAATTCACAATTTATGGGCGTCGAAAATGGAAATTCTCGAATTTTTCCAATATATGTGACGCAATACGAAAAAAGTGACTCCAGAACCAACAAACTCGGTTAAGTTGTTTTCTCGAGATTGCCTTTTGTAAGTTTAAATGTGGTACGTTTGGCCAGGGTACTGAATTTAGAAGTTCGACTGCGTCGAGTCCTTGCTGAATAAGACTCCAGGACAGCGCTATCACGGGAAAACACAAGGTGTACTGTTTACGCAGGGTGATTTTAGAGTGCATAATTTGACATTAATACAAATAGTTAATGTCGTAGAGAGGAGAGATATTAAAATAGCTTCTTCATTTCAAAGGTCAAGTTCCCGATTTATTCCCTATCAACCATATTATTAAATCTTCCGCAAGTACTTCCGTACATAACCTTGGAAAATCAAAAGACTATATGGAAAAAGTAAAACCATAATGAGGATTGAATCTACATAAGTCTAAAATTATTTTCAAATACGACACAAAACACAATTTAGGGGTCCGAAGAGAAATAAAGACAGTTATGAGAATTACGTGTTATTAAACAGGAATTAATAATGGATGAAATATTAGGCAAATAATTTGAAAAATATACTATAAACAAGGCTCTATGATTAACCTCAAAGGAATTGAAAAAATAGAACTCCTGTACTTCCTTATAAATGTGTAAGTAATTAATTCAAACGAACTAGGTAAAAACTCATTAACCTCAGGGAAATTATTTTATTACTGGTTAGTCTAACTGTATTAGGAACAAAGGTTCCGTATCAATACGTAAATATAGCTCCATAAACTCTCCCACTTCGCCATACCTTCAAATCAATAATGGAAACAGTTTTGAGTTTACCAGGAAAAATAAATAGCATGCAGTTAATTTGAGATTTACAAAGGATTTTATCCAATAACTCATTAAAAATATATCCAATAGCATTTTAAGACCAGATACATTATTTTTTTTTGTTTTTGAAAAGATAATAGTGATGAAACGTTTTTCATATCGGCGTTTATTATATTATTAAATAAAATTTATCAAATAAAGAAAAGATTTTTGATTTAACGAAATACCTAACATATACTCCTTCACTTAGAAGTTGTCAAAATTCTGAGGAAGTGATAACGTCTGGCCCAGACATTTTAGTTATTTCAATGGAAAGAAAAATTGTGAAAACGGTAGAAATCTCTCAGCCTTAGAAATCGAGTCCGGGGAGAAAACGCAGGAAATAATAATAGCACTCCCTCATTTTTCAAAGAAAACAACAGATAACGTATCGTTGGATTTCACTTAATTTTAAAAGGGTCGATTAATAACCTCAGCACTTGAAAGAAACTAGCATACCATACTAGGAATAATGCTTCAGGCTCAATGGAGTTGACAACGCGCGCTTCTACTCGATTTTCTCACATTAGAAGTGGTATAAACAAGGATGAATTGCGCTTCAAAAGAAAGATTTATGTCCATGAGTTCAAATATTTACGGTTTTTCTGCAGAATGACAGTCCACTTTCAATTCTCGCTGCAATGAAATGGAATATCTCGTTTACATCTACTTGGCTGAGTTCAACAAATAGTTTTTTTCTTCAGAATAGCATAGGAAAAAATATGGACTTTAATGAAGTTAAGCAAGCATTTTGATACATGAGCTTTTATGAGTCAATCATGTACTAACGTTTCTGGAGAAAAACAATCCGCCTCATTTCAATACGGCTGCATTGTCAAACAAGAATTAAGTATTTCCAAACTGTTTAATATATTCCATTGTGATCAGTCTATAAAATAATGCATACAGGTGGACCCAAATTCTGAGTACTAAGTAGTAGTGCTGATATTAGAACCTTGAATGTCTTACTCTTTGTATCCCGCCTCAGTTCAAGCCAACATTTTAAACATATTAGCAAAATAATAAAAAATGTACCTTCGTGTACGATACGGGTGTTATTTTTTTGCAGCTGCTGCATACTACCGTTACACCATCGAGTAACCAAGAGTGCCCCTATATCACGCAGTTGGAAGTAGATTCACACTTAAGGTAAGAGCTGTAATGAATATGCATCAGAAATCTTTCCTAACAAATAAAAGATATGATCGCTTTTTTATTTGATTGGTAAGGAATTGTTTTTCGCGAAGAATTGGACTTCGCTCGCATCATATATATATAAAATGTCCTGCTTCAAGCCGAGATACATTCAGCAATGAGACATTACGGAGCATTTGCAGAACGTTTAATAATTACTCAAACAAACTATCTCCCCAATTCATGAAGCGGTTTAAATAAAACACTACATTGGTGAACACAACTTTAAATCCGTACTGAATGCCTACACTACCTCAAAACAATGACGTGTCTACTCTACTCATACATCCTGATTAATAGGTTTCAAGTTCATCCGAGTTTTAGGAGTTTTTTTCCTAGCCCTGATGTAAGCGGGGATACAACTTATGAATGAAGTTCATGCAAGCGGCTTCGCGGCAAGTTCAAACTCACAGTTAAACCAACATGTCTTTGGTCTAGCCTAAAGCCAGACTTGAGGCTCCGGGACACCACACACCTGTGAGACGCAAAAAGACGCCATAAACATTGGTTTTAACAAGAGGGACTACCAGCATTAGTCCTTTCAGTTCAGCAACACTATGAGAAAAAGACAAAAATTCGTCAATATTTTAACGAAAAACGTTTTTGTACGTAGTTATGACTACTGATTCCTTACAGCATCTGCGTGCAATGAATTTATCGGATTTACAATTTTCTTATTCACTCTTTTTCTCGCCGCTTCATTACTAACTGCTTCATCTCAGAGATACTCTCTTCTCGAGCCATCATCGTTCCCTTGTCCATTCTCCCTTGTCTCTATCACCACCAACCCCCCCCCCCCCCCGCCATCCCTCCTCGATTACCAATCGGCGATCGAAGCTTATACTCTATCTCAATCACAGGCGCGGCGCGATCACGCCCCACGCGTTTCAATCACCGAATCGCTCTTTCCCCTAATTGTCTCCTCAGTCACCCCAATCTCAATTCCGACAACCCTCTGCTCCATCACTCCCGCCGTAGCCTCCCACACTCCGCTGCAGAGGGAAGCGGGGCGGGCCCGCCACCTCTTACTCGAACCGCTCGTTCCGACTCCCCTTCTCCGAAACCCCACTTGCTTGTCCCTCTCTCCAATCCTCTCTCTCACTCTATCTCTCGGTCCCAATTCCCATTTACACTCCAACGTCTTTGTTCCATTTTTTTTCTTCCTCTTCTCTCTCCTGCCCACTTCTCCAACCACCGTTACACAATCCTAACGAGGTAATCCCTCTATCCGACGGTGATTCCCTCCTTTCTCCCACTTTCCAACGGTGTGATGATCCTCCCACAATGCTCAAATTTCTTGTTCATGGGAAACAATTTGGAGCAGAGCCAAAACTTGATAGGTACGCTGTAAAAATACGAGAGCACTATGAGATCCACCAACTGCACTAATAATGCAGTGTTGGGTGAGGACAAGGAGTTTGGGTTAGGGAAACAAAACATGAACGAGAAAAACTAGTTGAGTTCTGCAATCAGAAGAACATGGTTATGGCAAACACACACTTTGAGCAACATCGGCGGAGGATATAAACATTAGAGCCTAGGAGATAGAGGAAAATACCAAATCGACCAAATGATTGTCTCAGAGATTTATATGAACCAAAAGAGTTAATTCAAGTGCTACTCCGGAATAAATAAAAGTAGTGACCAAAAGCTATAGGTCTTTCTACTATATAGAGCAACACAGAACACTACAGTAAAGGTCCGTCATCAGTATAAAAGGCAAAAAAGTGAAAAAAACAACCGAAAAGGAGAACGAAAATCCTGTAGGAAATAAGGAAAACGAGGAGGAGTGAATTGCAAGCTGACATAAAAATTGATAACATCTAAGGGAAGGAAAATACCAAGACAGTTTCAACCTCATGAGGTTACACACTGCGAGAAGAAGGAAAAAGTCCAGTAATATCTGAGAATAGGATGGGAGGAGATGCTAACATAGCTAAAAGATGTACGCAAAAGATGGAAGGAATACAAGGAGAAGTTGTATGAAGGACCAGTCCCACTGGCTGATGAATGAAAAGGAGGTGGATACGTTCACCGAGTGCCTGATATCCTTGGGGGCAAATTTGAGATGGCAGTAAAAGAGTTGACGAGAATCAAGGCACCCGGACCAGACAGCATTAACGAAGAAATCATAATGGCACTAGATGTTTCTGTAAAGGAAATATTGTATGGCATAACCAAAGACAAATAATAGATGATAATAGAGATCGATGATCTCATTGTCAGTCCCGAAGAAAATAAGGACCGAGAGATGTGAGGGTCACAGAACTGTGAGCTTGCTGTCACATGCGTCCAAAATACACGAATAATCAGCCGAAGGTGAGAAGGAAAAATTGCATAAGTCCTCTCAAACATCACCACGGAACGAGGAAGAACGGAGGAACCAAAGAGGCCATAATCTGCCTTTGGATTCTCACATAAGATTATATTTACGTCAAAAAACACTCTGTGACTAATATCTCTTCCTCTTTTTCTCCGAAATCATCTAGCGTATTTTATTTCATTCCTTGAAAGCAGCATTCCTTTGGTCATGAGTTTCCCTCAATGGTATTTATTTACGCAATCATTAATTCCAAGAGCCACCCATCTCCCACGCTACACATCTCCGATTACTTCCCGCGTCTCACCCCTCACTTGGGACGAGCACCCCTTTCGTCCACCACCACTTCACCATGCCCTTCAAAGTCCATCCGGCAGAGGAAGAAATGCCTTTTTTTCCTCCAAAACCATCTACACCACCAGTAACTTCCCCATCTCGGAGAAAAACCAACCCTTTCCGGGTTTCCTCCCCCTCCGCCCACAAAGCCAACACACCACCCCCGCCTCTTATAACCCCAACGACGTCCGTTTGGAGGCGTCAATTAGAAAAACCTCGGCCGACACCGCATGGTGGCTTGATCCGAAAAGTAGGAAATGGAGAGATTGAGAGAGAATGAGAGGGAGTGGGTGATGGAGAGGGAGAGGCGTGAGGGAAGAAGGTTCATGTGTGTTTTTCTTCTACTGAGGGTGGCCGAGGGTAGGAGAGTACGGTGGGGAATGGAGTTAGGGGCATCGGATGGAATGAGTGGGCAGGTTAGTCGTGGGGGAGGAGGTTTGGGCATTGGGAGAGATTGGGCATGAGAGAGAGAGAAACGTGGAGAGGGGTAGGGCGTCTGATTTATTATTGCCGTCGCGAGGGGTGGTTTAAGGCGGGGAGGGCGTCAAGGCTATGGGGATGTAGAGGGTAAGAATGGGGTGAGTTTCGGGGCGGAGGGACACACCAGAAAAGAGGGGATCCGCCTACTCTTCTCACGCAAGCTCTGTTTTATACATCCCCCCTCCCCTCCGCCCCCAAAAACCTTCCACTCTGACCGGAAAAGCCGAAAAACTTCCACTGACCGAAGCTTTTTTTTCCTCACTTTTTTCTCTCACTCACCCGACTTCTACCCCGTCCCCCAAACGGCTTGCTTCCACGATCTCCCTTCTCCTCTCAAACCCCCCTCACACAAAACCACCACCCTCCTTCCCACGGGGCGTGAAACTACGGTCACCTCGATCTCCCCACCACCAGCCCCGCAGGGCGGAGAACCTGCACTCCACGAAGTGACATGTAAAGAGATTCGTCTATTTTTGGGGGAACTTTTTTATTTTAACTTTTTTTTAATTCCCTCTCTTCTCTCAGACCTTCTTTCGTCATCGTGGGGGGCAGGCGATAGCCGAGTACGTTGGGCCAAAAGGGAGAAGAGAGAGGCCACGGAGGATGTATGGTGGACGGTGGTAACCCGAGGCGACGTCACCTACTCCGGAAAGCTTTTGGGATTTTCGGGGGATTCCCAGTAATTCCTCTTCTTCCTTCTCCTTAAAAAACCCCTTTGAACTGGAAAAAGTTTCAATTTCTGGCGAAACCTTTAACGAGTTAACGGGGAAATCCGGACTGGTGTGACGACGCTTGAGAGGAGACCGATATCCACTTATCTATCTTAGATAATGCCCCCCTTCCCTCCCATAGGATGTCACCAATGACTCTCGGGGACTTCCGAGAACTGGATAGGGGCCACTTATCGGTGATTGCCTAAATTGAGTTTTCGCCGAGTCTTTCGCCATCGACATCAAGAGCCCAGCCATGATTTTTTGTCTGCCGCCTGAGAATCAATGAGCTGCTCTCGGCCTCGTGGGAATGATAGACTTTTACGAGAGCATGCTCTAGTTTATCTAAGAAATGAGAAATCGTTTCAGAATTGACTGGGGTAAATCTATAATCTGGATTGAACAGATAAAAAAAGAAAGGGAAATGAACTAATTAGCAGCCATTTTAATTTTGTATATTAGCAAGACTGAACTATAACTAATAGTTCCCATGATATATGAGAAGTTTCCATTTTGCATGAGTAAAATGATAATTAGACACCATATTGTACTGTGAAATCTCATTACACATAAGTAATTACGCAGTACATTTCGTTCCAGGGTTGGCTACAGGGTAACTCTTTTGTCTACACGGAACAGCTAAAAGCAGAAAAAAATTAGTCTAATTAATATAGCATTGCAATTTTGACACCGTATTACATGCTAGCATGACTGAACTCTAACTAATGTATGAGTACATTGTCCTTTCCGCACGATATAACGATAATTATCGAGTATAACTATAGTTAGACACCGTAATGAATGTGTAATCTCCTTACATATACGTAACGAGGCATTAAATATAGTAAAAAAGCGAATAACATTACGATTTTTTGTTCAACGATTGGTGAATGCCTGGTGAAGAACCACTCATTGCCGCACACCCTTGCGGTGGCTTTCAGGGTATGACGTAGGTAAAATATAGATGATCAGAGAGGATGATAAAATATGCAAATCCATATAAAACGTAGCTCGAAAAAACAAGTTTTCCTGTTTTAAAGCATCATCAGATCACCTGATTCATCTAAAACCACGGCGGAAACAAAATTTCATGCGGATTTGTACTGATTTTCTCACTTTCCGTTCCTTCAAGTTTGTCATTTATGAGCAAGCCTTTTGGTTTTTCCGTGAGATGGAAACAAAATAAAAGGAGATCAATCACCAGATATCTTTGGAGGTAGACCTCCTTAGGTCTCAAGACTAATGATCTTCATTTTTTCACGCCAAAATACGATTCGGAGCACGGAAACCGCAAATAGAGTGCGAACGCTATTTTGGCTTGCTGAAATATTTCCTGGCAGCGAAAAATACGAATCCCGATATCTTATGCGACGAAACGCTTTATTCCACTCTCCTTTCAACCATCTCTATCCATTATTTGGCTTTTACGTTTGATAGAAGTAAAATTATAAGGGCACCTACCCGAAATTGCTTTAGGCAAGTATGCCTTGGAGATGAATTTTATCGCCGAGGTGTAACGTACATACCACTCATTAGGGAATATTTTCCGGTGAAGTGAACCCATTCGGTGGCCAGTAGGCTATGAAATCAACTCTAGGAATCCATGATGGAGACCCAACTTGGCCATTGATACGACGCTAAACGCGTCAAACCGCTACAATTAGTTTTCATTGCTTTATTTAAGGTAGTTGGAGTGATGTTTGCTTATGAACAGATTTACGCAAAACTTTGCACACGTGTTCTAATTAGTGATATCTATAGGTAAAAGTGAAAAAATGGCATCGTATCAATGTGGTTTTTAGGTATTTTAGTGCCATTTAAACTCGTAGCCTTATCGGACGTGACATGTATTTCGTAATAATTCGATTCAACATGTACATATTATCTTCTAAATGCAAAATAATCTTGAATTTTCTAATCATGATACCTATTTCTAACAAATATCGAGTAATAACGCTGAGTCTATTAATCGAAAAAAAGCATAGTTCATTATAAGTTCGTCTAAATTTCGAATATCGTGCCAAAAACTCCAGTCAGAACATGTTTTTAAAAAGAAAAAATATTTCAAATATAATTCTTGCATCATTTCCATTACTACCTACATGGTGTTTGAACGTGCAAACAGTTGTACCTAAAATGAAATGTGGTCCGAGAATCACTTTTCGAGTAACTTGAAATATAATTTAAAATGTGCACTCAATGAACCACGATTACCACTCCAGCCACCTTAATATGACGTGAAATATTTCAAGCACCAGCTTCTTATAAATCGTACAAAAAATAGTCCACTAATTACTACAGTACACCTAGTATATTTAGGTATCACTCCATACAAATATTGTATTTCCAGTTACCCAGTGAATATTTGAAAAAACACTGCCATTGATGGCAGATTAAATTATTTGAATAAGTAAAATCTATTTCTATCAGTTTAGGATAGTGTAGCTTAGTACGCTGCAGGAACGTGAACTCTGAGGAAAGAGGATGAGGATAGGCCGTAGGCGTTTGAGATGTTGGTGTGGAGAAGAATAGAAAAGATGTGACGAAGGCGTACCTCCAGCTGCAAAAGATTAATGTAAATATTCCTACTTCAATCTAAACCTACCTCTACTGGTAGATACCCCCTAAGTTACACTAATCCAATCCTCGGGAAGGAGGAGGAAGACCGGGGGGTGGGGGGGGGGCGATACTAATTATGGAGAAAACAACTCAGGCGATTTAGCTGGGTTTAGTGTCATATTTTTCGTAAATGTTCACATGTATCTGAAAAAATCACAGAATTTCTACATTCGACTTTATTTTATATATTTCCAGTAATTTTTGACGGGTTATCAGCCTAGTAGGTACTCATAATAAATCTCCGAGGAAACCCCAAACTTGCAACAAAGGAATGTGGTCTTATCATCTTTATTTACTTTTATCAGTAAATAGTATCATTAGGTAGATTCGGTACCGATAAAATCAGTAGGTTTTGATGTGTTCAGACGTCACCTTGTGATACTTCACTTTCAGAAATTAAGGTGGAATTAGTACCTACATGACCCAGAGTCAATGAGACGTGAGGAAGTTTGAGATCAAGTTGCGAGAGGCCAACCAAGGGAGACAGAATTCTTCAGCAAGGCATATGGTGTTATAAAACATCGACCCCCTCTGGGCACCAATTTAATCATCGTCCATCTCTGAGTCACGTGCGGAGTGAATATGGGGTGGGGGGGAATGTGAATCCCGAGGCTAATAATTAAGTCCTCCCAGGTAAGGGGACCACTCCCTTGCCTTGGGGAAGGAACTTCAGACATGGAGAGAGGAGCACCGTATGCCGCTTCTATACACCACCACAATTGCTAAAGGGCCTGACGTGCAACCGAAATCGATATTGCGTGCGTGGTCGTGGGTAGGTGATGCTTGTAATTCCCTTGCGGATTGGCTAGCAAGCCGAGCTCCGAGGTGCGGGGTCATTTTCTTCAATTCATTAGGGGACCGCATCCGGAAAATGAAGGCCTGCGACACTCTCGCACCTGATCTCCATCACCACATTGGCGAAGGAGATGGAAACAGACGAGCAGAAATTGACGCATTCTATTCGCGAATCCACACTTGACGAATTCCGCATCCAATCATACTTCCTAAGTAGGAGACAAACGGCTGAAGAGTGATTGGGTCTTTTCGTCCCCTTACTACCCACCTAAAACAATCCCCGCTTGTTCAAAAATTATTTTCAGTACACGTAGACTGGTTGACGTTTTCAGATTTTGCCAGAAAGTGTCTCATCCAGGTGAAGCTGGTCGCTGTTATAAACAGTAGGTAAGTAGAAAGTTTTGGTACCACAATACACAGAAAATGAGGTGTGTTTGTTATTTCGTTACCAACCCTGGGTTACCGACAACCGAGGCCAATTTCGCCATTGAGGAAAAGTGGGTACATTGGTAAGGGAAGGGTTACATGGGGAATCAGTGGCGTAGATACAAACTTTTCATGGGGGGATCGATTGATATTCTATGAGTTGATGTTACCATTTCACAGGGGAATTAAAATTGGTTTCAAGCTGTTGTGAGATGTGACTGTAGCCACGTTTATCCTAAAAATTCGGCGACCGCTATTGATGTTATTGGGGTTAAAGTACTTCAATTACTCACAAATAAGTAAATAAAAAATACATAAATATATATAAACAAATATAAATAAATAAATATATGTATACAAATAAAATATGAGTTTAACACCTTAGAAATATAACTCGAAAACAATTATTCTCGGGCACACATGACATGCAGGCAACAAAAATTTCTCGCTACATTGAACGAAAGATTGGGGGGTCGATTGAAACCCTTGACCCCCCCGTACCTGTAGGAATGGAGGAAGGATGGAGAGAAACCCGGCGCGGCGTCGGCATTAGCCTGACGTAAGGCGTCAATGGGTCCACAGTTCTACATCTCATCCGGCGGACAAAGAACTTTACATCAAGTACTCTCCACAAAGCACTTAAGTAGGTAAGATCGCGATGTGCAAAAAAAAATCTCCACCACAACCAGAAGTTGAACCCGGGCTCTTGGGATGGATCCAGCACTCTAGCAGTCGCATGAACCCGATCCCATCCTGCATAAGAGTTAAGGTTATGAAGTCTTGGAAACTCCTCCGAGTGTAATTAATTTACTCTTTCTCTCTATAGCACTCCCAATCACCAACAAATGTTTCATTAAATAAACGTTTCGTGATTCAAAATGGAAGCATCAAGTTTTTTTGGTGTTCAAAATCTTCGTCGTTAGCGGGCTTCCAAGAATGACATCTAAATATTAATTTACACTCACGCATTTCCTAGAAATGGTGAGAGGAAATCAGAGCTGTTAGCTGAGCAATCGCGAACATAAAATTGGAGCCTTAAAATTCTGCCGGTATTCTTCCACATTCTCTTGCGGCTACGAATTCTTATTTTTATCCGCATGTTCAGGAGTAATCATGAAGGTCAAATTTTGTTTGACAGTCACATGTTTTTGAATGACATGCACATTTATGCCAGAATAAAATTCCCTAAAAAGCAAGCATTTTTGGCGACCAAATTACGCAAGTGGGTGACAGCCTGGAAATGAGCCTCACCTCGGGAAACGAGTCTACATAATTTTGACTGTTCTACAGTTCAAACACATGGTGATGTGTTGATAATAACGCCAGTTGGAATCATATGTGTATGAGGACCACTGTATATACCCGGAAAGCTACACAAAAATAGTAAAAAATATGCTTAAGGTAAAATTATTTTTGCAAATATTTTTCTCAGGCTGCACCGGGTAGTAAACCACGGACCTTTGGCCCGGGCTAATGCACAAACAACTACGTTACTCATGCTTCCTAATCCCCATGGCGATTTTGTAGGTTTCGAGGGGAGGAGATTTAATACTATCGGAGTATTGGTCCGCGCATTGAACAGTGTACGAGTACGGATTTCCGGTCCAGGCCGACTTTTTCCCATGGCAAATTTAAAGTATTTAATCTCCGTTTAAGCTCAACTGCACTAAGCGAGACGTGGTGGAACTTCATTTTTTATGGATAAAAACTTCGTTGTACTGCCTTCTTGTTTCATTTACTACAACGAGTTTCAACGCCGAGGCGTCAACTTCAGGTACAAGCTGAGTAAATTACAAGAACAAGCCTTTCTTTATGTATGAATATATAAGTATGAGGGGGAGGGGAGTGAAGTGGGGGAAAAGCTTTTGGGGGAAGGGTAGGAGTGAGTTAGGAAATGGAATCAGTCATCAGACAGTGAGGTCGTCATTCACTACGGCTGACACATATCAGTTTATTAACTCTTGACTTATTTGTTTTCTCACAACGGCATTTACTTTTGTCCTGAATGTTTTTAAGGTTAGATGAAGTATAAGTGTACATTTAAAAATGTTTAATGAGTATATACATTACAGTACATATACATGGAATATATAAAGGTGTATATGGAGTTTTGGGTTTGTAATTTCTCTCAGTTTGTACCTGAAGATGACGCCTTGGCGTTGAAACGTGTCGTAGTTAATAAAACAATTGGGCAGTACAGCCAGTAGTTTTTATCGATATCATCACCGTACTTCGACAGGATGACTATTATCACAAAATGCTTTTGTTTATCCTTAATATCACTCGTTAAAACTACAGTATTTTGATATACCAGGATTAACAGATATTTAAATGATATTGACTTTAAGAAATTAATCAACAGTACATGGTTACCGAGCGTTTCTAGATGTTTATTTGGAAATTTATAAAGCATTACGGATATTAATATTTTTAAATATAATAGTGATGATGCAATTAGGTAGTATATAGCAAACTCAAAACCACCACTAACACAAAAAATGTACTTCTAACGAAATTCAGAAATTATCAAAAATTCAATATTTACAATGTTTTCATAATTTCCAATAATCATTGACAGATAATTGTTATTATTAGATTAAAAATTATTAAATATTTCTTTCCATACAACGTTTCTCGTGGGTCGAAGTTATTGAATCAGAACGCTCTTGGGCAAATTGTTAATCCATCTTCAAAAGTTGTACGAGCTGCTTCCGCAAATTAAGGACATTCAGGATTGCACGTCATTGTGATAAAGAAGTCTGATCATAGTCGACGGACAAAGGCCATAGCTTCTTCAAAATGTTCAGTGTAATAACGTGTAGATCCAGGAAACGAAGAAGGCAAAATAATCCTTTAACCAACAACAGCATTCTTTTTTTCTGCCAATTCACTTCAAAATTGAATCGCTCTGGTACAGTTTTCTGCATGTATTTTTTATTTGCTTTAATCCATTGGTTACGGTCATTTTCCACTCTTAGATAAGTATAAAACAGATAATGCTGAAAAAGCCGACCACCGAAATGCAAAGCATTGAACTTCAAAAGGCAGAGATCAGGATTTCTTAGGTTGACTTCTGAAGGAAAATATTTGGCAAGTTGAGGTCTAAATACCAATCGGTACTGAGCTAGCTCAAATCTAGTCAAATTTTGATGACTGGTTTAAGGTGTTCTTAAATGAATATTTATACAGAGAATCCAAATTGAAAAAAATGGGTAAAATAGTGGATAAGTAAAGGGCCTAACACGACTTTCAATATTGTTCATGGTAACTAAAGATATCCCACGTTTTCGAATTATTAACTCGTTATCTGGAAAGCTTCGGTCAGCGTTGAGGGTAACAATGGTACGAACTTCATTCTGAAGGGGGATGTTAAACCTTCTGTGATCAATGGCATCAGGTAATGCAAAAAGCAGCTTAACATAAGGCGACTCAACACCTTCTGCAGCAGCGCGTCCATTAGCTTCTTCTTCTACCTGCCGCATTATCATTAATCCAAGAGCAAACGGATTTTCAGATCGCAAAATATGTTTCAAGAGGCTAATAAGATTCTCGCTGATACCATGATTAATGGTATTGTTTATTCGTGCACTAAGAGCATCCTGATTATCCAAATGTAAATCTGTCCATATTGAGGCTGTTCAGATTTTCCATCATCCTTTTGAGTAGGGTGAGCTGCTACATTAAGTTTGTGATTAACTTGGCCGATAGCAATGTAACTAAAAATCTCCAAGACCGTTGAATGTTCGATCGTCATCTATGGTGAATGAAGCCATTGCAAAACATAAATTCAAATTTCGAATCCTTTCATAAAAGTCATCAGAAAATGGATGAAGTCGAAGAAGCGATCGCGCTAACTCGTTCGGAAATTCTGGATGCGGTATATCTATCCTACCATGCAAGCAGCAGTCCCCAAACGAATCTCAATGAATTCGATCTGACACACGTTCTTCGGGAAAATGCAATGCTCCATAGTGAATACAAGCAACACTAAAAGGTTGCAAACTATAGTAAGAAATATCAGCCGTTGTAGCTGCCTTCTAGGAACTTATTCGGTTTAGCCGTAATGCTTGTTGTCGTCTTGAATTACTCCGCCGTTCTTCTTCCAATCGTTGATAATGATTATCATCAAACTCTTCTGTACGCCTCTGAGCCGCTCCTTCACGCATGTCTTGAAGCCGCTAACTTTTCTGTGAGTCTGATTCTTCTATTCTTTGGTTACTTTGTCGTTGCCATATCTTTTACATACGTAGTTCCCATTGTTCCTTTGATTCGCCACTTCTCTGGATTCGTGCAAGATCACGTATCATTTCTCAATGCTCTAGACAATCATCGGAAGACTCATATTCTTGCCTTATTCTTTTCTGATCGTTCCTCTCTTGAGAGAAAGAATCGATTAGTTCAGTCATTATTTCAAATAACCTATTTTTACATTTGGTTTTTGCTACCCGGCTTGGCCTTGCTTATGTCAGAAAATGTTCTTCATTTTTAGGAATTAAACTACTTGAGGTACGAGGTATTGAGTCATCAACTTGTTCTATTTGCTCCAGAATAAAATTCTTAGAGGTATTGGGCATTGGGTCATCACCTTGTACCATTTGCTCCTGAAGTTCTCTTTCGGGTTGTTCTGTAGATCGGATCAATATATTCTAAAGCCCCTGGAGGATCCACGTAAACACTTCCTAAATAACGTGATCAATACCATTTACTCTGTAGCATTCATTAACCACACATGGAGAGGTTGGGTTGAAATATATTCCAGCTAAAATTTCTAAGTACATCTGTAAAAGAGATTTTTTAAAAGAGGCGTAAATTTCTCAGGCATGAATTTCCATTCCATGCCTCTGCTGAGGTTTCCAAGTAAATAAAATAAATATTCAATTGTTGAAGTGGTGCAAAAATTTGAGATTATCGAGCTCAAAACTAAAATTCCAGGAAAATGCGATGAGTATACGGAAATTGAATACAAAAATTAAAACATTTGTTCTTTCATTTATCTAAGTGTAACATTTCAAATTTGTATAAGGAGTATAAGCAATTAAACAAAGCAAACAAAGAAACGTCTGTTTAGCAAAATTGGAGTAGCCTAGCCTTTATACATGTTAATAATGCAAATTTATTTTGCCCAATATCTAGTAAAAAAGAGTCACAGAACGAATCTGTGTGTATATTAGGTATTTCGTGTCAAAATATGTCCACTCGAGCGCAGCGAAGCAATGATAAAGGCGAGTCTCCCACTGTCAATATCGCAATGTAGGTTGTGAACCACTCGGCGCACAAGCCCTGTCCTCACAAATACGTCGCGCACTCAAGGGTAAGAATGGAGTGACTTAAGTTCACCAAAATACATGCAGCTGGTGCGAATTGCGGAAAAGCGATTCAAACTCGCGTAAATTGGACCCGGGAACACAAGATACGTGAACTGGGACGAGCTGGAATTTATGCATTAGCTTCAAATAGATGGGATTTACGAATCTACGAGGTCCAACAGAAGATATGACTCGATTGTATCTCGTCAACATCGGAGGATCTCATTCGAAGGGCGGCTTTTTCACTGGGGGCGAGTCACTGAGCTGAAATTCCGAACATAACGTGCCGAGTTGGAGGTAATATTTCGAAATTTAAAATAAAAATGATATTTCTGAAGTGTACGCCCTAGGGTGTAAAACGACATCAATTTACACTTACGTAAAAGAAGGTACCATATCTCAAGTCAACCCTGAGTTGATATTATTGAAAAACCCTGCGAGAAAGTTCTGTACGCTAAAAAAAATATATATTTATAGAATTCCATAGGTATTTTATTAGAATTTCGTAAAAATAATGACGCCATTTATTTAAGTAATTTTTACAAAATTCCCTAGCACACTCAGTGAAAATTCCTTCGAATCGAAAGTCACCCTGAGTTAATAATATAGAAATACCCATCTAGAAATTCCTGTGTCCTTTCCTCAAATAAAATTTGTTATCGAATTACCTGAGCATTTCTGTAGATTTTCCTCAATACATTAAAACGCTACATAGGAATTTCAATAGAATTCCACAGCGCATTCTGCAAAAATTCTTATTGCATTTAGTAGCAATTCTTTAAAAAAATATCTAGAAATTCTTAATAATATTCTGCAAATATCCTAGGGAATTCTATAAATGTAAATTCCTAAGGATATTCTGTAGGAAATGCTTTAACTCAAATTTTTTTCCTTAGTTAGTTTCTTCATTTTTATACATCTGTGCTGAGCTCATCATTGCAAAATCATCGATAGGATATTAGCAACTGGCCATATTTACTGATTTTCTTAAACTCCTCCGAAAGAGAGACCACTCCCTAAAGAATGCCGAGAAACGTTCCGTGCGTTCCTCTGAACTTCATATTTTATAATGGAACAACGTCCATGAAACGTGGGCTATGCACTTAGGATCCTTCAAATACTTAGAAAATGAACTGGCCTTTTGGAAAGCACAACAATTTCCGTTGAAATCCTTATGTTCTGCAGAAAAAAGTTTCACCAAATTAATTTTCCGGGTACTAGGTGTTAAGTGTACCGAAGCTAATTTTTTCACAGTTATTATTAATGCTTTTCCACCATCATAGATTACGATGATGACCATAAGGTTATGACCTAGGTATAGTGTAAGCTCTAAGCAAGCCTAATATTGTCTCCTGTAATATAAAACCGGCCAATGAATCCCTCGTGGTTAGCTGTGCTGGACTGCAGTGGATTGAGGTGCAAATTCGAGGAAAAGATAACTATGATCAACATGAGCATGTCAAAGAGTGGTTCAACGCATTTAACCTTTTTTTCAAAAAAGACCCATCAGCTAAAATGTTAATCTTTCATTTCGGACAATTACTCCACCATGATTTTAACACAAACGAAACTCCTTAACTTGACGATATTAAAAAAACACCCTGCAATAATTTTCCGCGCAAAATCAATGAGCGGGCATTTACAACTAAAATAAATAAGATACTCCAAGTGAAAACCGTTATAATCATGGGGAGTGTCCCAAAAATTCTCGGAAAAATTAAAAATAAACATTAGTTCTTGAATAAGAGACAGTTTGGAGCCCGATGTATTTCGCCCGCTTCCGGACGGGGAGTGAAGAGAAATAAAATTTAAAAAACAGATCGGGCGTTGCGTGAAAAGTAAAAAAAAAGAGGCGATTAGAAATAAATATTAAAATTCCACGGGGAGGAAGACGGCGCACGGAGGAATCACGAGGCGGAATCCCGGATTGGCGGGGATGGGGAACAACGAGAAGGAGAAGAGTTAGATTTCAGGGAAAAGCTATGCGGAAACGTACCCGGAGAAGTGGGAGGGGCTGGAATTAGTGAGGAGGGCCGGGGGGAGTGGGGGGGTGGGAGGGGTTAGCCGGGGAAATTGAGCAAACAGGGGAATAAAGCGAATTGGTAAACACGAGTATTTTAGAGCGTCGCACACGTTTGCAACCGTCCGTCGGAATGGCCGAGAGATATACGTAAAGAGATCTTGGGGTGGGAGGGGTGGTATTGAGTGAGGTGGGAGGTTGATTATGAGGGGGTTGTATATAGGGCGAAAAGTGTGAAGGCCTATATCCCACCCACATTAAGGGGTGAGGGTGAAGAACCCGCTTGCTTCATTGTTCACCCTCCCTAATTTACGACCTTCAGAGGGTTAAAAAAAAAATTCCCCCCTTTTCTCCGTGTGTGTGTGTGTATCCAGTTTGATTTATGCAATGATCGCGTGCATTTGCGTTTTCACGCGCGGGGCCGCAGAAAAAAAATACCTAAGGGGGAAACGAAACAAGGGTTTAAAAGGGGAGGGAAAAGCTCACCTTTACATCGATTTGCACGCGTGAAGAGGGTTAAGGGTGAGGCTTAAGGGACTGCCAAGTTACTTGCCGTCTTAATCCTCTAGGATGGCACCATAGTATTAGTGATTCAAGGATGGGATTAGAATTGTTAAACACATTCCGCTCTTGGTGGCTACATGGCCCAGAAAGGTTTTGACCTCTGGGAAACCGTTCAGGGGCTTAATGAGGGCCTCATTATTTATCCAAAAGTCAAGGTTGAATTTAAATTTCTTTTCTCTAAAAAAAACTCATTGGACTCAGTTAAATACTAATAATGGAGTGGAATTAAGGAAACAAATTGAAAATTGCGCCTCACACTTGACGATAAACGCTAGAATATTTCGATTTTTCAATCAAGGGATGAATTCCCTCTCTTGAAAGATGAAATATATTTCAATACGTACGGATTGTCAATTCTCTCTTCGCAGATATTTTTAAATAAAATCTGGTAGAATATCAAATCTAACGCATTCAATAAATGTAAAATACTTTTAATTGATACAAATAGATAGATTTTCGGAAAATATTCATGGAAACTCCTTGTAAAAACCACTCAATTTCGGCCAGTGACGAGGAAATATGAATTAACTCATAATTTCAATTGTGAATTCCCTGAAACTGGTTTCATGGAAATTACAGAGTTCGCGCAAAGTTTAGCATGATAAAGCAGCTGAGTACATAAAATGTCTATTTAATTAAATAACCAGATGCCTACATTACTCGGTCAAATCATTTCACTAATGACAATTTAGTTTTCCAATGAAAATTGCTACAAGGGATGGATTAACGAGAACAACTCATTGCAACAAACATCCACGAAATTAAAAAGTCAATTAAGGCTAAATTTTGAGAAATTAAATTGATTCGTAGCTCTCGGAAGTAAAACTCACAGTTAATAAAGATAGGTACAAAATGCAAAATCATAGTTTTTAATAAAATAAAACAATATTTATAGATATATCGTGTTTATAAATATTAAATTTTTTTTAACTGGCTTTATAGACTTCTCCATAAATATCACTAAACCTCCGTCGTCCGTTCCTTCATAAAAAAATATAACTTATATATTATGTATAAGCATATCAGTAACAATTTCTAGAAGCAAGGCTCAAGCCTAATTTATCAAGTTATTAAATCTGAAGTAAAATTCATGAATTTTCAGACCTTTTAAATGGTCGTGACAATTTTTCGCGCATTAAAAACTTATTGAAAAGTTTTTAAATAAGGAACCACCTTGCATAAGCAAGTAGATGGGCTCAGTCATTTTATTATATTGCTAGACGATTTGCCTCTGCGGAAAAAATATTTAAATACCTACCAGTTATGAATACCATTTCCAATTTACACGCAACGCAATTAAAAGCTGTAATGTTAGCCTCGATCAGAAATTTGTAGAAATAAAATGGTTTCCTTAGAGCCGATCCACACCACCACAAGTCTTAAGCCCGACTGGTGTTCTAACCGGCGACCCTGGGGTTAGTACGCGAATAAAACAAACATGACGGACATGGTCAAAGTATCAGATGTCCGGCTAGCAAACATAAGTCTTATAATACTGCTACACTCAGTTGTTTTTGCAATCTCACTTTTTTCGGAAATAGAATCTTAATCCTACCGAGAATAAGCTTAAAAAAAAACATTTTTCTCAGGTATAACATGCAAATATCGGCTGAATTGTTGACCTCATAGCCAACGCCACCTACATACGTTGGTGTGTAGGTGGCGTTGTCATAGCCCTCACTTACTAGGCCACCAGCGTGTATTTAGACGACTCAATTCAATGGGATTCCATACAGTCCGTCCCTTTACCATTATTCCGTATCCTTCGCTTTCCCGGAAGTCCCTAAGAAAGACGTATAGCTCCAAAATGGCGTGTCTCCTCGTCTTAAACTCGTGTTCCTCACCACATTCCCTTTCTTCTGCATTCCAATCTCCCAATCCCCAAATACTCTTCTTTTCTTTCGCTTCAAACGAGAAAAGGCCTCCAAAGGAAAAGTGTGACTCTATAAACTAAACCCAGCAAAAATCTCGTTTATTTTACAATAACAATCACAGACAATGCGCGCGAGACCTTAGGCACAAGAATTTCTAAAAGCAACGAAGAGCGATTGTATATTCCTTTTCTATCCAAAATTATCGACTTTCCTACTGTTCCTTCTTGCATCAAAGACTTTGCTATACACTAACACCCTCATAATATAAAGTTAAAACTTATCCTAAAATGTGATTGTACTTCCTTCATGCTAATATTGGTGCATATTCCAGTACAAACCTTCAGCCTGTATATTTGGATAGTTTCCTCCAAATGAAGCAAATATATTCTATTTTTATGTGGAAATTCAAAAAAAGTAAATATTTCAAACCAAACGTGAGATTAACATATCAGAATGAGTTCGCAAAACAATCAATTCCTCGTTCAATATTGAAGTCATCTCAAGGAGTCATTACGTGATAGTATGTTCAAATTCAAGCAATTACTATAAAATCAGCATTTAAATCTAAACAAAGCGATTCTGGGGGTAGAGCAGTTTCAGGGAAAGTTCAATTAGAAAATACTCATTTAACATCTCGTCTTCATGTGGAAATAGGAATGCGATTTCTCCGTCTGATATAATGGATGAGTTTATGATTGTTTCTGATTTGAATATCAATGGAATTATACACACGTACTAATGGCAAATTTAAAACTATTTCTAATTCATTGGGAAACATTGAAGGTGGTTTGTGTGTGATCTTTCCCTTGTCATAATAGAGACCATATTTGACTTTTATTTTAGGCTGTAAGAATTATGAGGTATATATGATAATGTCAACGAAACTTAAACTTTTTCTAAAGATTTAAATTCTCACCAATTAACTAAATATGTTTATATAAGAGGATTAAACTTGAATCAAATGTTTCTTTCCGTATGCATAAAATGCCTTCACAGTTGAAGAGTTTTAAGTGATCTTTTAAAAGCACTGCCATGAGAAATAATCTTCTTCTTGAAAATCTTCTTGAGATATCAAACTAACTACTTACAATTACATTTATGAAGCTTTCTGCGCTGAGAACTTCCTTATTTGTTTCAATTATGTCTAACTGGAGCGCACAGCCGTGCAGCGTTTTCATCAGGAGTTGTCATACACATCAAGTGAAAGACAGTTTGTTTTAAGGTGGCTGGAGCGGTAATCGTGAGTCGTTGAAGGCACATTCTAATAACTTTTCAAGCAAGTCGAAAAAAATATTCTTAGACTACATTTCACTCGATTACACCAGTTTATACGTTGGAAATCGCCAACCATAAAGTAATGTATTTGATGCAAGAGTTGTATTTCAAATTTTCGCCTTAATTAAAGCATTGTTTTGACTTGGATTTTCGGCGCGAAATTCGAAATTTACGAGAAAATCATATCTAAATACGCTTTTCTTACTCTGCATGATACCTTGATATTTGTTAGCAGCTATTATAATAATATGAAACGTATTATTTCGCATTTAGGAGAAAATCTGTACATAAGTAATCGAATTATTTCAAAATATATGCAGTGTACCATAAGAGTACTAGTTAAAATATAATTGAATTGCCAGGAAACCAAATCGGTAGCATGCAGTTTTTTTCCCTTTTATCGATAGATATTACTAATAAGGACACGTATGCAAAGTTTCACGCAAATCTGTACACATACAAAAATCGCTCCATCCACCTTAATTGGCTTATTCTTTTTTTTTCAAGAAATAGCGCAATAAACGGCAGATCTTTTGGCATAATGAGAAAAATTAGACCTTTCTGATTATAAATATGCACATACATACATAGCCGTTCCTATTCCACCATATGGAGGCATAGGTATTAACTGAGTTTCTCCATCTGACATTTGTTCTTTTTCTGACATACAATGTTTCTTCTGTACACACTTAATCCCAGAATATGCCTCTCATCTTTCAAGTACATTTTCAAGTCATCTATCCATCGTACAATTGCCCTTCCTCTTGGCCGCTTTCCACTCTCTCTCTCTCTCTCTCTCTCATCTTCTCGAATTCTGGGGATCCCACAACCTTTCATTCTATTTCAGCACACCAGTAATCTTAATACATCGCCTACTACCTTATTTCTTAAACTACTCACTCCAATGTCAATTATAATGCCTGAATTTATTTTTTCATTCCACTTCGCACGATCTACTTCTCAAGAATTTAATTTTCTCAGTCTGTTCTGTATACTCTCATTCTACACCTTTATGTTTCAAACGACGTAAAACTTATTAAATTAATTTCGTAATTGGGTGCAGCATAGGATGAGAATACCTTAAGGAAGCCCATATTCGGTCTCAAGCTCGGTATCTTGCGAGAGGAAGCCAGAAAAACGTTCCCAGAGCCTTGAAAGAATGCATCTTTCACCCACATAGATACTGCACGTAACAACATTTAGTCGAGCGAGTCGACATAGCAGGTCATTGACGCTCTGGCCTCACCTTGCCCCCGTCGTTGTTGTGCCAGGCTTCGCACCTACCCAGCACCGGCAAGTGGCCCCCTTGGCCTCTCACACCTATAGGTGCCTCCTCCTCCTCCTGCGTATGTATGTATGCCCCCGGGATGTGTAAGTGCTCCTTTAGAGGGAACAGACCTGTGAAGGGGGAAGCGACGACGTGTGGGTCGGTGAAATACGCGGTGATCCGGGCAACGGGGGGAGGGAGAGTACAGGAAACCCTCTCCGCTTCCACAAACCCTGTACCCCCTATAACCCTGCTGCTTCACCCCTCTCTCGAACCCCCCTCCCCTCCCCAATCCATCGAACAGCGCGAGGCAATAATTCGACCCCGGTGACACGGTCGGGCCAAACGCGACATGGTGCTGCTATCATTTTTATAGCCCGGGGAGAGATATTGATGGCAGCAGGGATGGCCGATGTGCATTGAGGCGAGGGGAGGGGTACAAGGGGGAGGGGCTCCTGTACGCGGGGAGATCAAGGGTAGGACTCCCGATACCACTACACAAACCCCCATATATACGAATACAAACTCGTACAGGACCCTTTACCCATCCCCGCACGATATCGCCTCCTTGTGTGCACGAGGTCCATCGTCAGGAGGTTAGCAAGGGGTCGGTTCCCGGAGCCGCCGCATGTTCCGGGGGGACGCCGGAGATGTCCCTCACGAGAATGGGAGGTTGCCATGGTGATCGTGGGATGCTCCGGAGAAGGCGGTTGCGATATGGGTGTTGGGTGGGCTAGGTTCACGGCCGTCTTTATAGATACCGACTTGAAATCAAGAATGAATACTAGTACTAGTACTTGAGTTACCTATTTCTAAATATTCAAAATATTTATAAAATAACATACGAGCAAATACTACGCAAATTGAGCACGTTTACAATAAATTTTTGTTGCAAACATGGATACCGGCTTCCCTCTATTTTTACGTCTGCAATCCTCGGCGAAGATGGGAAATCTTGGCTGCGTGTTGCCGTATTTTTATTCATCAACAACGTAGCAGGACTCGTTATATCCTTGCCTTGCATTCATTTATTCACTCAGATGATTCATTAATATCGTACGGATAAATAATCAATACACGCCAAATTCATGTTACACGTAAGTTCCCAACTATACGTAAACCTACGCTCTTCTGGCATAGAGATCGGTGTGATGCGGTAGCTGACGTCACGAAGCAAATTCTTTCACTCGACGTCACGGGGGGATGCCACGGCCGTACATTTTGGCATCATCCAAAACCACCATATTTCGACGCGTATAGTAATGAAACCAAGCACTGTAGATAAATAGGACCGACTGCCTTTTATTTATGTTTTTGGGGTAATTACGGCTAATATATTTTTAAATTAATAGACTTCCTTATTTAGAGCTCGAATTATGACCGTGGCAGCTGGAGGACTCTGGCTTCGAACGTGCATGGGTCGAGCTCAGATGCCGACCGTGGTGGAAATTTTTCGGCCTCCTCAATCACCTTCAATGTGTGGAAACGAAGAGCATTAACTCCTTCATATGAAAAGCCTTGGGTGACTTAATTAGGAATTAAACTTAACGAGTTAACAAATGAAATGATTATGAAATTTGAAAGAATTTATCAATATTTTTTGCGCTTTTTTGTGACATACAAACCGTGGTTTCACTGCCTCAAATCCAGAGTCAAATGAAAAAATATCGTCGCAGCGTATCACATAATCGGCAATTAAGCTACCACTTTTTCAGAAAAAAAGATACATGCTCGCATATCTTATATCTACGCAGAGTAGGCGTTAGGCCCATTTAAAGTTTTGAACATTGTCAAATCAATAAAGCAGCCTCTGTAAACAGAGCACTGAGAGCCTCTTGAGAGTGACATGGACCCATTTTTCTTCTGCTCATAAATATGTTTTTCATTTTTTAAACATAATTTTATCTTCAAGAAATATGATGTAACTGAGGTTGGGATGGAGATATTAAAACCTGTTTACATATTTATCAGTCCGTTTCCATTCCACAATTTAAATATCCTACGCTACCTGTAGCCTAGGTAACGGCCAGTATAGATGACTAGATTCCGGCACTTGGTCCGAAATAATGGTCATCTTTCTGGTTTTTATAAATAAAATTATTGCATTCTGCAATAATTGCCATTAATTTAGCCATTGGGAAGAATTCCGAGAGTGAGGAAGAAATTGAAAAAGCAATTCTAATGAGAGAGGATGATTACATCATTGTAATAGAAGATGTTATTCAGCACCTCGGTCAATCACAGAGAAACCAGCCACAATGGGTGCCAATATGTACTTACCGGGCTAAATCCTTGCCAACGCCATTCCGACCGGAAAACGCTATGACGGGTTGTACACACGTTGGACGAAGGGCTATAACCATTGTACACTATAAACGTTGCCATTCGCTGCCAACTTCCCGGAAAATGAAACCTATCAAAGAAGAAATGATATATTAAATTTAACCTTTACATTTCCAAATACTCAGGGACTGCGCGAAATGATGCCATTTATCAATTATTTCCTCCTGTAAAATTGAATACAATTGATGATAAAACGTTTCTTTTTCCAAGAGAAGCAGAGATATTTTCCTGCAATTGAAATCTGTCAATAATGTTCCAATTTCTCTCGGTCCCTTGACTATAGGGAAGTGGGTGTTCATGACAGCATACGCGAAAAAAGATTTTTCGGCAATGACAACTAAAAGATATAAAAATGATGGACGCAAACTTTCACTATTTTATGCTTAACAATTATGGAAAGAACTGGTTACAGTTTAACCAAATCATCTCATTGAAAGTGACACCACCGATGGCATTTCTATTGTTTTTTTTAAATTTTACTGTGGAAACCTGGGAAATAATGCTACGCTAAGATTTTAATTACAGGCTGCGTTGTTTTTAGGTATGTACTTAACTATGAACGTCTCATTTCTCCCTTCGCTGTTTTCTAGGTGTATATATTTTTATTCGTTTCACTGTATGACATATTTTTCCTTTAGCTCAAATGAGTTACAACAGTGGACACAAGAATCTATAACAATGTCCTATCATCATACGGTTTCTAAATAACTGTTAAAAAAGCATCTCACGCCAAAGATTTTTCTATTTACGGTTACCGAATATATGTTAGGAATTTCTATTAATTTTCTTTGAAGGAAAGTGAGTGGAGAGCTGCAGCAAATCAATCAGAGGATTAATGACAGTTGATGATCTATATTTTACTCTTGGATGTGACAGCTATAGATTACGAGTGGCTCAAATGGTCAAACAAATGCTTTGCGTAAAACGAAAATAGGGCACCAAATTAATTCGCTCAAGATTCAACGTACATTTTTATCGTTAATTACTTGGTTTCCACTAATTTGATGAACATGCTGGTGAGAAACTGCATAGGACGCAATAAATACAACAGCGTATTTTCTCAAGGAAAAGCCTTGGAGGAAATATTGACACAGCCTTACGCTGAACACTCGAATGACATTTATGCAACAAAAAGACTTTTTGTAATTATATTGCATATTCATGAACTAACACATCACTCAACTACGATGGCTAAATGCATGTTTGAAGCAAGAGACTGAATTATATCCATGTTGGTTGGAAGTTTTAGGAAAATAATCACCCCAAGCCAAATATTCAAGACGAACGTAAACTTCCACTAGAATTTATCTCAAGGGCTAGTGAGAGTCACTTCCTAGTCTGAGTGCATTTAATAATCAAGGAGAACGGCGCCATAAATGTCAAGAGGATTATTTTTTAACGAAAAAATGTGATCACTCCTTCCCTCCTTTTGAGTTTAAGTAAATAGGACCGCAAAAATAACTGCCGGGAATCATTTCGATCCGGGACATGCTCCCAGCACTTTAATCCAACAGATGGAAGCCATTAATAAAGCTGACTCCATTAGCATATTTGGTGTGCCATTATGACTGAAATGAATCCACGGAAAGCGTTGTCGAAAAGGAAATATTGATACACTATGAGCCGTTACTCGCAAGGCTGAATAATGACGGGTCAAAAACTTCGTCAGTCATTCCAAAGAGTTTTTAATCGCATATGTTTCGTAATTGGACCTTGGAGCTAAATTTGCTCCAAATATACCCCTTACCCCATAAGTAACTGTTCTTTTACGCGGTACAGTGAGGATGAAGCATTAAGCCTATTCAACTATTCAAGCCCATGCATAATACTAAGTTACTTGTCGTAACCCTGGCAGCAACAATAGCCATTGTCTAACATAAGTCATGTGCCACGTCTTGTACTTCATTGCATCCCCATCAATTCATCAAAAGTCTTTATTATCTAAGCTCATGGAAAGGGAAAAGAATCGTGGGAATTCGCATTCTTTTCGATACCAAGATAGATAGATAGAATATGAGTGAAAGAAAAGTGGTAAACAACGGAGATATGACTGGTAGGACATTTTTGAGCAATTTTCAGTAGAAAAAAACGAATAAAATAATGAAAACATGGCTAAAAAATAAACTATGTAAAAGGTTTATCATATTAATGGAGTCCACCACAGTACTGTCATCAAAAGCGAAAGACTTAAAACGTTTAGTAACACGAAACTTCTTCTTAAAATGCATCGATACATATAAACTTCAACTTCTCGCCTTATTCTAAACTTTCTTCGTAATACTATGGGGTTATCTAATTGATTCTCATCAATTAATTGTAGCCCATTGAGTGGGATAAACGCAAAGGAGTCTGGTTAATTAGGGTCTAAGTTATTTCCGCAATATAATGAATTCGAAACACCTTCGTAGTTCCTTTAGTTTCTGTTTCACATAATACCACCACAACCGTCGTCAAAAAGAAATAAAAATGATTAAAGTAGGTGCATGAAAATGACGAAGCAACAGCATTATCCAGGAACGGAAAAAGATTGGGTAGCTTTATGAGTACGCTGTGATTCCCCGATTCAACTACCATTGTACGTCCCTCTGCAGGAACCTACTAACCTCTGCAGGAACTGCAATGAACAAGTGATTAGTAAGCAGGCCACTCCAAATGAAATTAGAATTTCAGCATCTTTGAGAGGTTTTACAAGTTTGGGAATGGTTTAATAAGTAAATTCACTTGTTGCTGCCCACACTGATTAATTCCTGGATAGCAATTATCCGCTTCATCTTTTCGGTTTCCAACCCACGACACAAGCGCTTACCACTGAAAGTTGGAAGCATTAGGAACTAAAAATTACGCGCGCAAGGACGTGCATTCTCACAGAAATTTCGTGATGCAAGCACGCACGCGTGTCTGCCCGTGGAAGCGGGGTGTGAAAAAGAATAACTGTCGTAACAAGGTAAAAGATCAAGAAATATTAAAGTCGCTGTACCATATGGGGCGGCGGGGAAATTTCGCACCGCTCTCACTTTCAGAGTCGCAGCTAAGATCTCCGGCAGATGTCCCTCCGCCTACCCGAGGGTCGTCGCCGCTGCGCGACGCGATTGGCGCCAGCGGCGACTGTCGTTGCCGGAGGAGTCGTTTGGACCTTCGCAAGGGTGGGGTTCAGCGGGGGTCAGGGGATGGGGAGGGGATAAAGGCGAGTGACCGCGCGCCATCTGTCGCCGCGTCCAGCCGAGGCCTTGCGACTGCGCAGGCGCCGCCGCGTCGACTCCTAACCAGAAGGCGGGCGTCTGAAATCGACGACGGCCATGCGGCTGAAAATTACGAGCTATCCTGCGACAAACCGGTTTGAATCCGAGAACTCTAATCCGAGGATCATAGGAGAGCGATGGCAGTCGTCAGAGAGGCTTAGGATGGACCATTAGGTCCTATCCACGGCCGTCTATATAGACGGCCGTGTCCTATCGCTTGGGAGAAAAAACAACTTAATAGCCAGCCACCAGGGAAGTGGTTTCGCAACGCACCTCCCGTGATCTGTTCGGTGGATGAAGCGATTCACATTCTGATTTTTAGGAGCGGAGAATACGAAAATAGAACTTGTTCCATCAAGGGGATATATTTCTCAGACCCACGAGTCAATTCGAGTGTTCCACTAGTTTGCCTCGACAGGGCATTTAAACGTTGCTAATGCTTTATTTTATTTTATTGTCCAAAGTAGGATGGAATTTTGAAATTTTCCATTACGCTTGTGATTGCCTTATGGGGGCCTGTAAATTGACTGGCGGCGTCGAGAAACAGACCCAAAATAAAATGCAATTCCCAAATCCAAAAATAATGTAATTGACAGGGTCAATGTCAAGAGGTTAATATCAATAAATAACAAAATATTTTTAGACGAGATTCCGAAAGCTTCATCTCACTAGTTATATAAGTTCAGTTGACCTATAATTATTTGCATAACCTTGTGTAGAATGTTTACGAAACATTTTACTCTCATCGTCATTCTTCAAGTTTCCTTATAAAATAGGTTTGACAAAAACCCGACAAAGGAGAAGAATGCTAAATATGAAATAGACAGGTAAATTCATCTACATCTACATGCTATCTTGCGACCCTCCACAGCGGTATGTAGCAGGGGGTGTTAGGACAGCAGTCATGGAAAAGGGGGGGGGAGAATAGGGTAAAGTAGAGGGGAGAGGACAGAGGTGAACTGTGTGTTAACGATGTGTCTTAAGATAGTGTCACGCTGTTTTTGTTAAAATAACAAACGCTGAGTGGAGAGAAGGAATTTTTGTACCTGTCAGTACGGCAGTGTCTCATATTTTTTCACCCCTGTCAGTTCTGTAAATATAGCGTCGAGTTAAAACAATATTCTCCGTGTCGAACTGATACTTGCCTGATAGGAGTCTTTCAAGTAATCTAAGCCTAGCCTGTATCTTCCAAGTCCCTGGAAGTCAAGGTGATTCCCAGGAATTTAAATTCATCGGACTCTTTTGCATTATTCCCTCCTACTTTTGAAATATAGCGTTGGTGTGATTTATTTCGTAAAAACTGTACCGCATTGTATTTATTATGGTTAGTCACATGACACCATGAGTCAACGTTAATCAGGTCCGATGAGAGAGCTACTATGTCAGCATTCGTGGAAATATCTCGGTAGATGACGGCAAACAAGTGAATTTTGCTATTCACACTACAGGAAATTTAGAAACTAGGGGAAAATCAAAAGAACTGAGGAAAAGAGGTCTATATGGATCAATAAAAACAAAAGATGAACGGTGGTTTGGGTCCAGTCGAATAAACGATGAACGTGTTTGAAACACACTAGACGGCAAATAAGAAGTGAAGATGCCACAAGGAATACCAAGAAAGTCTAACGAAGACACAAATGCATACTAGGACTAACAATGAGGCATCTACAAAAGAAGAATTACACGGAAGTCAAAGAGTAAAAATGGAATAAGGAACAATGAGAACGTTTCTGAACGTTTCCCGGCGGAAATATGTACAAAGAAGGCTTACAGATAACCAATTTTAATTTAACGAATGAAAGTCTGATGATAATGGGAGTTATACTCCATAACTAAGAATGTTTCGCTTAGTACTGGCAAACACTCCTAATAAACGTCCAAGATAATCCCATGATCTCGCGAGAGTCTAAAAATTACATGCGTCTTGTAACTATATTCACCCAATGTCACTATCGTTCGAAAAATGGCATATAAAAGAATTCAGAGAGGAAAAAGTCACCCTCCAGCAAGCTGCGGACTTCAATTTTCATAGTATCCTTAATCAGTTTAAGTGATTGAACTAATAAATTCTGCTTATCGACCCTCTTATTCTTACGTGGTGTCAATGCATGAGCCCAGGGATAGTAAATTACTAATAATGACGCTAAATTAGTTCGTTTTTAATTCACCATTCTGAATATATTTCATCAATTAATTTTGAATGTTTTATTTCAAAAAATACTGAAGTGGTACTGTGGGTATAAACACGGTTAACGATAAGCATTAGTAACATACCTTACCACAGCAGAGAAAATCAGTCTCGACTGTGGAGGCATCCTGGGCAGAAGTGGTATAAGAAAATAAGCAAAAACCACCTTCCTCAACCATTAAAGAATTAAGCGAGTTAGTCAACCTGAGCTCTCTCTCTCTAAGACCCTAAATCTACTTTGAACGAAAGTATATGACCAGATTTCACAGAGCACGCTGTTATTCGTTGATTCCTCGCTTTATATAAGTGAAGGTTTCTCGGGTTTCACACCGGGTAAGATAATTTAAATGGATCATCGTTTCAACAACGGGGGAATACCGCATACCATGTGGGTGTGGTAGGGCGTATATTGGTGAGACAGAAAGGACCATCGAGAAAAGAATCAAAGAGCATGAAAGAAGTATTAGGCTTTTCCAACCGGAAAATTCTGCATTAGCAGAGCATAGTGACCATGATCATCGTGTCGATTTCCCAAATTCCACACTACTTTACCGGGCGTCCAAATATTGGGAAAGGATAACTAAAGAAGCGATATTGATACAGATGAAGCAAAATAACATCAATAGAGACAACGGCTTCAAGTTAAGTAGGACTTGGCGCCCAGAAATTGACGAAATTCAAAGAATGCGTAACGGCTCCCACAACAATGGGACATCTGCGACAATATATAACCGCCAGCATCCTCGCTCGACTCACTATCCTGATGACGATGGCTGAGTTAACCATCGAAACGTTGATCCATTTAAATAATCTTACGCGGATTGAAACCCGAGAAACCTTCACTTATATAAGTCGCCGGGAAAACCTTAAATCCTGTATATCCTCGCTTTATATTTTGCAATCAAGTTTTAAACTTCATTATCTTAGGAAGAATTCGCGCCACTTTTCAGTCTAAGAAAAGTTGAGTCAATATTCACTTTGGCACATAATTATCTATTCACTGGTTTTAAGAAATGATTTTTTCAAGGCGAATTTCACCGTCTTTGGTGTGAACTTAAGCCATTCCAACAGGGAAAGTGGCCTTTAGTGCTATGGGTAACAAATACTTACTTTCACCAGGCGTGATCAGCCATTTTAAATAGCATACGAAGTAACGAGACGATAGTGAGAGAATAAAACCGGAAATGGGAGGAACCAAAATAAAAATAAAAATTAGGATCCACTCCTAGGTATACGGCGAGATATTATTCGACACTTTACCATTTCTTTAATATTGGATAAAATTTAGTGAAAAACTTAGTAAGACGAATGGAGTAGCTGTAGAAAATATGAAAAGTGATGAAATACTTGCTATTCCACAAATTTTTACTACCATTGGATTTTAAAAATACTCACCACAATCTAGAAAACCTACCATCAACATTTAAAAATCTACAATGAAATATGTAAAAAGAATAAATGTCTTTGATTGGCTCTGAGCCCACGTGAGGTAAAACCACTCGAAAAAACAACTTGCGTCGCTAATGTCCCTTAGATACGGTGTAAAGCATTGTTTTGCTCATTGTTAAAACAAAAGTCGAGATATCCGAGTTTGAGGTTCTCTATATTCTAAACAAGGAAGTTAAACAGAATTTAAAGCAGTAAAATGCAACTAAAAGATTGTTTATTTTCACATTAATTGATATATCTCATTAAAACATATTTATTGTCTCAGCAGTACTTCTGCCAAATTTTATTCGCAAAAAGGAGCAGTTTTTGGCGCGTAAAAACTGATTCCCCAGGTATGAGCGCATGGTATTCTGTTACTGATCACACTATCAACTTGCAATTTTATATTGAGAAAGCCATACATATTTTTAATAGATTGCTGAAAACAATATTCTTGAATTACAGGAATTGTGCAAGTTGTTGTAAAAAGTGTATTAACTTCGAACCGAATGGCTTGATTGAAACTGGAGTGGAGCAATTGTGTCCTCTATAATGGCAGCATTACGGACGTTTAGACTAAAATAGTAAAAAATGACTGGAATTATCAAAATTGATTTTTATTTATATTTAATTGGTTCATAACATGACCTTCCAAACATTCTTTTCGTAAAAAAACACCCGTTGAGATATTTTAAAATGACCGCAACAATTTAAGGAGTTGAATATTTTTTCATAATCCGTTTTGAGTTCCCAAAATATTGGAAAACTATTCAGCAAAAAAATCAGGAAAATCAAAAATGTTGAGAAAAATGGCCTGAACGATCTCACATTGATTGACCCCTTTACATTTTTTTCCTTAATTAAAGCATGATATGACGGAAACTGTGTGGCGCGCAATTCGAAATTTATATGAAATTAGGGAGCGTGGTGGCTTAGTGGGTAGAGCACCTGGCTAATGATCGAAGGTTCCTGGGTTCAAATCCAGGTGAAGCATTTGCACGCCCCTGAACAAAAAAATCCTCGGAGTGCGAGGTGGCCCAGGGAAAGGAACTGGCCACCTTACCCTGAATGTGTGAAACTCACACGCCTGTGGCTTAGTCCGGGTTGAGCTCTACCCTCAACTATCCAAACCAACCTTCGGGTTGAATCACTCTGAGTGATAAAATTATATACGATATATGTAATTGTTAATTTCATGCTCTATACCACTATTCATTTTAAATATTTTTATTTTCTCTTATTATATTTTTTAAACAAAATTTTAGCTTGGTTTTCCATTTTGTTATTGTTTTTTATGTTGATTTTGTTACTAAGAGGAAGAGTTTGTTTTTGTGTTACCATTATCGCAGTAAGAAAATTAAACCTTTGAGGTACTAAATTTATGATTGAAAACTTTTTTATCTTTGTAGTATTATAATTATTATTAACTGTATTCCTCGCATTGCACTCTAGCCCTGAAGAAGCATTAATAAAAAGGCGAAACGTTGACGGAAAAAGGAAGTTGGGTTTCTAAAAAAAGACATGACCAAACCTCCATAAGTTAACCAATGTAAAATTATATTGAATTGTGTAGTTTTCAAATAATGGACTCGGTGTGACACCTTGATATTTGTTAGCAACAGTTATATTAATATGAAATGTATTACTTCGCGTATAGAAGAAAATACATACATATGTAATCAAATGATTACGAAATATATTTCAAGTGCCGTAAGACTACGTGTTAAAATAGCATTGAATAGTCAAAATACCAAATCTGTGTGATGCAATTGTTTCAATTTTATCCATAGATACCACAAATGAGAACACATAGGAAAAGTTTCACACAGTTCTGCAGATAAAAATCACTTAAATGATTTAAATTGAGTCTATTGGGTCATTCCACTTCAATTAAAAAAACGATGGACCCTCAGGGTCTCAGATTTAGGGTAAATCGGTGTATTTGTAGCATATTATCTCAAACAAAATGCCCTGAAATCGTTTTTCGAAAAAAATTAATGAGATTCACGCCATTGCTCCACCCTAGGGGAGGAAACTTTTTTGCGAATATTTTCATCTGTCTCCCCATTCCTATGGACAGCTATGTAATTGGTAAATACAGTCACGCTAAATGTTAATGGTATGAAAAAAAAATATTATGAAGATACTTTTGTAAATTGTGAAGATGATATTCAACCCTTATGACACATTTACAATATTGCGAGGCCAGCTTCAAAAAAGGTAACTGGGGCATTGAAAGAGGATCGTGTCTTGAATATATGCAAGTTTTCCTCTTCTAAAAGAATTTATAACAAGAAAAATCATGTGCATAGTCATATACCCCATGGAGCTGCAGAACTTTATCCTCGTTCGCATCCAGATTCCAGTTATTCTATATTCTTCGAGTGTAGTGGGAGAACAGCTTGAAGATAAGACTCGATACTCCAAATATAGACATTGGTGTCTTGTTGGAGCCAGCCTGAGGTCCTGGTCTGACTGTGGTTAGTAAATTGTCTAATAATCCAATAACCCCTAGGTCCCACGCATTCAACTTGAGCATTTCCTGTCGTCGCGTCAATTCTGAGATATCTTATCGAAACCAAATGAAATTCTGGTAAGATATCATGCTGACTCCAGGAGATTACCCTATTGAAAACGTGCCGGGAATTCCACCACGATTAAAATATCTTTGAAATGTCATAGAATATGGAGCAAAAAGAAAACCTGGAATATTATCTTTAAAATAAATATGTCGTCGGCCAGGTAACCTCTCGATTTATTAGGTGTTCTCCGTTAGATTTTAAAATTCGACGGGAATGAGTCTCTTATTTTCTCATCTCATTGATCTCAGAGGCAATGGAAGTGAAACCACTGCCCTAAGCTACTATTCAAAACTTTTCTCATTTGTAAATAATAAATAAATCACTATTCGTGGAAAATTTCACCCGCATGGGCGTTTATCTTTGCACCCGTGCACGTGACTGCGGACCATATTATTTACGCCTTTCGAAATTGTTTGAAAATTGTCAAATTTAGTCGTTCTAAAAAGCGACAATGTCGGGTTTATCCTCCGAGACAGTGGCTTAGTAAGCACGGCCATGTCTACATTGCAGAACAGGCCGTGCTTAGTGCAATGCTACAATGTGGACTTAGGAACAACTAGTTCGCATAAACCCCCACTGAAATTCGCCTTGAATGAAGACCTTTGTGCTGAAACTAGCGAAAATATCTGACCGGCTATTTGGGGATTCGGGTTTGATTCCGGGTCAAGTCAAATTATTTTTTCCTGATCAATTCCTCCCTCTTAGGTGTATAAAAATGTAATTTATTGCTCCCAAATAGCATACGGAAGAGAGATGAAAATTGAGCTTTGGATGAATGAATATGAAGCTTTAAGTAAACCTCAGAGGAAATACTTGTAGTGAATTTACCATCAAATAAATATAATCATGCGTTGAGACATAAAAATCAAGTTATACCAAGAAATTGATTACACGCATGTCAACAAAGTATGCCGTCTATAGCCACAGAAACTATTTTCCGCACTTTAAAAAAAGTCAGTTTAAAGGAAGTTGGTGCGAGATATCACTTCTAATAAAATTCGATGCATTTGGATTCTGTATCGATGTATTTTCTATGTGAAATGGAACGGGTATGCAATCCAAAGACTCCCTAGTTAAAAAAATAGGGAATTTCTTACCCAAATATCTCGTTAGAAAGTTGACAGTGTCTAGAGTAAATACTATCTCAACTCTCATAAAAAATAAATAATTCACCGCAGTAATTAAAAATACGTGCAACAAATCTTAGATTGCAAAGGCGTTTTCAGCGTTCGGTATGAAAAAACAAAGTTTTTGCAGCATTATTGATACAATATTTACTTCAGGCTACTTTCAATTGTTTTTAATTCAGAAATAAAATTTGAATATTGTCTCTTTATGACTCGGTAAAAATATCGCTCAAACTACCCTATCGCCTTTTCACAGACAGTAGGTAGAATAGTAATAGCTTGGGAAAAGGTACCAACTCCCTTCGTAGGCTGCTTAAGTAAGTTTTTTTTCGATACGGGGATTTTGTTAACAATCCTCAAATAGAAAAGTCTCACCACTCTCTTAACGCACAAGTGCTTCAATGGGAGCAACCTCATCTTTGTGAATAAAAATACGCAGGTTATCAATGATTCTATTTTTCAATCGCAGTAATGGTCATTTTTGCAGAAGCAGAGCTGGTTTTACATCTGGGTTAACTTTTGTTTCATTCGATGTCGGGGTGTAAAACATTGTCATATAGTTGAGCCCAATGGTTATGAATATATATATATAGGAAGAAATACATCCAGTGTAACAACCATGAAACCATTGTTTGCAGTGCGAAGGTCGAGTTGGCAGGAAGGGCAAACACGATGCAACGTACAAAACTTGAAATTCATTCATCAATCAATTGGGAGAGTTTCCTTTCCCAGTGTCAATTTGGGCTTTTCCAAAAGTCCCGTTACTGTTAAATTATTAGTCCTGTGGTTGGAGGCGACAATTAGTTTAGAAATAGCAGGAGCAACGATTGCTATCAAATGTACTCACCAATCGGCCACCTAGCATTCTAATTCTATGACCGAAGCGTTAAAGTGAAATTCCCTTGGAAAAATGTAATATTTATAGCGGGTAATCTCGCCACCAATATAATATAATTGTTTCGGAACGGCTGGGGACGGCACTGCTGGGTACGGGCACGGCTGAGGGCGGGCCGTTTTAAAAACAGATGATAATCACCTTGCTTATAAATGTGCACAAGAAGAAGTCAAATGTCGAATGCTAAAGGTTGAATTTTTTTTCATAAATAACATCAAATGATAAATCCCCTCAGTATAAAACAAATCTCGATGGAGGACACATCAGATACGATGTCCGCATGATCAACTCCATCGGAGTGGTTGTTGCAGTCATTGGACCTCGGGGAGTTGTCCTTAGAGGATCTCTTCGTCCTCGTTAGATTTGCGCAATCGAACGTGATGTTTGAGAAAAAAGGGGATAACGCAGTATGTCTCTCATTGCCATACTCTACGAGGGTGGAGACGATCAAAAGCAAGTTCGGCGATTGGGAGCCCTTCATCTCCATCAACTTTTTATCACCAAATCACAGCGAGGACCAGAACAACCGATTTTTGGAGCTGGCGCGGAAGAGGGCTGTTTTGATGCGGGAATGTACTCTCGCTATTCAATTGTATGTGAAAGATAGACTTGTGACTGAAAGACGAAACAGATTTGAATACTTATTGTCGTGTGCTGAAAATGGGTGTAGCGACAGCAGAAGTGCAATACCTGAACTGTTTATTAGAAATTCTATTTCTCATAATATTTTTGTTAACTGCCTTAAGACAATACTTAATGAAGAGAACTCCAAGATCAATTGCATGTACCTCTGTGGAAGGAGTAACAGCGGAAAGAGTTTTATAGAGCAAAGCAGTACCCTCATTTTATATCTGCTTATATAGTGTAAAGCACGTCATTTTATATCTGCTTATGCATCCAGTTTCCACTCATTGAGTGAATTTGCAACGAAAAGTTTTGAATAAATCACGCATAGTCATTGAGGAACCATTCTTTGTTGAGTGCACGTGTGAGGGTATGAAAAGCATTTTGGCGGGGGCTCCATTTGAAATCGGGAAAAAATATTGTTCTAAGAAAAAATTAAGGCGAACGCCTGTATTGATGACCGGTGATAACCATTTACTGGGGAAGGGTTATCTAAGACTAAGTGATGAGGAGGCCTTGAGAAATCGAATTGAAAATTTTAATTTAAACCGCGGCGTGTGATTACTCCTGAACAATTTGCTGATTGGATTTTGTGTGTTTATAGGGGATTGACGTGATATGCTGAGAAGAAGTACGATGGCCCAAAAACGACCAGCCGAGGAATTTCTAGATACCCCTCCACCCACGCAAAGAACGAGACACGATGTCGGGGGGTTCCTCCGGGGGCACGGGAAACTCGGGACAACACGGCATTCCCAAGGGCGAGAGAGTTCACCACGTAGTGAATCGTCATTAAACTAGTAGACAAGCTTACGAAGCCGCCATACGAAATCGGCTTTTTTTCACCCCTCCCCCCCTCCTTCCCTCTTTCATTACCAGAATCGAGAAACATACATTTCTCATACATATGTACGTATATTATTCATATGCTAGCTAGCTCACAGCGCGGACCATCTCATGAATACGCTTCCACGCCACGGAACTTTCGCGGGGAAACTTTCCGGGAGCTGCCGCTTCATCGTTCGAGGGGGAATGATGAGGATATGGCTGAAGGGAGGGGGAAGGGCAAGGAAGGAGGTATACGCGCCAAAAGTTACATACACGCATATACGCACATGGAATCATGGGATGGATGAAGAGAGGGAGAGATGGGAAGGGGATGAGGGTGGTGGTGGTTGTGGCTCCGAGACAGGGGATGAAAGCGATTGTTTTTGCACTGTCTCGACGGGAGAATAGCCGTGGGGGAGGGGAAATGAGATAAGCGAGGGAGTCTGGGATGGTGATGGGGAGATGGCGGCAATACTGACAATGGACGCAATTTTGGCTCGAAGAACCAAATGGAAGAAAATATACATAATATCTCAATGGATTCGATATGCTGATCACGAACCTTGGGAGTGATTGCTGATTGATAGCGTTAGCGTTCGAGTTATCGTAGTTTTGTTGCATCTTTAAGGTGGCTGGAGCGGTAACCGTGGGTCATTGAGCGCACATTTAAATCATTTTTTAAGGGTATGGAAAAAAATTTCTTGGACCACTTTTCATTTAAGTGCATCCGTTTATGCGTTGAAACTCACAAAAGAGGCAGTAATGGAAATGATACAAGAGTTATATTTGATTGATTTCCTTAATTAAGTATACAGTAACTAGAGAGTTTGGTGAGGTATTTGAAATTTAGACGAAATTATATTGAAATACGTTTTTCTTTTTTCGAATATTGTACTCGGCGGGACAACTTGGTATTTGTTAGCAAAAATGATAGTAACAATAAATGCATCATTTAATGTTTAGAAGAAAATCTGAACAAATGTAAACGAATTTCTACGAAATATATGTCATGTACCACAAGGCAAAGTGTTAAAATAGCATTGATTCACCAAAAAACAAATCGGTATGCAATTTTTTCACCTTTCTAAGAGTGTATATCACCAATGAGTAAACGTGTGCAATGTTTCACGCAAATCTGTACAGAAACATAAATTGCTCCAACCGCCTTGATAAGTAAGAACATTGAGTTGAACGTTCTTCAAACTTTGAATGTTCTTTAAAAAATCACTGTTCTTGAATTTGTAGAGGTAGTCACTTGAACTGTGGCTGAGAATAGTATCCAGGGGTTACCGAATGGATTGGGTATGCAGATCACGAACCTTGGGAGTGATGACGGACCTTCATAACACTAGCGCTCGCGTTACCGTATTTTTGAAAGGCAATGATGAAAACGTTCAATAAACTTCGACTGTTATTTAAAAATCATTGTTCTCGAATTTGAAAAGCGAGTCGTACGAACTGTGACTGAGAACAGCTCGCAGCAATGGACGCTCGCGTGATGTATATCGATAACGACAACACGCCGGAAAGATCCATGATCGTGCCTCATATCGTCGATGTATCATATTATTACATTCGGTAACCCCTAATACAAAAGAATTATATCAGTGTTTACCGAAAGCAAGAGTTCAATTAAATGCAACACACCGAAAAAATTAAGATCAAAACTGATACGTTCATCTGCAAATTGCGATATTTATGGTACAAGTGTTGTTGAAAATATCAGTTTAAAAAAATATCCTCTTATGATTTTGCATGTTGATAACCGAAATAGCCTCATGGCAAGGGCCTCCGCAAGGAAACCGCTGTGAACTTCAAAATAGAGTTTGTCGGGCACAAAGTATCAGGCCAGGAATATTAGTTTCTTTCTGCTACACATAATTAAATGCAGCATGCACCCCATAGTCAACGAAATATATTGCTGCTGCAAGCTTTCACAGGTAACTTCAGGAGTCAAGAGGATATTTGGAAGAATATTTGAGAAAAATATGAAAATGTTATGAGATGCTTAGCTCTGAGAGGACGTCTGCATTTTGGTTATGGTCGTAGAGGGTATAGCCAGCCGAGGGTCTTAGTTATTTCATTTCAGCTACTTCTATCCTTCTGATTTGGCTTGAAGTTCATGTTCATTTCACAGAGCCCATGTTTCGTTTTTCACACCAAGATCACAACTAACCTGACAATATAAAACCTTGTCTTATAGAAGGTCGTCGTTTCAGAGAAACTCGCCGAGAATTTTGCTCTTTGGTACATTGCATTGTATTGTATTTGATTTGGATGGAGTACTCTGTGGGCCCTAAGGCATTTAGACCTATTGGTCCATTGTGCCAGGTATCTTGTTAAGAATTTACCCTTGGAACTCTATCGCCTTGCCAATGGCCAGGATGTCCCCAATGGGACTAAATCCTGATGCCCCTGAGTTCCGGAGTGTTCAGGTACCGATTCCGAGTCCTTGCAATGGCTATACATTCGCACAATAAATGGGATGTGGTTCCCTCATCCTCTTCACACCCTCTGCAACTCGGTGTATCATCAATTTCCATGTTGCGGGGGTGCTTCTTCACTCGATGGTGACCGGTTAGCAGTTCTATTGTTTTTCTCAATTTGTTTCTATCTAATGATATAAGCTTTCTTGCATCACTAGAATTTTGTCCATCTGTGAATTCTCAAACTTATCTACGCCTTGCGTTGCTTTCCAGATCTCATGGAGTTGGGCTTTGGCTCATCCCTTGATCTCAGAATTCACAGCAGCAAGTGTGATTAGTATTGTTGGCTCTGGCACATGGACTTAGACAATTTAATTTAAGTCTTAGCCTCACCATTCGGCAACTGGGATCATGAGGCCAATGAAAACGTATCTTAACCTCAGCCGGGATGCGAAACCGAGATCTCAGGGTGGAAATCCCGGTAATCTGGTCAGCGCACCAACCCCACCTCCGGAACAATACAGGATGGACGCGGAGTTAGATACGGGGGAGTTAGAGGGGGGAGAACGAGAATGGATGTTTGTGATGGAGTGAGTGACGGGGGGGATGGGGAGAAGAAGGAGAGTGTGGGAGGAGGGAGGAATGGTAGGCAGGAGGAGGTTGGCTACCGAACGCGTGATATGATTCCTCAATGCAGATACGCACGCAGTTTGAGTCTCACGCGTTCTGCCAGCGAAACTCACCTCCGTCCTCGCGCCCTCCCCTCCCACCCACTCATCCATCTTCCCTTGCCGTCCGCCCCCGCATTATAACCCTGTTCCAATCCTCTCTCTATCTCTTCCCTCTCTACTACCCCCCCTCCCGCTCCTTCCCCGTCAGCCACCTCCCCCCTGTGACGGAACGCCGCGATGAAGGGTTGAGAAGGAGGAGGTTGGGGATGGAGAGAGTGAGAGATAGGGTTTGGGTTTGCAAGAGAGTTCGGTGAGTTGGGTAGGCTGTGTTGAAGTTCACTGGTGGATAGAACAGGGAAGAGAGTCGAGAAAACAAGGGGGCGAGTAAAAAAACATGCAGAGATATACGTAAACGTACGTGCGTATGTCTGTAGTGTAAAGGTAATCTACCGGTTAAGGAAATTTAAATGGAAGAGAGTAGAAAGTCCTCTAGATGTTACGAGTTTACAGGCCTATCACCGAGAATGGAACTTTTTTGAATTTGCCGTTAGCTACAGCTGTTTAGGCATTTAACTTACCGCGAGCGTATTGCAATGATTCTCACTGTACCGACACACGAGGTCTTCGCCTTCACCCAAGTGAAGGAGGGCTGCTGCCCCCTCCTTTGTGTTACTGGCCAACTATAAGTTGGCTACTGCCAACTTATAGTTGGCCAGTTATTCTTCCCTGTATTAAAAAATTAGGTAGTCCAATCCAACCCGAAGGACGCACTCGGTAGCGGTAAGCTACATTTAGCGCCTAGAGAGAGAGAGAGGTTGGAGACGAAATATATTTTCAAAGATATCGACCAATATTATAGACAGCTTATTGCCAACCACATGAATTGTGATATATTTTGAACTTGTACAAACATCCCAGGGATAATAGTCTTTCCGGTTAAAAGTAATTTGATTCACGGCCTAGGGTCTTATGAGATAGCTAATAGTTGAGTAACATTTCCACGGTACTAAGCTTTAGTCAATACAATTTACCTTCGCTAATTGTGATGTAAATATTCATTCGCAGCTACAGCTACAGTCGGACTCGGCAAAAATGGTTTCACTGTTGGCTGCCGACAACGAGAGGAAAAGAATGGAATGTTTTTAAGCCAAGGACTTCAATTTCACGGAATCGCGAAATCACGAATAATTACATTTAGCGCCTATTATTTTAAAAATTGCAAGTTCCCATTACATTCTTCTAGAATTTTTGGTATGTTTGACACTGACTCACACCTTCCTTCTCTAAGGAACCCCCAACGAAAATTTTTCGAACAAAGAAGTTTCCCTTAGTTTCTATTCCTTCGAACTTGACTTGTTAAAAGGCGTTCATGATGAAATGAAACGAAGTTTGTACTTCTCCAGACAAAATCTAAGTTAAATATCTGTCGAAGAGTATGAAGTTCGTTTTCTTTCATGAAAATTTCATTAACTTTGGGGACGTATTACATCGCCATACAATCTGGTCCCATGCCTAATTTCAGAAGATTTTGCTATTTATACTATGATTTTGTATTATTACACCATGTTGTACGATCGGCCACGTTCCAGAATTTAGGAATTATTAACTCTAGAAAATAATAATAAACTCTAGTAAATTTCGCGCTTATTGTTATATTCTTACATTCTTATGCACACACGATCTACCTCGAGCAATGACTTTGATCCGTCTCACCCCTCAGAAAAAAGATATTTGTTACAACACTACAGTTATCCCCAAACGACATCACATAACTTACGACAACAGTTGGGATGAGTTAAAACCGGTTATTCTTCCCTGTATTTAGAAATGGGGTAGTCCAATCAAAGAACGCTCGAGCCAGTGTGTTGTAATTATGCGTAAGAAAGTAGCCTACCAGACATAAGCAAGTCTACGGTCATCCTTATCTCATGTTTGGGAAATCGCACTCTTTTTACTCTTCTTTTCAAACAGCATTCTAAAAACAGTGAAAAGCATGCATACATACCCATCACGTCATTCCCTTTAGCAAACTAGCTCTCCTTTACTTATTTCCTCCACAATCCCCAGTACTTCTCCTTCTCTTCGCTTGTGTTACATCCATGCATTGCTTTATACACACTCTGCGTGTCTTAAGATTTATAATATTCCTTTCTACCATTTTTATTCATGACCATCTTGGTCTACCCCTTTTCTAGCACCATTCTCTCCTCAATCATAAAACTGTTTCGTTATTTGAATCTCATCCATTCTCTTAACATTTGCAAGGGAAGCGAAACGAAAAGTAAACAAATTAAAAGCATCACCGTATACTCAATAGTAACTACGTTAACTGTCCGGTCATAGAAAGCTACAAAAAAGCGAAGCACTGGACGTAGCTGTGAGAATATAATGTCGCCCCGTCATTCCGATGAGACCCTACTGGCCTGTGGGCGACGAGATTAGGAGGATGACGCATGCTAGGGCGAGAATAGTAAGAGTAGGAGGGTCCCTGACACGAAAGATATGACGGCTCTCCGGAAGATGAGGGAGATAATAGCGGAGTAATACCAAACGGAAGGGAGAAAGAGAGTGGGGAATGAAAGTAGAGAGATGGGGAGAGAGAGATGAAGAGCGCGATGGGACGTGAGACCTGTGGAGGCAGAAAGGAGTTGTGTACGAAAATGGAGCGGAGGGGGAAGAGAGGAAGGAATCGTGTTTGCGGGGTGTGGTGTGGCGCATTTCGGAATAGAGGGTTGGAAGGAAGGGTGGAAAGTGGGGGATGCTGACGGAGTGATGAGGTGAGATATGGGAGGCGTGTGGGAGATAAAAAGGGGTAAGCTGACGGGAGAGATGGAGAGAGAAGGGCCCGAGCTGTCAATACCAGAGTTGCGCAATGCTGTGGAGCGTATCTTGAAAAAAATTTAAACATATGGATAGATATCCTTGTTGAAAAACGAGGAGAATGTAACGGCTAAATTTGACCGGAGGGCTACGCATTTTCGCCGATGGTGGTAATTCACATCACTTACTATCCAAACATTTCATTAAAATACATAGAAACGTCCATCAAAAATATCGATATCTGCTTCGTCATAGTTGTTATTAAGATATTAAATTTTAACCCTATTTGCCTCAAATAATTTACCTTGAGTGAGGAAATAATTCCCCTCCTCAAGTCCTCACCAAGTATTGACAGAATACATGACTGACTGAATCTCATGGATAAAATTTGAAAAAAATTTTAATGAAGAAACGTATAATGTTTGGAAATTAGAAAGAGAATGAATCTGCGGTTGATGATGTGAAAAGTGATAGCATTATATGGTAAGAGGCCGTACTAGAGCAGAAAACTTAAGGAAAAGAGTAAAAAGGAAGGCAAATAAGAAATAAGTACTTGAGCTAGATTGATGGGAGGTAAGATGAATGCCGATCCGAAAAATAGAAAAAAATAACAAGTAGGTTATATGATAAACATGAAAGGAATAGTTAGGAACAAATATCAGCAGACAATGAACAGCAAGAGGATAAATTGGTTAATAAAGATATAATTGAAAGTTTAAAAGTTTTACTCCGTCAGCAGAATACAAATGGTGTGAAAATTAATTTCTAAATACAATAGAATGGAGAGCGTTAAAAGTTTTACAACATGAGGCAATAGTTCTTAGTTATTAAAGTTCATTATTATCCACACATTGCAGTTTCTGAAGGCTCTTAAAAAATATGAAAGACATGTTTCCATCCATTCCTCCCCGTTTCCATACTAAACATTATGAAGACCTGCGGTGATGCGTCCCCACAGACTCGGAGGTGGAATCCTTCGCAACCGGCATGGGGCAACTAATGAAAACTTTTCGCCATCGTTAAAAAACCAATCACAATTCCAGTCAGGGATTCCCATTCAAGGTTCGACTGTTACGTGCCAGCGTACGTTGCGTGCGTGCGAGAGGGGATGCCGTGGGAGGCTGTGCGTGCGTAGCCCACAACGTGGCAACCAAAGTGTGTGCCAGCAGGGAAGGCTTGATTGGAAACGAGTTGGTGGAGTGGATGAGTACGTTGCTTGGGCAAAGGGAACGAGGGATTGGGATTAGTGTGGGGCGATTGTGGGAGGTTCTGGGACAGCAACGAAGGGGCGAGGAGAGAAGGAAAAAAAACGATGGAGATAAGGAAAGCTGGGGGCGAATATGGAAAGGAGGGTAGCGAAGGTAGAAGCGATGTGATAAACAACTGATAACGTATCGAGGGTTGGAGAAAACTCAATGTTATGCACAGCCGTTTATCGCCATGAACGAAATTAACACCCTTACCGAAGTCGGCATCGTTTGCACTGCGCAAATGATTCCTTTCTTTGTGAGATGATCCAACCGAAAAATGACCAAAATGCCATTTGATTCATACTGTACAGATTCATGCCAGTCAGCTAAAAGACTGATCCATGGAATTATATTTACCATTAAAGTGTTTTGAACTAGCGGTTGGTCACTCATGTAGTTTATATAATAATTGTAAAATTTGGAGATACCTAGTTACAATAGAAAGTAGCAGCTATGCAAGGCACAATGGCACATGCGTCCATAAAGATGATGGTTTCTGTGAATTTAATATCCATCGTTGCTACTTCTATAATGCTGCTCCCTACCAATTCATATATAATCTTTAAATTTAATCCATTTATTTTCTAACTAATAAAAAAACATTGCAAGCTTTACTTTTAACGAAAAAGTCTACGCACGCGACGAAAGAAATAATACACGTTTGCCGCTTGAACAGTTGTCATCTTGAAAGTTATTATCACTGTTCACGCAACAAACACCTCCCCTGTACATAAAAACGTTCTAAACGAGTAAATGCAGACCTTAAAAAATAACTGTTTTTTTTAACATTTATACAAAAGTTAAATTCAAGAATTTTTAATATTCGCTGATGGAAGAGCCGGACTTAAAGTGCACGCGAATGGAAATCTACAGAGGGAACGCGATGGTGCATAAAAACATTCTTGCTTTTCATGAAAAATAGGCGCCGATGTGGTTCACTTGAGTACAGATTAATGAGATTACTGGTATAAAGCTCTAAACGACGTGCTTCTGGTAAATGTTTCATGGCTTTCATATTGCACTATTAAATTTCAAATCGTGACATGACAAAATTCTGAGACTTTTCGACACTATACAGCTATAAAAGGTCAACTATAAGTGCAAATAATAGAATAAGCTTAAGGTGATTTGACTGTATTTACTTTTAACTTTAATTCAAATACGTTAGCACCCTTAGTTTCTGTGAGCCTACATCAACAAAAACGTTAGATATTTCTATTAAATGGCCAAAAATACCAAAAAAATACAGTAGATTTTAGCTCAGCATAAGAGCATTATCTTTCTTACTTTCTCATCAAAACCACAGGCAGTTGCATTGAGAGAAAATGATGAAAAAAGAAAATGTTTCCTATTCACGCCACATTTCCAGGGTAAATTAATCAATCTTATCAAACCACTATTTCATGGCACTCCTCCAAATAATCAGCAATTAATACTACCGTGTACTTAAATTCTGACATCTAAATAACTCGGGAGGGAAAATAGTCTAGATTAAATGGCATGGTTTTAAATTATGGAGTACTTACTTAGATGCCTGTAATGCCTTTATGAACATGGCAATTTATTTTTTGAATTTTTTTAAGATGATTAGACTATAAAATAGCTCGGCAAGTTTTGCTAAGAAAATTACGAAAAAGTGCATGAAAATAATTTTAACATGCAATAAGAGAACTTTCCATATGTTGCAAATCAAGCTCACTTATTGAGAAAGCTAAGAATCTAAAATTTTTGGGCTATACCATCATGACAGTTTACTTCCCAAAGGGTATTTTCTCTGAAAGTTATGGTTCTAAAACAATCGATCACGTTGAAGAAGCTAAGAATTAACTGAAGTAAACAAAAATGTTGGAGTTGCTCTATGAAATATTACTTCTAAAATGGTATTTTCTCTGTAAGCAATTGGTGTTTTACAAAAACTCAAAATTAAGTCATAAAAACATACGTGAAATATATAGTTCTAATAATCTTTTAGGATCCCGAACTCTTTCGAAAATATATTTGGAAAGAAACAGCCCATGTTATTTCACCTCAAATTTCTAGAATAACAACCAAAGCGAGAAGCAAGAAAAACACAGACTGAAAAGCAAACTGACTTTCATCGCTGCGTAAACGACGAGAATGGAAGACGTACCTACAGAAGTCCTTTTTAGTTAGTTGTCAAGGAGGCAAGATCCCTGTAGGTGAAGGTGATTAAATTCTATTGATCGATACTGATGTGAGGGAGATTGTGAAGATATATAAGAAAGTGTGCAGAGCAAATGTGAGTGGACCTAATTGTTGATAAATCAATTATCTATCGATTAAAAGAAAGAGCGACTTATTTACGCACCTTACTTACGCACGTAGAATGCGGCACCGTGAATGACAAGCATCGTGACTTTAACAAAGGATCACTTAAAAATCTACCTTTCAATTGTGATGATCTACGACGCGGGGATATTTTTTGTTATAATATCGACATGACTAACTATTGTGGATAAGATGGCTATTCCTTTCTGCACATTGTACAATGTATTTTATCATGCATGGTGGCTGTATGAAAACTGAGCGAGGTCAAGGTTAGTCGGTGCCCACTTTACGGAACTTTAATCCTCATGAATTTTTAATGATGAATTTTTGAATAAAAACAGTGCGCGTGCTACAATCGTACACATTGTATAGCCTATTTTGAAGGACTCCGAAATATAAGCAACACCGGTGCAATCGAATTATCGTTACAATCCTAGATCGTCTCGACACACAGTGGGCTGAAATCGAAGAAAGCTGGCCAAAAGTCAAAAAGTGATTTTTTCAAGCCAGGAAGCTGAAACTTTGCATAAATATTTTCAAAAGACATGTGCATGCGATGACGTAAAGCATTTTCCTCAGTACTCTACAATTAACAATTTGCATGAGGTCAAGTTGCATTAATGTCGCAAAAATGGTCTACACTCAATTTTCTCACGAAATCTTCCAAATCAAGCACTTGCTAAGCCTTTATAGGTGAAGAATTGGAATAAAAAGTGATGCAGTAAAATGAAGCTGTTATTAATATTTGTTTCAATGTAGTCTACTTACTTTTTTGTCATAATTTACCAAAGATATTAAACAAAATGGCGGACCCTCATTTTTGGTCATTTTTTTAATACATGTAGAGAAATAGTTATTAGCATCGCCGAGAATCGATGGGTAACTTATATGGGGAAACTCTACAGAGCTTCCACAGTGCAAATCCGATGATTTATGCTGCAACCGTTTGCGACGCCGAATGTCACATCAGTTTTTCGATCGAGCGGTCGAGTCTAGTCCAACCCACCTGCACCCAACCAACCTGGGGAGTAAGGTGGCGCGGCAAGTGTGTGGAATGGATTGTAGCCGCATCCACTCCGCTATGGAGATTTGCGAGATACCAGCTTTGAAAAGAGCTTCCATATATTATATGTTGGAGAAATTGCAGAAAAAATTACGCATTTTGTCATATAGGATAAAGGTTTAGGAAGTACTGAAAGACTGCTTTCTTCGGGTGCACCGAAGGCGTTTCTCTTTTTAGCAACTTGTCATCGCCTACTGACGAGTAGGTACAATTTTAACAGAGACAGCACGCATATCACGCAAGATTATTGTCTCTTCGAGGCCAGCAACCTAAGGCTGATGTCGCACGGCTGCAACTACCCCGCCCCCTGCACCCTGGTTGGGCGGACGGCGAAGGGTCGTTTATTGGCACCGCGGAGCCCTTTTCTCGGTTATTTGAGGATATTTTTGGGAGAACGTTTTCTAGTCTCCAAAGATATGCACGAAAGCATTCAGCTTCATTTTTAATACAAACATTTAACATAAAATATTTTCACATCGATAAGTTAAACAACACTAAAGGGCATTCAAAAGACCTTTGACAACCTTGTATTTCCCCAGTAGAGAAAGATAGAGCTGAAAAAACGACCAGGCTGAGGAAAACATTCCATCCTTAGTTTGGATTGTGAACAATCCTATCCTCCTTGTGGGAGTAATAATCCTAGGAGATGACTGTGAATTCTCGTCATCTTACTTTGTGTGTAGTAGTAGTAGCATAAATATTGCCTCAATATAATTTGACTCGGCACACTTCGGATCACAAAAGAAATTCATTCATCGGCTGGAAGCGCGGAGAAATACGCAAGAAAACGGACGGATATATTCGCCGCGGAACAGCACGATGTAATATCCTACGCGAAAGCTTTTAACTGACTCGACAAAAGCAATACGTCTTCCAGAGTGTGGGGAGGACATAAAAAAACCTGAGACCACAGTGTAAACAAGAGAAGAAAAAGGGAAGCAAATAGAAAATCGAATGCACTAAAAATTCAATATGCTGGAGGAAGGAAGGAGAAGGATATGAGGGATGGGAACGAGACCAGAAAGTAAATGAGACCGTGGGTTTTCATTAATTTTTTTATTCGGGGGAAAAAATACCACCGAAGTCGGGCCTACTGGAGTCTCTCGCTCACTCCAAAGTGGAAAACTCAAGCGGGAAGAGGAGATGGAAAACGGAAAGAAGGAAAAAGGTAGGAAGAGAGGAAATAATTGGAAAAGGCGTGAGGAGATGGACGAAGGAGAGGTGGAGAAAGGCTTTCAGAAGAGAGAAGAAGAAAGTGATGTGAGGAGGAGGGGGTTAGAAGGGAGAGAGAGGTGTCAGTAGAATGCGTTAAGTGCGGTCGATAGATGCGGTATAGCTATCGCAAAAGTTTCTGGCGCAGACCTGCGCGGCAGGGAGGGAGTAGAAGTTGAATGGGTGAAGGGAAAACATGGAGGGGAAGAGATAAAAGAAGAATGAACAATTTTTACTGTTCCTGGTCATAAGGGCCCTAGGAACATAAATGAAAAATTTTCGTACCACTACAAAAGAAAAACTTTGGAATCAACACCAACTACATTAAAAAAAAGAAATATAGAGAAATCCGGCAACACTAGTTACATGATGTAATAATACATAATCAATTAAAAACAACAGTACAATATAATATTATGATTTACAAAAATACAATCATTCATTCAGTATTAATTGTATCAATTAGGTATTATCAAATATACGTAATAATACTACATAAATAATCAGGTAACTACATTAATACTAGTGGAAACTTCAACATTCTCAGGTAACGAATTCCATATTTTGCTAGAGAGATTAGGAAATAATGCTGAAATATTAATGAATAGTATTTTGGGGCATAAAATGTCTTAGTAATTCGTGTTGATTTCCTGCCGGTGTTCGCAATCTGCATAAAGTTTTCATGAACGTACGACGGAATATACGATTACAGTGACTTAAGAATAAAGCCTTTCGGAGCTTGAGAGATGGATGCAACGAGCGAGAGTGAGACAGTGTAACCAAAAATTGTTCCGCGAAAAAGGCTAGTGTCACACACTCGATATGCAAGTGGTAAAAATTACATATCGCTAGTACATTACCAAGGACCCAATCCAGAGGTCTCATTGTTGTACAAGTCGACATGGGACGGCAGGTAATGGTGAGTCATCCCACTTCTCGAAGCACTTCCGTTGGTTATTAGAAATTAGATTAGAGTTAGCAATTTGAAAGGTCATCTGGCCCTACACACTAAATAACCTTCCTCTCTCGTTTCGTAGGTTATATGAAAGTTCCGTAGCCCAGGTCCCAAAACCGTTCAAAATCTGAAAGTATTGCGAGAGCAAAAGTAAGAGAGGTTAATGGGAGGCGGGGAGGATTGGAGAGAAGGTACTAACAGGAGAGAGAGAGGGGGGGGAGGATAAGAGAGAAAGAGAGGTGGGAGGAGAACGATGAAGGTTTAACTTGGTGTGGTGCCTTCGCATACACGACGCACGCCAAGGAAGACGGAGGATCGTGGGAAAGCGTTCTTTTAGCACGTCCGTTCCGACCAGGCTCCGAAGGTATTGACCACAGGAGATGAGGGTGTGGAGAGAGGGAGGCGGTTGGAGAGAGAAACCGGTGGAAAGGTGGCGGGGATGGATGGACGGGAGTATTACAGACGGGATATCGACGTGGAGAGGAAAGGGAGAGGATCTTATACGCACGATTCGCGCGATAAGAATGTAGCTGGCGCTGAACGCGGCCGCATCAGAAAATTTCATGTCTTTTTCTTGGCCAAATATCCTTATAGTTGTTGTGGAAGATATACCAATTAAAGTTGGGCTGGAGAGGACTTTTAGAGTTTTTCTGAACGCTCCATTTAATCCGAAAGAACCTACTTCCTCTAAAGTAAACGTTCGGTGTATACGTGCGTGCTTGTGAGGCATTATATCATGACAAGCATTAACGATTTATGCTAATGCATAAATAGTCGTAGTTATATTAAGTATTTTATATTTCAATATTGTATAGCTAATATAGGCTAATAGTATACCCCGTACATCTTACTTGCATCTTTCATGATTTAAAGCACAATGGCACTTTCAAGTTAAACAGTGTTTATTGCACATTAAACTATTATTTTATTATTACATAACAGCATAGTATACGATGTGCTTCCGTATGGAAGTTACTCTCCGTATCAGCCATCAAACACTCGGTAGTCTGAATTCCAATTCCACTGGTCGATACGCTTCAAGACCATTCAAGATTCAAGAGAAATTAGACTCGTTCAAGTTACGAGGACTTAGATAGCAACCAAACCTTTCAAGAGCATTCAAGACGATATGTCCGCCGTCATGACGTTTCAACTGATGTCATGTCCATTCGAGAAAGCTTGTTCAACGAGTCTTGGAGTTTTACGTGAATTTGATAGTGTGAAACGGCCTATCAATTCACAGAAATGGGATGTTTCCGCCCTGTAGATAATCAAGAACAGGATAGCCTGTTTGTGCCGGTTGCGTATCAATTTGAAAAAAAGGAATAATACATTGATAAATAAATAGTCATTACTAACTACATATATCTGGATACAAATTGTCACTAAATTACTGAACTGAGATAAATCAATACATATCCCAACAGAGCCAAACGCTACCAACGCGTGAAAAGGATGATCAAGATAAAAGATGAAAGAAAGACGGAGATGGCTTGGAGGAGAGACAAAAAATATAGAGATGTTGGAAAGTAGTAGATTGATCAAAGAGAATCGTGATAGATAGCTAAGATGATATTAAACTCCCCATAGCTGAGGAGGTCTGATAAAAAAGCTCGTCCCATTAAATATGTGCCACTCGAGTCGCTGGATGATGCGATGAAAATTACAGAGACATGAAGCAGGAGCTAGTTATTTTTGTAGTTGCTAAGCCCTACCACTTAATGGAGTAGGAAAAAGAATTTCAAACGAAATGATAACGAGATCTCCACCGTCGGGAGTGCTAACGAGTAGCTGGCTCTTCGCGACTAAAACGAAGAAGAAAAAAAACCGATTAGCTTAAATGGAGGAAACAACCATGGGAACTGAATCAACCTTTAAATTAGGCAAAGAGACAGGAATGCAAGAGTAGGTGGTAGAGATTGAGGAGGTATCGGGACCTAATTTGTAATTCATAGCCACTGTCGAGGATTCTCTCCGGATAGGCAACCCTAGCCTGGGTGATCATTTAAAATATAACAGATAATATAGAGAGGCAAGAAATATTTTATCATGTTGATTAGAAAGAGGTATGTTTCATGGAAAATATTGATAAGATATCAGAATTGTTGACTATTCTTCAAATTGACGCAGACCTGAAGCCATTGATAATCTGAAGCCATCATCAGCAGCAGTCATCAATCCGAATATTGGTTTGCTGTAGTTCTCCACTCGATTCTCCTCTCAGCTAACCGCTTCATTCCTACACAATTCTATACTTCGATGTCCTTTATTTTTGCCTTTATGAGGCTCCCTCTGTGAATATTTCCTTCATTCGCAGTCCATTGTTGTTTTCAGGAAGGCTATTGTGACGCAGAGTGTGCCCAGTAAATTTCTTTTTTTCAGTTTTCATCATATGCACTTCTTTTCTTTCCAACTCTTCGTCGGACTTCTTACTTTGGCGATTCTCACCATCCTTTTGACCTTCATCATTTTTCAATAACGCCATATCTTTTTACCTCCTACCTCTTTGACACTTAACCTGGTATCCAGTAAAAACAAAATACTAAATCGTAAGATGAGGTCACTAAAACTTACGCAAATAAAATGTAGGATAATCTTTTTCTGGAAATTCCTGGTAGCATTGGCACCGCTCATTGCAAAAAAACAGTAGATTGCGAGAAAACTTTACCTGATTTGACCTGTTAAAAAAATTGAAAATCCTTTAGTTAATTAACTTTCAGAGCGGTGAAACTTAATTTATAGTTCGTGGTGACCATGTTGATCAAACGGGAAAGAGAGAGGGAGACGGGCTATTATAATTAAAGGCAATCACAGAGAGAGAGAGAGAGGAAGAGGGAGAACGAAGAGCGAACCCGCGCGCCGTATTTGCTCACGAAATGCGTGATTGGGAGCTTTCGTAGTTCCCAAAAGTACGAGAGATGAATATCGAGAGAAAGGGAGAGGAAGAGAGGGGGAGGGATGAGAGAGAGCATTGATTTTCACGCAAATGTGAGAAATACGCCAGAAGGGAACCATTTCCAAGACGCACGGCAAAAGCGGATTCATAGTCCATCGCGCCGAGGGGAAATTTAAGGTAGCTTGAGCGAAAAATCGCTTCACCGAGAATTTGATGAATTTTACCTCGTTTTAAGGAAAAAAACTATCATTTTTTCAATGATACCAAAATATTTACCCTTTGCCGAACTAATTTTCGAGCAATTTTTCTGAAATAAAAGATGTTTTACATGGGATAGATTAAGGCTCTGCGCTCCAGAGGGAGAATATTGAAAAAAAAATCGAGATTTCGTCAAAAAAAACTATCGGTATTTAGTTTGTATATTTTCTCAAATATTTACAACAATTAATCAATTACTCATCGCAGTAATTTTTACATCATCGGAAAAAAACCCTGCTGTTTTGAAGTCTTATTAGCCGTACGGCGTGAAAAAATGAGTCAAGTAAGATACTTATATGGATAAATTTATTTAATTACTGAGAATTTAGGTCATATACAATAATATTTTTGCACCAATATCGTTACAATATTTACTTCACACTTCTTAAAGGCGCTGAAATTAAAATACAAAATTCGATTATCGTTTCCATTATGACTAAGGAAATATCTCGCTCAAACTAGGTACCTAAGAATCCGACCTATTGTGTGTGCGAGTGTGTGGCGAAAGGGCAGATCGCATTGGGTGGAGGGATAGGTTGAAGGGCACAATGAATTGGGGGGAAATTGAGTGAAATAATGGTGGTGGGAGAGAAGGACAGGGGGGGGGGGGGGGGGAGTGATATTGGGGGCGGCCGGAGAGATTGTTCGACGATGGGCTTATTCGCGGGCGGGGAGAGGGGGGGGTTGAGGAGAGGAGGGTAAAGGGGGGCAGTGCCACGCCAAGCAAGAGAAAGGGAAGATGGAAGAGGCGAAAGGGAGAATAGAAGTGGGCGGTGTGGAAAGGGTTGAAATACATCCAATAAATTAAAGATGGAAGTTTTAAGGGCTGAATGGAAAAATTCTGAATGTTACCCGGGTCAAAAAATACGAAATGGGCGGAAAGTACGAATGAATGGCGCGTAATATGATCACGTGGGTTGCGGGAAACACATATATGATATAGGGTAAAAGAAATATTGATCCTTAGTCATGAATAATATAATTGCACATTTAACGTTCTACAATACCTTTCATCAACCTCCCATTTTTAGGTCTATTGAGTCATCATCAAGGTAATGACATCAAGCGAGATGCCGAATATAATTCAGAAGGCAATTAATATCTTAAACTAGTGTCTATCTTATTTTATCGCAGCATCAAAAACCTGGAATTCATTTTTTCGTGCAGTCTTCTATTGAAACGGTAATCCATGGTGCAGTGATCCGCGCAGGGAAACATACCACATGAGTATATCTACCGTATTCGATCGACTGTTTTAATCCGATAGATAATGTTTTTAACACAAGATCTATAACTCAAATCACCGCTCCTTCACCGTGCAAGTGCTGATTAGACTTTAAAATACTAACCCAGCTACCAAAGCACATTTAGTAAGAAGTTAATAAAAGAATTTTTATCTCTGGCTCTGGTGATAGCAATTGGGTACTGGTAAAAAATTCGATTATAATTTAAGTTAACGGTTTTCTACTAAGTCAAGCCTAAAACAAAAATGGTATATTAACTACAAAATTATCATGTAGCCGCGCTTTGACCATATTCTAGAACTCAAACAATAATATTGTCACTTTCACTATCAATGATACTTCCTTTCTGGCTATATACATCTACTAACAATTTTGTTTCCATCTCCATGCACTGCCGAGTTTTATAAATATAACATAATTGACTTCCGCTTCAAGTACAACACATGCATATAATTAAAAATATTTTAAAACGGATGCTTTATGTGGGCTCCAAGGTTCAAGACTTGAATAGGGCCACCGTTAGTATTTAATTTATGCTATTTTCATTTTTCACAGTGACCACTCCCACCATACGTAAATGATTTTTACATTCATTAGAAACCATTCAATACTTATAACTCTCTGTAGTATTGTTTTGCTAAATATTTCCTAACAATGGCATCTCTTAGAGAATGAAAACATTATAAAGAAAATAAAAACGGATATATGAAAAGAAGGAAGGGAAATGGTAGAGGGATGGATGATAAGAGGACAGAACGTGCCTTCATGGAGAGCCGAACAACACAAATTCCATATTTCACGAGAGGAAAGGGTATATTTTTTTTAAAAAAGATTATGTCATTCATCACACGCAGCTGGCTTTTTAAATTTTTTTTTCGTTCCAGAGCTGATACCACGGTTTTGCGTGCGAAAGAGTGGGATCCCCAGCCAAAGACACGTTAGCTTCGCTGAGCCAAGTCAGTTCGTAGAGAGGGGTGAACATTTTTTAAATGCGTTCTCTGTGTCAGGTGCGCCTTCTACATCACATGTCTCCCCAAGCCAATTTTTGAAGTGTCTTCTCTGCTTAATTTATGCAAAGGATATTACTTTTGGTGGCATTGGATGAAGTACAACAGTGTCACCATGAAGCAGAAAATGACGAATCTTAGAGCTTTTTTCTCCTATAAAATTATCTACATTATTTGACATCCTGCTACTAACGATTGGGAAAATATTATACCGTATTTCACACGTATCTAAAGTAATATATACCCACTTTGACGAGTTTTTTCTCAAATAAATAAAAGTAGAATACTAGTACTTACATGAAATCCTTTTCTGTAACTTCAATTTTACAGTTTTAAAAACCCCAATTTTTAAAAGGAACAGGTTCCTAAAATAAATGCCGATAAAATTCCAGATTGCTAGAATAAATAACGACGCAGAAGACATCTAAAGGTATTTTTAATTTTTTTTGGGAATAGTACAGGTTCTGAATCCAGCGCTGGAATTAATTTCTCGCTGTGCTGTAAACTCGCTCGAAAGTGGAGGTACCGTTTCGTTGATTAGGGTCGAAGGACTCAAATTCTGTTAATACAGAGAGTTAACTAACCTTTTAGAGGACGCTTCATGACCTTAAATAGCGTAAAATCAATGAAAATATTCAATGTTGAAAAAAGGAGCTGCACTCTCCTACAGGGGTTTGAAAGTACAATTTACTGCAACCTACGCTTTGATATGATGCATTTTCTTTTAAGTGGAAAATCGCAACTGCTGAAATCACTATGTTATAATTCCACAACATCGCCCCTGAACTTGAGAAAAAAACTCAATTTGTTTTAGGAGTAATATGAGCTCTTCCAATTGAACTACTCCCCCACGTCGAGGCAAGGGCCGTAGTACTAATCACGTTCTACGCGTTAAAAGGTTCCCAACTCCTAGCCATCATTGGAACTCCATTTAAAGAGAAATTCACTTTTGCCATACGAACGGGCAGTGAATTCTTACCCCTTTCGCAAAACCTAAGGCGGTTTGAACGAGGCTTGTGCTTTACGTACTGCACGTATTTGAATTTTATTTTTTTTATTTCCGCACCTACAAGAAGCATGAAATAAATATTGAAATATTAATATTGTTTTTGCTAAAATTATTATTAAAATTATTAAAATTGCAAAATATTGTTTCGTGCTAGTGAAATGCTCAGTAATTAACTAAATATGCATATTTAAATCTTTTACTTGAATCCAGGATTTTTCACGCCGTACCTACAGTGAAAACATGTTTAAGAATGTTTTTAAAAAACTGAGAACGCCTTCATAACCAAATATATTGTTTTGGATTCCTGTGAAATTATGGTGGTGAGTAGCTAATTGATTAATTAAAAAATAGATTATGAGCCAAATAAACTACACACTATTAATTTTCTGGCGCAATCTATGTGTAAGAAATTCCTCTTACTTTTAACGTATAGTCCCTCTAGAGTGCATACCCGTACCACTTCTCATTTTTTGACTAACCTCGAAAAGCAAGGAGGTAAGTGCCAGATATTTTGTTATCATTGGAAATATTAGATCTTATTCGTTATTATGTGGCAAAGTTTGTTTATCATGGTTTTTTAAAAGTGATATCTCCTAAAGCTAAAGGTAGTTTGAGCGAAAAATCACTTCACCTAGAATTTGATGAATTGGACCTCCTATCTTTCCAATGATATCAAAATATTATCCCCTTGCCAAACTACTTTTCGAGTAATTTGCCTGAAAATACAAGCCGTTTTACATGGGATAGATTACGGCTGTGCGCTCTAGAGGGAGAATATTGAAAAAATTAGGAATTTATAACACCTATTTTTCGTCAAAAGCTAACGGTGTGTAGTTTGAATATTTTCTCAACTATTAATAAAAATTAATCTATAGCTCACTGCAGCAATTTTTTACAGAATCGCAAAATAACCTGCTGTTTTGAAAGCTTTTTAGTCGTGCGGCGTGAAGAAATGAGTCAAATAAGAGACTTATGAAGATATATTTATTTAATTACTGAGAATTTTGGTCATGTACAACAATATTTTTGAACCATTAATATTACAATATTTATTTCACCCTTTTTATTGACGCTAAAGTTAAAAAATAAAATTCGAATATGGTCTCCATTGTGACTAGGAGCCTAGTCTTCAACCTTAATAGACTTCAACCTTATGAATATGGAACTCAACCTACCTTAAACCTTAGGGTCACTTATTCCAGAAAATCTGAAAACTCAGCCTTCAAATGGATATTTTAACAAGGGCTCATGTGGAGATTGCTCAGATTGCACCAGAAAAAACTCTATTTGAACGAGAAAGCATGTATTTGCTTTTCATAAAAACTTTTTGTAAGAAGCATACGATCCTGGTAAATTAAAATAAATAAAATATAGAAATTTAACTACCTATTTCCTAAAGTTATTATCGAATTATTGCAGAAATTGAAGTCAAAATGCGGTAGTCTCATACAAATGGCGCTGCTGTCGGCTCCTATGGCTGGACAAATGTGGTTAGTAAAAAAAATATATTCGTGTAACAATCTGCATATTTTTTACCTTGATTTTGGTTTTCAATAGGTAACCCAATTTATCAGCGAAAGGAAGATTTTTAAACCAATTACATAAACATTTGTAATTTAGTATTTGTTTTGATTTACATAGGGTAGAGTCACCTTAATCCCCACGCCGCTCCGTCACAGAAAAAGAAATAAATACACTATATCCGGTTAGCACTGGGTTCCTCTAGATCTTATTTCAACTCAAACTTTTTCCGCGAGTGAGGATGGGAAATCACGACTTCGGCTGGGGGTTAATATATATATTTTATGAATCTCAATTGCTTAGTTCAACAGAATGTAGCTTTGCACTCATGGAAAAATATTGTCACTTCTCTCTGGTCCTTGAGGTAATTTTTTCGGGCAGTTTCATTTGCCTCTTTTCCATTATATCCCGTGAGAGATCTACAAAGATCCGGTTTTATAATGTCTCATATAACATTTCCACAGTATAATAAACGATGTGGATATGCTCTCTAGTCAAAAACACATCAACTAGCCCAAAGTTAGATTTAATTAGGAAAAACCCAAACTCTAAATTTAAAACGAAATTATAGCCTAGGCTACGTCCTCTTACGGTTAACGTTAACCAGATATGCCAAAACTGGGTCTTCAGGTTCTCAGATTCTAATTATTGATAAAAGCTTCTAACAATTCTTGAAGAAAACTGGACGGAGATGGGACCAAAGTCATTTTTACTAGTATCTAAAAGCACTATTTCTTAAGAGTTAATCATTATTTTAAATCTTTTGATGCATAAACATAAGCACACGAACTGCATAAAACACGGATAATCATCCGTCCATGAAAAGCTCGTCAGGTGATGCTACACTGCACTATAAGTAGATTTGATTCGCCTGTACCGAGAAAATGGATTTTTTTAAATTAGAAGACGCTGTTTTGCTTTTCACAAGCACGAGAATCATATCGGCGCGAGTTATTATCCAGCGCATGAAGATATAAGTATATAAAAACCTAATTAATTAGTGTGCTGGAGAGAACACGCATGGCGCAAAATATGTTGAAAATGACACCACTTATGAAGATGTACTTTTTGCGTAATTGGAATTACTGTGGTGAGGTAATGAATAATGGCCGTTAAGTCTTCAAGCTACCATAACAGCTGTAAATGAATATATTATTAAATTGAGAAAAGAGACAATGAACTGAATAGCTCAGTTTAGCACGCGAATACTATGATATTTCTTGCATCCCGAGAAAAATTATTTCCCACATTTGATTTCTTATTTAGAATAGAAGCTGCTTTTTAAATGCGATAAAAAATGTAAACAATCATATGATATTAAAAAAGCTATCTAATCATAGTCATTGGAAAACTTATCTCTCCACGCGAGTAGGGAAGGAGTGTATTTGTTCACCCACCACGTATGTGATCGGCGATTTTTTTGTGGTATCGTATCTACCTATGTCGGTGTATCTTAGTTATCAAAATATGATTGTGTATATATGATTTTTTTAGTTTCATTTCATGTGCTTGAGAGTGAATTTCTGTAAGTGAATATCTTCAATTCTTGTATTATATTCCATAGAGCGCTTAAATTGGGCATTAAAAAAATATGAATGGATAAAACTGACAAACTAAAATATTTTTTTAAATAGAGCATGTGAAAAGACGTAGTCTAGGGTGTTGTAATTACTTCTGTTGGTTACTTCTACGACATTCAAAAAATATTTTTTTAAACTATCGAATGCATCTATTTAAGCAGCATGAGGTACATGGGACTATTGTCAGAGAAATGCCAATTAAAAATATACGAAGTGTCACCAGCGTCCTCCACAAAATTCAATGGCCCGAAACTCACGACTTGGAAGTGATTGTATACAATTTCACCATATCCTTGTTCTATCCTCCACCCAAATGAATATAGAATTTTCTTCCTAAATATCTCGCAATGCACTCAATTGAAGAAAAAAGGTATTTACTTAGCACAGGAAGATGAGTTCTCACAATCACAGCTGCCAAACCAATCTACTTAATGCTCTGCAAAAAAAGGTAAGATGAAGCTTCATTATTTCAGACAAGACGGACTAGAGAATGAATTGATTCAATAAATATTTCATTCAAATTATATGGAATTTATTTTTTATCTCCCGTTTTGATTAATTCGTCAACCGTTGACACACAGGTATCAAATATTCACTAAATAAGTTTCCATTAGTTACACGGTAAAATATTTTAACTACTTGTATGGATTTCAGAATTTTACGATTAAAAAAATGCTTTTGTATAAAATTTATGACAATTAAGTTTTACTAAACGTTTCTCATCATTAGAAATCGATTTCAAAATAATGATGGCAATACTCATGCGCCAAGGAATCAAAAGAAAATGAACTGAACTGGAATCGTCAAATGTTAAGCGCCTATCATCATCATCATCATCATCAGAGTAATCTACCGGTTAGAGGTAGGTTATGATGAAAGTCAGAGAATATCCAACAGACTCTTACACGTGCCGTGCCCTATCTGCCTCTTGAATTTCTTTCTTCATCTCAGCGTAAGTCCTACTATTCCTCATCCCGTCCATAAAACCTATTCTCTTTCTTCCCCTTCCCCGCTTACCCAACATCCTTCCCTCTATCACGGCCTTCAGCAAACCATCGCCCCTCATTACCGCTTCCAGCCACCTACCCTGCCTTCCCTAATCTCATCCCCAAGTTTCCTCTCCTCACCCACCATGTCAAACGCTTCCTCATTTATCTTCCTTTCCGCTCAACGCACCTTTACAATCCTCCTCCACACCCACATCTCGAACGCCTTCAGCCTATTTTCGTCTTCCTTTCTCAAGGTCCATGTTTCTGCCCCATACAACGCCTCACTCCATAAATACTTTTTTCTGTTCTGTTAGTTTCTGCTCCACTCTTCACCAGCCTCTTTTTTACATCCTTACTTACAGTTCCCGTCATCAGCTCCCTTCTATTATTGAACGGTTCCTTCGCTAGCGACATTCTCCTCCTAATGTCTTTACTACTATGCCCTGTTTCTTCTAGCGTACTACCCAAGTAATTAAATTGTTCTACTTGCTCCAGTTTGTGATTTCCTACTCTATTCACCAGTCTCGCTTTCTTTGTGCTAGAGAATCTAATTACTTATGTTTTCTTATGATTAATCTTCATCCCGTATTTCTCACACTGCTTTTCCAATGCATCTACTAAAGTTTGCAATCCTTTCCATGACCGACTGACCAACGCCTGGTCGTCCACGAATCTAACCGACTTTATCCACTGGCCTCCTACTTTGCGGCCGATTAAAAAAATACATTTTTTCTTTATGCTTCCAATTCCCAAGGTGATTGGCAACATTTTCCACTCAAAAAAACTATTTTTTACAATAAGGTTTTTGCTTTCACGGATAGGAAAAACATTAAATAGCAAAATATTTCCAAAAAATTTATGTTCTTCCTATTAATAGCCAAATTATTTTCTTATCTTAATTTTTAGCGAAGATATTGCTTCTTAAGTGATTACCGTTACACGAGCTCATTGACTCACCACTCTCTCCCACCTCATGGAATTGGCATATCTTTACACGAAAACACGATTTTATTCACAGATTTAACCACACGTATTTTTTTTTGAATGTACCGGACTGTATAATCAATAGCTAAAACCGGGATGAAAGTCTTAGTGTGTACTCATGATGAATATGATAATAAAAATTGATTGAATGAATATCGTTAATGCAGACGTTATACCACATCGACATGAGTGACGTGTGACCAGGCAATTTCGCTATTCTCTGCTGAATACCAAACTTTACCCGAAATGGCTGGGTTCTACCTTCACTAAACTCGATACTAGAAGACAGTTCTTCTCCTAATAAACGCATATCGCTTTGAAACAGCCCCGTACTCGGTAGAACAGGAAAGAAGAGCTATTACGGGCTGTTTCTGAAAAAAATTGAAAATATTTTAGATCACGAATATCACGTGGCATGTATGCAAAGCTTTACTTCCTGCTTCGTAAACTCCAATGCGATTTTAAAAACGTCCGGACATTACGGCGATTGCATTTTGGAATTAAAATCATGAAAAATACTCCCGTCCCACATCACGAAGTCTCTTGATGCGAGAGGCATTTTTGGCGCCGTTTTGAGTGAGACATTTGCGTGAGGTTATAATATCCCGAGGTCATTTTGCGTTGAGCGGAAGAGTAACGCTTCGGCAAACAAATGCCTATGTCGGACGAGAGGAATGAGTAAGGGGTTAATTTTAACTAGCCTCGGTTTCCCAATTGGCTGTTGTACCAAGCCTATATAGGTTTGTTTCCTGTGAAAAAATGAGAGCAGTGGAGCAAGAAATGAGGGAGTAATATTTTACATCATGATTTTCGAATAAAATCGTCATACCTTCCGCCAACGAAGACGTTAAAGAAGTTGTTCGCGTTAATCACACCAGCCGGTTATTTTTCATTCGACTGTATCTCAACACGAGTACACAATGGAGAAACGAGGTAACCGAGATTTAATTTGGGATAGCTTTGCTTTTGATAACGCCTATTAATTTTGAGTGGGTGGACTGACCCACTCTTTGCTTCTAATTCTTATTTTTATGTTCATATTTTGAGCTGACCTCGCGATGTGAAATATTACGAAGTTGATAAAAGGGATTTCCTTGGCCGATGCGCTAAAATTTTCCTGGGGTCAATCCGGGAATTAGTCACTGATAGAAGAAGTCGGTTGGGAGCCGCATGAGACTCAGAGACTACACGCTAGGTTTAAATTAGTAGAAAAATTCAGATGCGGAGAGTTGTAGACTATGAAACACATAGGAATAAACGAAAAATTAGAGAAATGATACACATAGCCAACAACATAATACATGCAATAAAACATTTTGCTTAGCTGAGTAAGGTATATAGTAGTTTAATAAGCCAAACATGTTTTAGATCCTCCAACACTGCAACACCTCACTGATTAAATGTGTATTTTCTACTGTTCTACTATTCAATGACGCATTACAATGCTATATATCTATATGTAAAATGTGTATTAATAATTTTAATGCGTATTTGTTTTTAACCATGATGCTGACGATAATTCATAGTAACCATAGTCATGTAAATATAATATAATACCATATGATTTTAATGTGTTAGTACATTTAAAAAGATAATTCTGAGGTAAATAAAGATATATTGTAATAGATTTTTATTTAAAAGCGATTTTAACCTTCTAATATACCTTTTGTAGCCATGAAGATGGAATTATTACATTCCGAAACGTCGGCAAAGGATACTGTTTTTGTTTTATTTTGACCTGCCCTCGATAAATAAATTTCGATATTATGTTGACCCCGGACTATTTTCTCGAGAACTGACAGAAGCTGCATAATAAGTGAAGTACGCAACTGAATTTATTGGAGCAAAATATTCTCCTTCCCACGCTACAATAGTGACTACATAAAAAAACAGGACGAGGCACTAGAACACTCCATTAATATGTTATTCACCTCTGTCCTTTTCCACTTTCAAGTTCTTTTCTATTCCGTTTACTTAGTTGGTGTACTAATATTATGCCACAAAGTCATGTGAAGGTTTTAATGAACGGTGATAAAAGAATCAAGGAACATAGAGATAGCAGAGTAGACATTCTACCAGAAAAGAGGAAACTAACAGCTAGCAACTCTATTTTATAAAATATGAGGCACTACGCTGAGGCATACGTAAGAAAAATGCTTTCATGTAACGATGACGCTTGGACAATAATAGTAGCAGAACAACTGAGAATGGGATTGGAAGCAATAAATATTTGACGTTATTGAATGACGATGATGATCGATTGAACAGAGAGTATCACGAAAATGGCTACCGCTTGCCACGATGGCAACATCGGTTCCAACTCAGTCACTGAATTTAAGCATCGCTGGGCTCGACTAAAATTCGAAGGGTTTATCCTAATTTTCCAAGTCCAAGAACCGTCACCCATTTCTATGAATGGCAGACAGTAAGTGCGAAATGACCTTGATCGTTGTAGCACGTTTAACTCAAGTACAGGAATCACCACATGAAGAAGCTCTTTGAAGAGCAGTGCAAGGAGATTTCACGTAAAATACAGTGTCTTCCTATCATTTTACTCATACGGGATGGATACTGTACTCATACTTCACGGGGACCATTAGAGTTCAGTTATATTTACATGCAACATTTTTCCAAAGTGAAATTCTGTTAATTACAGTCATAGGAACATGCAAAAATTATCAAGAGATTACCGACATAAAAAATAAAATTAATTGGCATCGCACGAAGAAATTGCAAGTTAAAAAAATTAAATAAGAGCATATAACAACGCCGAATATCATAGATATTAACGTTATTAGCGACATCCCTATGTGGTCTATCACAACCTGCGGATAAAATGACATTTTTAACCAGTTCTTTCAGCAATTTATGAATCTAATTTCATGGGAACGAACCTACTTTACTCTACCGAGAAGTTTTTAATGTGCTCTTCATGTCTGCAGAGAAATTACTCGCTGAAAATTTACTCAAGAGATTAAGCCTATTTTTGATCAACGGCCGTGATAGAGATCGATTCTCTTTCCAATTCTTTCATCTGCCCCGTCAAAAAGCTGGCCTGTATTGATGCTAGATGAAAACTTTTAGAAGTAAATGTGTCAAACTTAGAGGTCACATCCTAAGACATTAAAGTCTCAAAAGAACCATCAGGGGAGGAGTGACGAATGGGAGAAATTGCTGAAAGACCAAGGAATGAATAAAAAGCGGTGACCTGAAAAGAGGAGAAGAGAGCTAATTATGGTTATGACCAATGCTGTATTCTCAGCCATGGAGCTAAAAGAATATTGTACCCGGCTTCGTAGCCATTACGGTGGCTGGAGCGTTTTCTGCTTATGTACAGATTTGCGTGAAACTTTACATACGTGTCCTTATTCGTAAAATCTATCGATAAAAATGAAAAAAACTGCATACTACCGATTTGGTTTCCTAGCAATTCAATGATATTTTAACAAGTAATCTTATGGTCTACGGCATATATTTTGAAACAATTCGATTACTTATCCACAGATTTTCTCCTAAATGCGAAATAATATGTTTCATATTATTATAATAGCTGCTAACAAATATCAAGGTATCATGCCGAGAAAGAAAAACGTATTTAGATATAATTTTCTCGTAAATTTCGAATTTCGCTCCGAAAATCCAAGTAAAAACAATGCTTTAATTAAGGCAAAAATTTGAAATAAAACTCTTGCATCATATACAATACTACATGTATGGTGATTTAAAACGCATAAACAGGTGTCCTTGAGTGAAATGTGGTCCTAGAATATTTTCTTCGACTTACTTGAAAAGTGATTAAAATGTCCCTTCAACGACTCACGATTACCTCTCCAGCCACTTTACATATAACTCAAATGGCGTGGGCCAGTTTAAGTTTTTGTAAGAGAATGTTCGGCATTAGAATGACGCGATGGCTGGCTTGAATACTTGGAAATGGCAGTGTTTGCTTTACTAGTGAAAGGTTCTTCACTCATGCCTCCAAGGATTCCAGCAAATATCCGGAAAATGGACTATTACGCCGGTGCGTGAGGTATCCCGGGAGACCAGTGATATAAACTCGCGTTGTGGCGATAGTTACAACGCTCTGGCCTTTCCTAAACCCCACCAACATGATTAGGGGACCGTGTGCACAGCACCGACCAGCCATAAGGACGACTACGCGGAAGGACCATCGTTCAGGGATCGCTGAGAGGCGAGAACTATTCGCGTAAATTAATTTCACTTTCCTCCAATTAGTCTCCCTTCCATTTGTCTCCTACACCCTCGTACACACACCGTTCACTTAATCACCTGAAACTGTTTCCGGGTGCTCTTTCTGAAGAGACTTGGGATTTTGACAAATTCCATTAGTGAGTACTGAGATAAAATAGTTTAAAAATACGAGCGATTCAGTATTGAGAATCTATCTTGTGGACAACAGCCTGCCATGACGAAAATATCGGTTCACGTTCGATCATCGACGTGTAGCATCGTTGGGCTCAGCTCTAATTTGGATGGCTGATCGTTCATTAGGCCAAAGATTTACTGCAGATGGTAGAGTGCCAAAGCAAAATTTCTATCTTTACATACAAAAGATATCGTAAAAAGTTCAACTTTGCCACTCACACTAACGGTCCTGTTAGACTACAAATAGTTAAACAACAAATCGGAAAACTGTCGATCAATAGCAGGTCAGTAACAAATTCATTCGATAACCAAATAGTGTCAACAAGGCCGGGTTTCTTCTTCACCTTAAAATTGCTGGAAAGACATCTATCTGCAGTTGTCCGCTTTACGTACACCTTTCTTCCACAAACAAAAGAGCCGGGGTGAAATAAGTAGTTTTGGCATTTAGCAACCATATCTTTTCTGAGGTAAAAGATTTTGGCACGGACGACTTGCCACTATATGCAATCACCTCAACATGGTATTATTAAAACTAGGGAACGTGAGCTCTACGGCCTCTTAAAGTTATAAGGTATAAAAAATCTCCAATGGCCGTAATAAATTGGCACCACTCGTCAAAAATACGCCACAATTGCTGTGTTGGTTTGCGGGAAAAAAATTGGGGGGAAAAAAATCCACGCCAGTGACCAACCACAACCTCTCGACCAGAAAAACAACTGTGGTGGTTTACGGGAATGTTACTTCCTCGCCAGGGACAACCACAGACACACACAATCAACCCGAATAGGGATACTTCGCTGGGCTTATGAGACCCTGCTAAGGATGCCTGGGTTACACACAAACACTCAACCCAAAGAGGGATTCTTTGCCGGGTTAATGAGACCCAACTAAGAATGCCTGGGTTATGAACACAAACACACTCACAAGCACTCAAGAACTCAATCACTCACACACTCAACGGGCCCAACTTCTGGGAGAATCTAGCTCAACAGAGCGTTGTCAAGAAACGGCACAAAAACAAGAAAAGACGAGGGTGTGCGTCGGATACGCGGTATGATATTATTCCTACATTCTAATTTACTCTGGCATAAATCCTCTCTTTTTGAGTTTTACGGCACTAAATGAGAATGTACACAAATTTAAATCAATTTTATTTCATAATTGCTGACAATAATGCTAAGAACATTGATTTTCGCATATGAGAATTTGTTTGCCACACTTTATCATTGACATAATAACAACTAAGTAGCTAAAATACGGTGTGTCCCTAATTTCGTAAGGAAAATTATTGACGAGACTTAAAGTACCATTCACAAACGTGACTTTGGGGGATTATCATTAAAATTCTTCCTAATTTATTCTTAATAATAGTATTCACGTTTGGTATTTATTGAAAACACCCACTGGTCAATAATATCAAGTGTCGAATTCAATTTCACAAAGCAAATTACGCGCCATTAGAAACAGTATATCTTCCTTTTCAAACTTAATTTAGACCTACAGTTTGACTCCCAGCTGGGATGGATATTTTTAAACAAGAATGTCGACCCTTATTTGAGTGACATGCAGAAAGCAATCAGTACTCCGTCCGTCGGATGGGACGTTGAACTGTGGCGATTTTTGCATGGAGCAGGCTAACGCCGACTCGTGCCTGCCGACGGGTTTCTCCCCACCCTTCTTCCATTCCTCAAACATAACTCTTCTTTTAACCCACCTGTCCTCAATGGCGCATATGACTTCTATTGTCACTCACTTCCTGAAACAACCAAAGATGGTACTTAACAGGGGGAGGGACAATTTGATTCTCATATGAATCTGATGTAACGACGCAAGCTATCATCTTGAAGATGACAGTGCTATTGGCAGCAAAAAAATTACCTTGAACTATATAATCACAACCTCGACAAATGCATCGATCTCTTAATGGACAAAGGACATGTCATCTTCCACCCATTCTTTTTTTAACATTTTACTCACGCCCGTCCCGTAACCTAAAAAATGAGATGCCGAACAATAGATTGAGGCGGATAAGGCACTTACAAATGCTACACGGGCCATTGGTCAGTTAAGGTGTCAATGTTAAATCCTCATTAATAGGGTCCACTTCCTTTGTCCCACTTTAATCGATGAACTCAGCGCCTACAGCTCTTGGTTCATGAAAATTCGGCGAGAAGTAGAAAGAGAGTGAGAGAACTCTGGCTACAAATAAAAGCCAGGTCGACGCGAACGGAATCCGAATGAAGTGCCAGACACATCGTCCAACTTAGCACCTACGGGTGGTCCTCGTAAAGACGGAGAAACTAATCGGTCTAAAATTCTTCCTCATGTCACGTGAGTTCATGCGAAGGATGCCCCACCAAAGAATCGCGGGAGGTTTGGGTGCAGGAGAAGAGGCAGCCGACAGTGTGATCGAGTTCCTAACCATCTGAGTACATACTATGTAACAGTGACATAGCCAGGGGGGTTCAATGAGGTCCCCCTCTCCTCTCCGAAATTTTTCATTTATTTTATAAAAGAGGCACTTAAGGATGAAGTTATATCTATTTTCACGAAAAATGATTGAATTCGTTTATTATTCAGTTTGGACAGCTTTTGAAATCAATAAGTTTGTAATTTTCAGGCAAAAATCTGAGTGTCAAAATTTTTCAACCCCCCTCAAGCTAATATTCAAGATGTGCCTCACCATGGAGCGGACAACCACTGTGTGAATGTTAAATAGAGAGGATTGATTTTTACTTTATTTCGGATTTTCTGACGTCTCAAAGCTGAAAAGTTGCCTTTTGGGGCGTTAGTAAACCATATCAAATTTCAGCTGTATTAAGCTGACAAGTTATTAGTGCCTTTGAACAGTTATTAGGTCCAACATGTTCCTCATATCTGATCTAGGATTTAAAAGTTGTATGTCTTAAACTTGATGAAAATATGCACAAGATAAACAATAAAGTTAATACTAAGATTAATTAAAAAGGTAAAGTGCCTTGAATAATCTAGGACACGGGTCTCGAATGGTTTATCATCGAGAGCAAGGTTGAGAGTCACATGGATCTTAATATAGGAACGTTTCTATGGTAGGTTAGGATAAGTATTCAATCAGTTTGAACACCACAGCGGTGCGAGACACCAGCTTCATGGAGGTTGCTTCTCATGTTGCAATATTTGGCCGTGTGTTTACCATGTGTAACCTATCCTGACATGTAAGTTTATTAGTACAGTACGCAGAGTCATAGTTTCGCCAAAATCCGGACAAAATTCCTAACTCTCTGAAAATTGGCATGTAAGTAGTTTCAGGCGTATAGAAGTGGGAAAAAATTGTTTCGCGAAATTCGGTTATCAGAACTAAAAACATTTAGCATTTTAACCCAAAAATTCAGTTTTTTTTCAATTTTCTTGAAAAGTATGGGCGCTGGGCGCTATTCACAAACGGTTCTAACAGGGTGAAAGAGAACGCAACTCCGCATAAAAAAGCATATTTGGAGTTTTTTCCAAGATTTTCCCGATTAAAAAAAATCGAGAAAATTTGTTCCATGTAAAAAATACGGAAGGAGACCAAGAAATTGGCATATAATAATTAGAAAGTATGAAAAACATATTAAGAACACTGTTTAATGAAATATATCCATGAAAATCCAGTGAGCTCTTGTTTCTTAAACAATATTATTGAGGAAACAGTTCCCCAGGCTTAATAATTATAGCTAAAGCATCGATGGAAAGGGTTAGAATTTTTTAGAATAAATAAACGGTTGATTATATAAACATATTTAATATTTTTCTATAATAGAAAAATTCATCGTCTTCCTCAAGTTCATTTTGGGTTAGTGGAGCATCGGTTTCATCATCGGACTGGGCTGGACATCGGATTCATTGCTCTCACGGGCTATTTCTTTATTGAAATTGGTGCACAAATTTGTTAAGCATGAGGCATACAATGAAGTACAGAATAATCCGTTCTTCTTCATATGTAGGGCAATACAATCATGGCTCACGTTCATTGTACAGGTTCAAATAACATGTACTTACTTAGCTGATGAATGTTCTCAATCTCCAAAACTGAAAAATCTTCACCAATGCTTCACTTTTACTAGTTAAATTTGAAAACTCCGAAATTCCGGTATTTAAACACACGTCGAGTAACAACAATAAACAACGGTTTCTGTCATCTCCCGCAGCGCGGCGCTCGCGCAGCAGTTGGGATGAGTTCCTTGGCCCCGATAATCCAAGCATATGAAACGTATTAGGGAACTCGTCTTCTTGCGTTTCCACGCATAACATATTATCACAAGTCCTGTATTTTGATAATATTCTAATTTTATCTCCAAAATTGAAGAAATCGTGTCTTTGCGCATTTTTGAAATCTCAACAAATTTGACGATCCCTAGCGAAATTTGAGAAACCAAATCTTCAAGACGAGATCTCGAGGATCAATTTCCTTATCTTTATTTTTCGATAACTTTCTTATTGACCCGATTATTCCCTCATGTTTAAGAAACATGGCACGTACCCGTGGCCTCATAAAATACCAAGAAAGTAAAAGAAACTCCATTTTTGTCCAATTGAACTGACTAAAATTTTAATCGTGGCAATCCAAAAAGTATGGTACCTGGAAGCTATATGCACAATGCATGATATCATCCGGGAATTTGGAAAATATACTGTTTTTTAGTAGCTCAATTAATGTTTCCAGTAAAACTACCCTGAAAACAAGTGAAAAACATACTCATTGTTACCAAATTAGGAACTTTTTCAGGAATATGAAAGCTTAGGGCTTTATCAACATCACGAACTTTGGTTTTTGAAACTCCAATGATTTTTTGCCGAGTTATGACGTATTCCGTGGGCCGGCACGATGGGAATTCATGTATTTTTCAATGGCGCGAAACCTAGGAGCCCCGCGCGTCATGAATATACTCAATGCCATTTCCTGGCAAAATAACGTACTTTGGTGAAAAATGCATTCTTACCTTTTTCGTCGAGAATTTCACGCTATTTCCCCTTTTCGATCCAATTTTGATAATATTTCATTCTCATCGATAAAAATGGGGAAAAACTACATTTTTCTGTTTAAATTCAAAACTTTTTTGGGTTCTGATAACCGAATTCCGCGAAAAAAGTTTTATAAATTGTATACGCCCTAAACTATACACATGCCAATTTTCAGCGAGTTATGCATTTTGTTCGGGTTAAAATCTCCATTGACTGGACTATATTATCCTTACGGTGCACAGTGAACTGAGACAGAAAAAAAGCTGTTCAAAATTAAAAAAAGAGATTTTCTAACCGAAAGTTGAAATGCGTGGCCCGATGCGTGGTCAACAACGCGGTTGCGCAGCCTAGGTAGCATTAAGATGGATATCTTTCGGATACGATGCACAAAATAACTCTAGCGTTTTAGGTGAACATTTCAGCGTAGGGGAGGATATGTGTAGCTACGTAGGCATCATATACAAACAGAAACGCTATATTTCGTAGGCTCCGACAGGTAGTTGTTGTCGAATGTCATCCCTCCTCCAACTATCCCTATTGACAGGACTTGGTCAGAGAGAAAATGTTATATTTTTGGTTGCTTCTCCATGAAGTGACCCTTAAGGTGGCTCTGCACTGGCTATGTGAGTCAAAACAAATACTAAATTACACATTTTGATTTAATTGGTTTTAAAAACCCTGCTTTCACTGGTGTAATGGGTTACCTGTAGAAAATCAAAATTTAAGAACAAAATACTAAAATTATTCCACGAACATATTTTTAATAACCACATTCGCTCAGCCATAGGATTTAACTGCAGCGCCATTTGTGCGGAATTACCGCATTTTGACTCCAATTACTACAGTAATTCGCTAATAACTTTAAAAAATAGGTGGTTAAATTCCTATATTATGTTTTTATTTAATTAAACCGGATATTTCGCTTTTTATAATCAGTTTTAATTATAAGCTTATATATGCTTTCTCGTTCAAATAGAAGTTATTCTGGTGTAATCTAAGCCACCTCCATAAGAGCCCATATTAAAATCTCCACTTTTAAGGGTAAACTACAATAAAACTAGACCGGAAACCCTATTTGTTCAGCCAATTTTATAAAAAGCATTTAAAAATGCTGTATTTATGTTTTCATAATTTATGGAATAAGGGATCCTGAGGCCAGAGCCACCTTTACGCTTACAGTCTTGACGCAGGGTCGAGCAGGTCGAAGCTGGTTGCAGGTATGCAGGTAATCTGGGGCGCGATCACGGTTCACAGATGACGTTATCGTTATTTTTCAAATGAGCTCGTGAGAACGAAACCATATCCGTCATTCTTCAAATTTTTTTCATGTGCTTGAAATAACAAGTTTTAATTGATGGAGTGCAGTCTTAGGATAGCATCCGTGAGCATTGCCCTTCTAGAGGGGTTTTCGTTTTCGACTGATATAACGACAATGCAGAAGAAGAGACCGTGATCCCATCTCAGGTCCGAATCTCGTCTTAAGCATCAGTGCATTGGGCACGCTCGTCTCGACGTTGGATCAATGTCTTGGGTTGATCTGTACGTGAGAGTCAAACAAGTGATTTTCGTTCTTCAAATCGTGTCAAGTGCTTCAAATCACTAGTTTTCATTGATGGAGTGCGTTCAAAGGAGAGTAATTGGGAGCACTTCCCTTCTAGAGCGATTTGTGTTTTAGGCAACGATAAAAATAAAGAAGAGCGAAAGTGATAACCGTGATCCCATCCGCGTTTTCTTTGCTTCCGCCACCAAGACCAAAACTCCGGAAGGAAGATTCCTTTCAGATGCGGTGCTGCGATGGGGTACAGCCTTAGAGGCAATCGTTGTTTATATCGAGCACGGTAGGGAAAGGCAAAATGATGTACGGATGGTGCGATGGTGGTGGATGGCCTAGATCAGATTCGAGGCGAGAAGAACGGCGTCTCACTCAGGAGACGCGTTTAGCGAAACATTACGTCGCCCCGTGTTGCCGCCCTCTCCGGCCGCGTCGACCCCTCCTCGCGTGATGGAAGACTCAATTCCCATTGTGCTCCCGGCCTTTCTGGAGAGGGCGACAGAGAAGGATGGGAGAAGGTGAATGCTGGGAAGAGGTTGCGCAGGAATGAAAATGGAGAGGAACACAAGGGAATACATGGGGTTCAAAAAAAGGGAAAGGGTAGTTGGAAGGAGCAAGAAGAAAGGGGCTAGGAAAAAGAGAGACGAAGGAGTTAAATCTAGCACAAGAGAAGATATCCTCATGGAGTACGATGTTAACGTCTAATTTTGACGATGTCTCTGGACTCATGTGTAGATCTATTGACTATCATTTTCTTGAGATTAAAATAAGCATATAGCAACTTTCACCGAGCGGAGTAGACGAATATTATACTACAGCATGAAAAAGTAACAGCTGTAAATAGTCATTGACATCTTATGACATTATAGGAAGCGTTCACACTCCGAAAGAAGAGGTGTGGCTAGAAGAAGAGGCAATAGTTACCTGACCGCCACGTGAGTTTACAATAACCTATTAGCGAATTACACAGATAAAAAAAATTCTCCAATGGCCTTAAACTATCTTACGTAAAATATTTTACGGCCGTAAAATATTTTACGGCCATTGGAGAATTTTTTTTATCTGTGTAATCCATAGAGGCCGTAGAGCTAAACTGCCTTGATCTACCAGCGAATGTTTTCGGCATTGTATTGGAAAAACCTTATATTTCCTAGTATTTGAGCTACATTAGATAAAATGTGATGATTTTGCACCAATGATGTACGCAGCAGTTCTTCATTCAATGGTGGTTCAATTCTAGGATTGTTTGACTGCAGCCCGCTATCCTTCCCTATCTAATACTAGTTCCCTTACTCCCCGGTAATTCTTCTTATATATACTCTCCTCTTTTTTGGTCTTACACATGCTACAACAAACTAATTTATGCAGAGAAAAAGCATGCGGGATAGATCAAATGGGAAGAGGTGCTCGAAACGCTAGAATTGAAAGAAATTTTAAAAGAAAGGTTTGAAAATGGCAGAGAGCTGGACGGAATTTTGGAGAGGAGAGATGTATAAACCATCCCTCATGTTTTATTCAAAATTTTCACAAATAATAGAGTGTACTTAGGATTTAATGGTATCATTTGAACCTATAGTCCTGTTAAACCATCATAAAATTCCATTTCCGCATGTATGGTGAGTTCCAACGAATGAACAGATGTACTTAGATGAAATTTCGTCTTTGAATGTTCTTCGACTAATTTAAAAAAATATTAAAATGTGCACTCAGTGGCACATGATTACTGCTCCAGCGACCTCATTGTAAATTGATTTAAACAATTTAGTCAGAGGAAGCGTGAAGGTGAATGGCAGAGGGGGAGACGGAATTGGGGAGAGTCTTGAGGGGGTTTTGGCTTACGGGGGGGATTCAAGGCTTTCAGGCAGGTGGGGAGGGGCTTCAGGGGTAACCGAAAAGGGAGGGGTCGCCTTCACCCACCGCTTCCTTCGCGAGAATCCAAGGGAGTAGGGAAAGGGGGGGGGGTTGCGAGCAGCACCCACAGCCGACGTGCAGGATCGCTAAGGGACACACACACACGCACGCAAAGGGCCGGCCTTCGAAAGGTCACGTGACGCGGCGTCCGTATTCCCGCGATCACGCCCCCTCCTCGAGGAAGGGAATTGGGAAATAAAGAGAGAGAGATGAGTATGAGAGAAGTATACTAAAGGGTTGAGGAATATTTAAGACGCACAGGATCGCAGAGGATAGAACACGCACGCACACACACATGCACGAACACATACGACGTCGATGGCCTTTAAGAATGTGAGCATTCGGACGCATGGCAGGTGATGCATAAATCATAATAGGTGCGTGACCGGGGTAAAGGGGATATAATCCGTGAGCAAAACGACGAGCAAAACCTTGGACGACTGGGGGTGTAGTATAAGGGAGACGGGCGACGCGAGATGTGACGTGTGAGATCAAAAAGAAAAAAAAACTCTCTCGCAATCCGCATTCATGAGCGTGAGGTGCGTGGCGTATTTTCTCTCCAAACGAGCTGCTCGAAAATCGCATTGAAAAAAAAATTACATAAGCGGCCGACGTTTGGCCTTAGAGTGAAGCAGTGCTGCATTCTCACGGGCGACCCCTGAGTGCAAGGGTTAAAGTTTTTTTTCTGTTTTCACTATCGATCGAGATAAGCAAGGGAGATTTGAGTCGTAAAAAAGTGCACACTTTGAAAACAGGGCTAATTTTATTAATGTGTCATTTCCCTACACACTTGAGGCAAAAATTAAGCCCGGCTTGATTATTACTTTTCACGAGACGTTTATGGACGTAAGATTTACAGTTTCCCACAAAGGTCGTGGCTGGCCTTTCACGGGAGAAAATATTAAGCGAGGTATTTAAAGCTTCGAAAAAACTCAAATTTTAGAGAAAAAATAGAAACATTTGTGAAAACTCAGCTGGTCTCTCCGCATAAAAACGAGCACATTTACTTGTCATACATTGTCTAGGAGTTTGGAGGAAGAGGGGATCCTATAATCTGAATCTCTTCCCACATGATTAAGTCTTATCTATTGCTTATCAGTTCTTCGGTCATGCGTTAGTTCCAGACTGCTAAATAAAATTATTGCAGAAGGAGATGGATGCATAAATGATGTTCAAAATTCACACCAAAGTGGCACTAGTACTAACGGGTTCCGTATATTTGCTAATATCAAAATTATATACCATGTTTTTCTTTTTCAAATTCTTCTTTACTTGCCGAGCAGTCACCCTTCCGGGGTGGTTAGTTACATCGACGATTACATAATATCGTTTACATAACGGCGTTTGAGATGTGTGGAGGAAAATGGGCAAGATATATTGGACGGAAGGGAAGATAAACGAGTAAGTGCTTGGTATGGTGGGTGAAGAGAGAAAAATCCTTGATGGAATTAGGAGGCAAAGTAGGTGGATAAAATGGATAATGAGAGGCAAAGTGATGCTGAAGGCCCTGATAGAGGAAAGCGATGCTGAAGGCCCTGATACAGGGGAGGATGTTGGGTAAGTGGGGAGGGAAATAAATAAATTTTGCTTTATAGATGAGATGAATAGAGTCAAGTTTTGTATCTATATCAATAATTAGTGTACTGTATTAAATAAACTTAAATAATTAAACAGTAAAATTAGTATTGGTATTCCTACTTCAATCTAAACTAACCTTTACTAGTAGATAACCTCTAATGACCAAATAATCCTGACCAAATAATCCTAATTCTGTTAACCATGCCACACCCGTTTTCAAAAAACAGCAACAGGATGAAATTAAAAGCCCACAAGGTTAGGAAAACAAAACTCAAATAGTAGTGTTTTTATCAACGGTGGGCATCAACAGTGTATTGGTGAAGTCTCCTTGAGTCTTCCACCAGGTGAGACATTTTTTGGCCGATGTTGCTACCTACTCCATTGTCTTGAGGGATATGATGTCCTGAAGACGATGGTGGAAGTAGCTGTCGAAACGTCGGCCAACAAATATATCACCCACCCGAAATCTCCCACTCAAGAAGATTTCACCAACAGTATACGCCGGGAAAAACTAAATCCTACATCAGCAGTATTAGCAAAAGCTGAAAGAAAAGCTTATTAATTCCAAGACGCCGTCTGTGCGAAATATTTATGACAATACCAATGAAATGACGTTAGTACGGGTAATCAATAAGTGCAATGGGGCAATTCCTTCAGCTGAGCTTAAATTTTGCTGTGATTCCATCGTATTTCATCAACTTCTTCAGGAGACTAGGTCTAATTTATCATTTTTTAGCCTCTTATATCGTTATATTTTATTTTTACATCTTGGTTCAAACTTATTTATTTTTCGTTTCTCATTGTTTGCATCTAAAAATGCCATTCATGTAGGCTAATTCTTACGGAAAACGAGTACTATTAAAAGTAATTGTCGCATATGTTGAAAATAAAATGAAAGACGCAGTTCACTGCATATTGGATATGTGTAGATATTAAATCACTGATATTTCAAGGGTATGGTCATTTAGGAGCAATAATTTCGCCGGTTTATGACACAGTACCTTTTATTGCATTTCTTTATCTTTTTGAGCGTATTTCTATGGAGATTTTACCCCTATTCTTGTAATTTCAATTCTTTTCCAGGCTCAGCTATTTCCTTGCATGCCTTAAATTCTATACAAGTCGTTCACTCTACATTGAAAATTGATATAAGAAGATTTTAATGTTGTGACACGCCAAGATAAACGCCATCAATTTTGTACACATGGACTTACAATTCATGTATAAATCCAACATAGTCAATCGTATTATTCTTGAAAATATCGGATGAGAAACAAAACGACTAAGGAAAAGGTACTCACACTTCGCAGTTTTAAGTAAGTTATTCTTGTACATTTCAAAGTAATTTATCCCTTGATGTAATTCAAGTAAATGAATTATTCTTAATCAACGCACGATAATGGATAAACCGGGCCAGATGCTTTGGTGCACACATATCAATACCTTGTGTGATGATTTCTTCAAGTCTGAATATTGCATGTGGAAATTATTTTCCAATGAGATCTTCCTCCAACACGTTACCTCACTGTGATGTCTAGGGTTACCATAGTAAAAAAACAATGAAAGAGGAAATAATTATATTAATCTAAAACCAAAAGAAAAAGATCTGAGTATATTTCAAAACTCTCCAGCTCTTATGACACACAGATATTATTCAATATTACAAAAAATGCATTCAATGCCACTAACGAAGTTTCATCTTATCCCTTCTGTTCCTGGAACTAAGAGAAGCCGTTAACAAAAATACATTACCACCCGAAGAAGACGGGTCAAACAGTTTCACGTTGATTATCACTTTACCAACCAAGCATGAGCTCAGAGGCTCTTCTCTTCCCAAGAGGGCGGCTTTATTACTGGTGCCTAGCAAGACAGCCATTTGAAGAAAGATTCAGCCATTAGGATTGTACACGGATGAAAAAAGCCAACAGCCAAGGTACTCACTCGACTTTCCTCAGCCTCAAGATTTCCGCGGGTAAAAGGTCGAGGATTTTTGTACTACTACTTCTTTCTCTTTTTTCTAGTAAAAATATATCCTCTCCTTCCATCTGAGAGATAGAGGGAATGAAAGACTGCACGGCATGCAAAGACTTTTATGGTTTCTTTTCTTACGTGTTTCGCGTTTCTCGCATAAGTGTGCGCTCAAGCCAGCACGGAAAGAGTAATTTACAGCTTCTTCGTTGTCAGGTCTTTTCTCTCTCCTCCCTCTCCACAGATATTCTTCGTGTTTTTTTTAAACAAAGCATTTCCTGGTCCTCATGGAAATAGCAAACCACTCCAAGCAGTCGCTAGCCACCATTCGTCAATAATGCCGAAAAAAAATTTACTGAATGACTTTTTCTACACCAAGTTCTATCGAACGCAACGCTCCTGGTATGCTCATTCTTAGCATCTAAAACACACCGATAGTGGTTAGCTGAATGTCCTTAGAGATACAGCAGTATTACTCGTATTTTTGTCACAAAGTCATTTCATAAGGCCTCGCCTGTCAAGCGCTCGCAAGAATGGTTTACTGTTGATGCAATAAAGGCCGAGGAGGTTATCTTCACGTCGTTACAATGTATATTAAACAAAATCAGTTAACGTGACTTTTTAGGGCCCTAAAATTAACAGTTTATGGCAAGAATGTTTTAAATTTATACCAAGGGATTCGAGAGTTAGGGAAATTCTCAAAATATAAGAGGGAAATCATGATGCAATGAAAGTGTTGTGAAGGGTGTACGTAGAAGTTAGTAATTTCATATTTTCTATCAGTACGTTAAAACTTCTTATCGAAAAATGCAGTTTGACGCGAAAACGCACTAGTTGATACACAATTAATCTGCTCTAATATTCATGGAAAAATTATCAATATTTCATTCTGAAACTGATTCTTCGCCGACAAATGGCATTTCTGAGCAAATTTCAGATCATTATTAAAGTTTCTACGAAGTCCTTGTGAGAAATAACATAAATTATCTTGTGACTTAAAGGTGGAAATATGAATACATGAGACGTTATTATAACTCTCATGCAATAGAGTTGGTATAATAAAATTCTCCTTGTCTCGCAGGTGGCGTCCTCGTCTCGTCCTTGAAACCTCCTCCTCTGCTAATCTAAAAGTCGCAGTTTCAAGTTCCACCTTCGTGAAACTTTCGCCTAAATTTGATTTTTGAACATTTTTAAGAGATCAAAAATGAGCTCAGTACTCACTCAAATATTTTAACAAGATGTGGATTGAAAAATTAGTTTTGTCGAGCTTTGAGACCTATCCTCAAATGGGAGATAGCCATCTAACACCTATAAATGACAACTGAACTCAATTATTGTAAAAACTCCAGTAAACTATTAAAACTGCTACGTTTTCTATGACATTTATAAATGATAAACCCACTATAAAATTAAATGAACACTCAATGAGAAATTTTACACGCACTAGGGGACACGCAAAAAATGTACTTTCATAAAAAATGACAACTCCGACGACAACTAATTGTAATGAGTACGAAATATGTTTGATTACAGCTTAAGGCGTACATTTGAATCCCTAAACCAATCGAAAAGAGCACAGTTTTGAAGGAAAATAATTATATACCTGCACAAAGAGTAAGAGTGGAGGTATTGACCTCTTCAAACTCGGTAAAAGTAATTAACACTACGAGGAAATAAAAATGAAACGGGCCTTTTTCTATCTGCTTAGTTTTTTCAATGACTTTAATTTAAGAAACGAAATTATTTTTGACAGGAATGTCATATTGTGGCCCCAAATTAGTCAGAAGTGACAACTGCCGCGGAGTTGCCCAAGAAAATAAATATTCACGCATGAAATATTAGACAAGATATCCAATAGCTTTAATTCCAATGCACATAGATACATAGTTTAATGCCTTAGGTTTTTAAGGCACTTAAATGGTAATAAAAAATACTACATTTTATTCCTTTTTCACTCTGTCAACTTGGGTAGACTTTCGTAAGCACACAAACTATACAGCAAATATCCAAGGTATATACGAGAGAAATGTTCCTAAATTGATGGGATTTTTCATCTTGACGTACGTCATTCCATTGGTAGATAATAAAAAATTCATACAGCAGGAAAAGCCTCGTAAAGAAATGTCTTCTCCCTCGTTCATCACTCAATCAATAAATGACACCAAAGACAGAACAAATATGGTTGAAAGGAATACACCCTGATCGTATGCAAACATTTTTATTCCGGCAATATTATAGCGTTTTGCTACACAAGAGGTAAGGGCTCCAACTTCAATTGATGGATCAAATTAATACGCTATTCTATAAAACTTTCCCTTCTTCACGCTTTAGATGCCATTCGCAGAAAGGTACCTTGACCGAGATGTTTCCTTTCCTACGCTATTAAAAGCATTGTCAATACGTATAACGATTAAAGATGAAATTATCCATGATTAACTCCCATTTCAGCGTCATTTTGATCAAATAATCAAAAATTTCAAATTCTTCGTCTTCTCACTTTCTTCCTAGACTTGCGCCTTTTTTATTGAGAACATACATTTTCAGATTATTCCATCTGTACACGTCCTCCATCATATCTATGTGAACATTCCATACCTATTTCCGGGTTAAACCTGGTTCAAGTGCCTAAGAGACACTTGAGGTAAACATACACGAATTATTAAAAAAAAGAGGACCATGGAGAAATGTGGACTGGATATTTCCGCAATGGACATAATCATCATAATATAAATTCGTGGAGACAGCACTATAAATTAAAAGCCTCCTATGATTTTCAACAAAATTCCATTCAATTCACCCAAAAAAAAGGAGCCTTGAGGTATCACTCATCATCATCATAGAAACCTCACATCACTCATAGAAACCTGTTCATCCACATCAGTTTAGATCAATTTCATGGGCTGTCCAAATATCACCTCTACACCAACGTGATACCCTCATGCCCTTTATGTCACAGAGTGCTTGGCCCTCAAATATTCATAAAATAAGATACTTATATTCATTCATAGGTCGTTCAGTCATATGATTGGTTGGCTACAGCCCCACACCCTTCCCCATCGAGTGCTAGTTCCCTTACTCACGGGTAAATCATTTTATGTACTTTGGGTTTTTTCTAGAAATTTTTATGTACTCTGTATTCCTCTTGGAACTTTTCCCAACCTATTCTCCTTTAATTATATTCTTCACAAACCCATTGTGCCTCAGGGTGTGCCCAATTCATCTGGTTCTGCTTATCTGTACAGTGTTCCTTATAGTCCTTTCCTCTTCAACTCTTTTGTGTACTTCTTCATTTTATTCGTCCGTTTGATCTTCACCATCCTCCTCCAAAACCAGGTTTGGAATGTTTCTTACCTTTCCTGGAATGCTTTTCCAATGGTCCATGTTTCCGATCCACGCTGGACACGAATGTTTTCATATAGTTTCCCTTTCGTAGTCCTATCTTCTTTGATCACGGTAGTTGTCTTCTCATCATGAAGTCTATCTTACCTTGGGCTATTCTACGCTTGATGTTTGTTGTACATCTTCAACCCATGTGACGGTACTTCCGGAGTAGGTGAAGGAATCCACTCACTCTAACTTACAAGAAGACATCGCGTGACTGATGTTCGGGATCCAAATGAGGGAATTATTTTCTGAGACTATAGAGAGAATGCGGGATAAGTGTCACGGCTTTATTCTATTTAGACCCGGGTTCACGATAAAAACGCAACTAAAGAATTTACTTCCGTATAAATCTTTTGCAGTGCTCTCTTCCGTCCACAGCAGCCGTGACCGAGCGTTTAGAGGCGCTCGGCCAACAATAGCAATTTTGTGGCCTGGGTTCGAGTCCCAGGCAGGTCAAATTTTTTTCTTTAGAATTTTTTATGGGATCACTGTAAATTGCCCAATCCCATACATTTTCGGCAGTAACAACTATATTTCTTTTAATTTGCAGCCTATGTGCTGGTTTTTAAATCAACCCGCTTGGGAGTCTTTCGAAGCTAATTTCGGGATTCTTGTTTGACCGAAAAGAGACTTCACATGCCGACAGGCCTAATATGTTTAGGTTTGAAAATACAAGGATACTTCCATGAATAGGATGGGCTTCGATTGGTCGCGGCTCTTTCTCAAGGTGGTAAACAATGAACCGATTATTACTTATAATATACAGCGATGGATGCAATTAAAATTCAGGGTAGGAGGAAGCATTTTTCGGGCTGGGAAGGGGTTAGCCCTTTTGATAGATTTCAACTTAATAAATATCACAAAAAGAAATACTGTGTTATCTGAACGTGCGAGGACATGTTTACGCTTGCACACGGTGCACGCGACATCCGAGACGTGGGACTACGACTCCACAACAGACGGTGGTGCGAGGAACGTACTATGAAATGTCTATACAGCACCAAACGCTACGGAGATGGTTTCCTCATTTTTGTCGCGATTAAGGTGGTTGGAGCGATGTGTGTATTTGCACAAATTTTCATAGTGAAACTTTGCATACATGTTCTCAATTCGTGATAACTATTGATTAAAGTGAAAAATATTGCATAATAAAGATTTGTTCTTTTTTTGGCAATTCAATGATATCTTAACACATTTGTTGGCCTTAATGACCATGACATATATTTCATAATTATTTGATTATATATTTACAGATTCTCTTCTAAGCTCGAAATGATGCATTATGTATTATTATCATTGTTTCTACCATGTATCAAGGAGTCACGCCGAGTCCTTTATTCGAAAAATACATATATTTCAATATAGTTTGGTCAAAAGTTCGAATGCCGCGCCGAAAACTATAGTGTTAACATGCTTCGATTGAGGAAAAAATCAAAATGTAATTCTTGTACCATTTTCATTACTGCATTTGTGGTGAGATACAACGAATAAACTGATACACTTGAAAGAAATGTGGCCCAAGAACATTTTTTTTACTTAGGTACTTTAAAAAAATATTAAGATCTGAACTCAATGACCCACAATTACCTCTCCAGCCTCCTTAAAAAGAAGAAACTAAAAAACAAAAGAAACGCGAAAACACCGCACTCTCGATCCTGTGATCGGGAGCGTTCGACGTCGATCGCCGAAAACATTATCTCCCGGCCAGTGTGGTGCCTCTGGCCGGCACCGCACTCGTTAAGATCCCCTTTCTCCCTCTCTCTATCTTCATTGCACTGGGGAACGCGAGGACACAAGCGAGCAAACAGAGAAGTGAAGGGAGGAGCAGATGACGCCCAATATGGTTCTCTCTTTTTTTCATAGGTAGGGATATCGGCCCCGCGTGGGGACGTCCACCTGCGCCCGCGGCGAACGGCGGCGTCTCTCCCGGGCGCTTATCTCTCTCCCCTCCCGCACCTTCACACCACCCCCCGATCACTCCACACACGCTTTCGCACCTTTGGTCCGTTCTCGCAGACACATTTGGCCGCGTCGTCGGTCGCCCTCGGACACATTCACATCAGTTCAACGAGTTGAGAGCGCGGCTGCAGGGACGGAGACCAACGGACTGTGCGGATCTGGCGCCGAAAATCCCAATGGGGCGAGGGGAGGGGTCAGCAAATTCGGATGCGACTACAGAGAGGCTTCGGTTCGGGCCTACCGTATATTTCAAGCGAGAGGCCGCTGCTCGTATTTGTAAAAAAGAAAGCTCTCATCTTTCCAATGATATCAAAATATCCCCTTGCCGAACTACTTTTCGAGCTATTTTCCTAAAAATATAAGCTGTTTTGCATGGGATAGAATACGGCTGTGCACTCCAGAGGGAGGATATTGAGAAAATTAGGATTTTCTAACACCTAGATTTCGAAAAAAACTGTATGTAATTTGTATATTTTCTCATCTAGGTATTTATAACATAAAATCAATTACTCACCACAGTAATTATTAGTGTCACAGATAAACCTTCTGTTGTGAAGGGTGAAGAAGACAAAGGAATTTATTGGTTAAGGACATATGCCCTCTAAGAAAAAAAAATTTACAGTAAGAAATAGAATTATTAAATCAAACACACTTATTCGCTGTTAGCGATAGACCATTACAACAAAAGAATTCCATTATACAAAGTTCAAAAAAGAAAAACTTACTGAACACAATACATATTTTTAAAAAATGTGACTTAAGGTGTGAAATGTGTGGAAAAGGTTCCTCTCCCACTGTGATTCCATGGAGGCTTAAAGGTTGCAAGAGTGGTAATCTTTGGTCAATTAGAGCATATTTTAGTTTTTTTTTCAAGTAAGTCGAACAACATTCTTGGACCACATTTTATATAAGTGCATCTGTTTATGCACTGGAAGCAGTGCCGTCTCTAGGGTAGTGTGACAGGTGCCGCTGCATTGAGGCCCGCGCCTATGGCGCCCGGGCTTGCTCAGAGGGCGCGGGGAAACCCGCCTATTACCCGACATCACCTACTACTTAATGTGTTACCTACGTAAATTTCTTGAAATCATTAGTTAGTTTTTCAGTTAATTTCCTTCTTTTCATTAAATATCCTTAAAAGATGCGACTACATTACTACATCACTAAGGGAATGCAAAGTTGAGGGGGCCCCCGACTTTCGCTTTCACAGGGCCCTTCAATCCCCAGGGACGGCCCTGACTAGAATATGGTTAACATGAAAGCAGTGACGGAAATGACACATTAGTTAAATTTCAAAAATTTTCCATTGTTAATGCATGGTATAAATTGAGTTTTCGGCACAGTATTCAAAATTTAGACGAAATTATATTGAAATATTTTTTTTCGAAAATTGGACACGGCGAGACACCTTGATGTTTGTTAGCAACTCATAATAGCATTGAATAGCCAAAAACCCAAATTGGTGAGGTGCATTTATTTTCACTCTTATCCGTAGGTATCACTAATGAGAGCACGTTTGAAAAGATTTGCGCAATACTATGCTTAAACAAAAATACTTTATACACTACTTAATGAAAACCATACTCTCTTTAGGCTGCGATCGGTGGGCAGAAAAAACGAAAGCCCTCGAGCTAAGGTGGATTAACACTGGCAAGACTATTGCGCATATTACTTGCAGAAGGCGACTTTCTACGGAAACTCCACGTGTAATCGGCTCTGCAAGTCCGCTTGCAGAACTTTTAAAAGTTTCAGCAAGTCGCTTGCAGAAGCGTATTGTTGCCAATGTAAACAGCAACCAATCTGAATTTGCACTATCTAGCGGCAAAATTTATCGTTAGAGTAAAAATCCTCGCAAGCTTTAGCAGAATAAACTTGAGGAAGTAAATTTCTAGAGTAAACCTGCCCTTATGGATAGGCCATCTGGATCCTGGCACGATCATAGAGGCAATGCTGCGTAGCATAGAAAGTTGGAGTCAGGTAGTACAATACACTGAAAGCATCTTGCGCGTAAGAAATTGAATCGGGATCAATGGCAAGAATATAAGAAAAGGAGAATAGGAAAAGTAAATTGACTAAACCGAGGTATCGTGATTAGCATTTACAGACTAGCTCCCGGAGAACTAAGGGTGAATGTGTTTTAGTCGGTATTCTACTGTAAGGGAGGAGTCCGACACTGCCGGGTGACGGGCGACTTTGATCACCCCGCGAGCTTAAACTGCATTTAAAGTGGCTGGTGTGGTAATCGTGGCACACTTTAAGTGCACACTTTAATAATGTTTTATGTTAGTCGAAAAAAAATTATTGGACCACATGACATTTACGTGTATCTGTATATGCGTATGACCTCACCACACAGGAAGTAATGGAAATGCTACAATTATAATATTTTTTCTTGTTTAAAGCATTTTATAACTCGATTTTTCGGAGCGGTATTCGAAATTTATTTGAAATCATATTGATATTGTGTTTTCGAATATATGGAATCGGCGTGACACCTTGATATTTGTTAGCAACAATTATAATAATGATGTGTCTTCCTCTCTCGAGTATTGAACATAAAATATACGTAATCGAATTATTAGGATACATATTTCATATGACACATGGCTACGAGTTAAAACAACACTAAAGTGCAAGAAAATTCATCGATAAATGCAATTTTTTCACTTTTCTCAATATATTTCAGTAACGACAACACGTATACAACGTTTCACGCATATATGTGCATAAACAAAAATCACTCCAACTACCTTTACATTCCATAAGCCATTAATTTACAAGCCTTCCAAAATTTGCTCTCATGTCAAAGAAAAAAACTCCCATCTTTTCATTGACATCAAACCATCAACCCCTTGCCGAACTACTTTTCAAGAAATTCACCAAAAAAGAGAAGCTGTTTTTTTCATGGAATAGATTATGGCTGAGCGCTCCGGAGGGAGAACATTGAAAAAATTAGGAATTTTTATGACATCTAGATTTCGTCAAAAAACTAACGGTGTGAGGTTAGTAAGTTTTCTCATCTATTTATAAAAAATAATGAATTACTCACCGCAGTAATTTTAAAAAATCGCAAAAAACCTGTTTTGAATGCGTTTTCACCGTACGGCGCGAAAAAATTAGTCAAGTTAGAGACTTATGTAGTATATATATGTACTATTTAATTACTAAGAATTTTTGTTACATGTAACTATATTTTTGCGATATTAATATTAGAATATTTACTTCACACTTCTTACGGATGCTGGTGTCGAAAAATAAAATTCGAAAGTGGTCCGTATTATGACTAGGGATATATCTCGCTCAAACTGCCATAAAACAAACCAAACTACTTTTTTCCTCTCTCCCATCTGCGGTCGCCGTCCTCGCACACCACAGGGCGATTTGGTGCGGGAAGGTTAAGATGGATCGTCATGAACGCAGTAGCCCAGGAGAAGGGGTCCTTCTCACCCAGCCTCGTTTCCCACCCTGGGGTTTCCCACATCCACCACCCTCCTCCCCCCCCCCCCCCCCGCAAGCTGCGCTGACCTCCTCGGGCGTGGCCGATGGCCGTGTCGCCCATGACCACCGACTGCCCTCTGGGTGCCAAAAAAATCCCCCCTCCGCCCAGAGTTTCGAGTGCCGAGTGGATTGGAATCACGCAATTGGCAGTCCGCCACGCAGCGTGAGGGAAGGCGGGTGAGGATGGCGACACAGAGGTGCGCGCGGGTGTGAACGTACCGCATGTCTGTCTCGTGTGAGTGCGTGTGTGGTTGGGGGAAGTCACGTCCGTGTGAGGCAGTGTAGGAGGTGGGTACGAATGGGTGAAAGGTTTGAGTGATGTGAAGAAAGGGAGAAGAGAGGCGGACTGAGAGTTTATAGTATTGATCCGGGCTTAGGAGAGTCTTTGATAAGTGTTACCATATTCAGAGTTCCCAAAAAAAAGGGACAAATCTAGTTTTGAACAGGTAAAAACCGGGAGAAGATCGGGATCGTTTTTTAAATGAAGGAAAAGCTAGTTCTGTATTTATTTATTCCCCGATTGCTATTACAAAATAAAACTATTAGGTACTCGCAGCTGCGGCGTCTTGTATTACTACCAAATTCTGGGGTACCGAGTTTCAATCTCGTTATCTGGCTGAACCCTTCTCTACCCCTCGACGAATGAATCCTCGGTACCACGGGAAACATTGGCAAGTATCGTTGCTCAAGTCGGCTCCGGTCAAATAGGTTATTCTCTTTAGCCATGCCATAAACACTCAGTTTTCACTCAAAATCCCTCGAGAATGTGATAAAATTTTATAATTTTTTTTCTATTTACACATTTATCGCCACATACCTTTTATTTTTGCGCAAGTCTCCGTCATGGACCTAAACGGGGACATTCCGGGACCTTTCAGTGACCAACGGGACAAAATTGCCTACCGGGCGGGACGCCGCGCCGGAACAGACCCTTTTAATTGGGACTGTCCCGGCCATACTGGGACGTATGGTAGGCCTAGTCATTGAGCATTTGGAACTCAAAGGAGAAAAGATGAGGCCTTAGTAGAAGTTCGAACCCTCATCAGGAGGTTAAACCGTCAGTTGTCCCCATGATAGTACATTTAACCAAAACCAAATCCTGGAAACAATACAACTTTTTTAAAACTCTGACACGGGATTACCTGCGATAGAAAAGAACAAAAATACTTACACTTTTTCTCTCGCGTTATCTTCTACCAAGTCGAAATCAGTTTTTTTCTATTGTGTAGTCATCAAATAAAACCTATTCCATACGTTTCTCTATAGTACCTGCACAAATACAGCAGCAATGCTGGTGCTAGTTCTTGTTGGATGCCCAAAAACCTGCCACGGCACGAAGCTTCAAACGCCAAGGCTGGTCGCGTTGTAGTGGTCAGGCAATCAGCTTTCCGATTAGCTATCGACAGTAAATGCCATCTTCGATATACGGATAAGAACTTGAAATCCTGTTCTCATTGCTGTTGTCAATCCTTTGCAACGAATCATTGAGAAGCGCTCTAAACTCTTAATAATCAATAATGAGAGGTTGAAACTAAAGTTATCTATCCTATGTGGGCTTAAAATTCCCTGAAACAAAGCATTTTCCATGTCCCAAGCTGAACATTCAATTTTTGCAGAGTCGGTCTTTTAACCAGTCCTAACTTCATTTTCATCACCAGTCAATGGAATATAATCAACAAAAACGATCATCCATCCAACCAATATCTCATTGCAAAACATTTAGTCAATGGAAAGCATGGATTAACTTTAATAACTATTTGCAGTTGAAGTAAGTACGTATTTTTAAATACACAGGGTATGAAATTTATCGAAACAGAGTGTTTTATTTTTTTAAATTTCTTTTTCAAAAATTACGACTGCATGGCGATCAAGAAATACTAATTCAACGGATATCCGGGGGATGACGACACGGAACGTAATTGCAAACAGCACTACGACGGTTTTACTAGAGAAGTACTGGTAGTTTTCCGTAATTTTCGTTATTTTTCCTCTGTAGAAGACAATAAACTAGTATGATTTGATTCTCCACTTAGAAATGCATGTATATATTAAAGGAGCGATACCGTGCGGTGTTGCCAAGCCACCAATATGCCATTTTGGATCACGTGATTTTTTCAAAATGTATTCTCTTTTGAAAGATGTCTGCGATGGACGCAAACACTTATGGATTACATATTTTAGTTATTGGGGATATTTTTTGTCGTGTGCACTGTGTAAAAATAAGAAATAAATTTAATGCACGTATCCCATTATTCTGACTTGTACGAGAACCTTTCTGTCCAGTAAAGTGCCTCAACTTGATGACCTTACTTTCTTGTGTCTTCGCAGACACATCTGTTTCTAATTGGGTGAGAAGGTTAATGAGAGTCGGCGCGGGTGACCAACAGGGAACAGGGGAGAGTCATTGGCAGGGAAAGGCTATGATTCTTGAGACGAGAATATAGGAGTGGTAGCTAAGGGCGCGTCGACAGGGATACGCTCAGAAGTCAATGGAGATATCGGCTAAGGAATTCCGATGATGGCTCTTGGGCCTCAACGGCCGTGACCAATGTTTGTTCAGACTCTCCCCAGGTATTTTGTAAGACCACCAGCAGTTTAACCTTCCAATTTAGGCTTTCACTCAGTCTCAAGGCGATCGATGTTTCAACATTAGAGCTTAAACTCTATTGATTCCCCGAAAATTAGCAGCTGAGCCGAAATGAAACGTGAAGGGCATATAAAGGGTTTACCACCACGTAACCAATTTTCAGCAGTTCATAGCAGCAAAAAGAATGAGAGAAGGACGAATTACGAGATAATAAATACAAATAAATATGCATGCTCTTCCCACTGTTTCCTTCCATGGCATCTAAAGTCTGGTTAAAGATATTGAGAAGAGGTTTACAACAATTTTTCATCCTTGCATAATTGTTTCGCGTCCATCATAATTGTAAGTTAATTCGTGAATACTCTTTCTGATATGATTATTGTTTATAGATACTCTCCTCCACCACAGTTAATAGAAAAAACGTTGTCATTAGAAAGGGCAAAACATCTATGTCATCGGTTTAACTAGGTTGGTAATTATTCCAAAACACGAATAAAGTTAGCAAGATTAATACTTAAAGAGATGCACTGGGTATCCGAGTTTACTTAAGACAAAGACGAGATAATTAGGCTACCTCACCACATTTTTAGATTCAAACAATATGAAATTAAAGATAGGATAAAGGCGCTACGACTATTGGGCAAATGCATGTACATATCCCTTTTTCACCCTCACAATTCGCGACGGCAATAGAACTGCGCCAAAGCGTCCATAACATTAAACACAGCATAATTAGATACACACGAATGAATGCATTTTTCACACAATAAAGCACAAAAAAGACTAATTTCACAAAACTTTCATCCGCATGCCCTCGTGGAAACCCGGAGGGTATAACGTAGAAGTAATTAGATGCAGATGAGTAATAACTTTCGCAGTCCATCAATAACTTAATCTCTAACCTTCTCACTGCTATTTGATTTCACGACCACTCACTTTCTCAAATAATTCAGATGCTATGTCTTGTGTTTCGAGGTTACTGCCATTATCCTCTTAAATACCCTCTTCTTCTTGCTTTATAGTATGCTCCTGTGGCTTATTTCTTCTGTTATCACAGCCCTCTCTAGAATAAGCTGTCGCATCGCCTTTTTCTTGGCCGTCCGACATTTTTTTCTATCTGTGTGCAGTTTATCTATTGCTCAGCCCCACCAATTTCAATGCGCTTTCATTGTTTTTTGGTTAAAGTTTTTGAAACCGTTCGATCGGTGGCTTTGTGAGGACTCTGAGGCACATTATCACTTGGTGTACGGCTTGTGGGGATTACCGATTGTTGGTGTACAAAAAGTTTGATTGCTCCACTAAAATGGGTAAAAGATCTTGCTTTGTTCCTGGATGCTCCACAGGATATTCCGCAATCGCGAGAAAGAACAAAATTTTAGGTGTGAAGAACAGAAGCTTGTTTAAGGGTAATGTAAGTACTCTCTTTTATTCTTCACGTTACCGTTTAGCAAGGCATGGTCGACGATGATGATTACCTATGAATCCATTGCAGACCTCTTTATTATTTTGACAGATTTTGGGTTTTATTCTCAATGTGATATAAATTTCTTTGATGAGATAGTTGAAAGTATGAATTACCGAATACAAGTACCCGTGAGTTACGCTCATTACCCTCACTGACGCTAATGATTTTGTTTCATAGTCGTGAACGTTCTAACAATATCATAATAAAACCATTAGTTTCTTCCTAACTAGCCGTAACTTCCCTAAGTTCTAAATTGAAAAAAAAAACGAAAATGTATGTGATACGTAAGAATCAACTGATTCATTCATGACAGTGGCGCCACGGTAGGCAGCTTCAAAAAAGGTATCACACCGAAATTGGGAGTCTGCTATCCTTAAATTCTAGTATCTATGCTATTGCTATACATACTAATATGTCAATTATCATTCTGTTTTATAATAGTTCCATTCTTCCTTTCGTTTAGTTAGTCAGTCATTTATATTTTGTTTAACATAATTTCTTCATATTTTCACTTCTATTTCTGTGTGTTTTCCCCAGCTATCCTACAAAGCATTTTCATCTTTGTTGCCTCTAAAAGTCTTATTATCTCATCTATTATGCGTACCAATATTTGTTATATTGATTCCAGATTTTGTTTCTGGAATCTTCCAGAAACAAAATACCCTAACTGCCACACTCAAATGCATAAAAAGAGCGGAGATAAGTTTTAGATCTCTTTCGCGTCATCCATCAAGACGAAGGCTGCCATCCAATTGCACAAAATTGACATCTAGATCACATATTGAAACATATCCGTTTTTATTGGAGAACTAATCTCGTGAAACATCCAGTGAGATAAGAAACAAAAGAGTCACGCAGCGTTGAAAAACACCGATTTCCGAACCCGTGGCGTGGTGAGCATTTCAAAGGAACACCAATCGCTAAGCCTTCCATTTTTCAGAACGCAAGCCATGAACACCACGCGGGCAATATCATTCGGATTCAAATGAACAAGGAATTAGTTATCACATGCAATCGCCGGTCGAAGATTTCTTCCACTGCCATGAAAGAATAACAGGCTCGGCTTTTCTCTTTAGACATTATCGAAGCCTAAGCAGGATGAATTCTCTTTCGCAAAACACCGCCGCCGAAATTGGACGTCACAGATATTTAATTTTCTCATCAAAATAAACCTGAAATGTTTCGCGGATTTCGTCTATTTTCCTCCCTGAAATAAAAGTTCACACAGCTTAAAAAATTTCAGGAGACAAAACATACCCACCCGTTCCGGTTTTCACTCGTAATTTATCGACGGGGATATCCCAATGTTAATTCTTGTCCCGTGGTGGTTGTGAAAAGGCCTGCGAGTCCAGAGATAAGCCTTTTAGCCCGGGCCGCACGGAGACGCACACCGACCCGTGCAGAAACCACTCAGACGGAGGTATTTGGTTCTGGACGGATTATTCCCGGGGAGAGTGGGAATATAAAAATGACGACAAAAAGCAGCGTTCCTAGAAATCTCCTAAACAGAAATCCGCCGTGGCGTCACCTTAGAAAAATAAAATATCAATCCGAAAAAAACAAAAGATCGACAAGTCCTTAAGAGAGGGGAGGAAAAGAAACGATGGAATATTCCGAAAAGAGAGGACTGAGATAGCGTGAGGTCAATTTCATGAAATTCCATAACACGATATCGTAATTTCCGAAGAAAAGCTTAGATTTCTCACAGTTGAAAGGAGAGTAGGAGGATTTGGAGAAGTGGTGGGGCTGACCAGAAGGTTGGAGGGGACGTCCAGGGTGGAAATAATGCTAAAACAGTTTTAGAAATTTCTCTATAAATGAGAGAAAATAATAATACGCTCAATTATCGACAACAAAGAATGATCATAGTACTTCGAATAATTGAGTGATATGGTATTGCGCTCAACTTCAAGATTATTGAAGCTCGATAATTATAGATTTGAATAACGAAAGAGCTTAAACAGTCATTAATTAGCTGGTCATGTTATGTCATGTTTCGGTCTTCAAAAAACGCCACACACAACGTTTAACACGATTTCATTACTGATGCCTAACGTGAGTTGTCGTAAACCAGGTTTTGCAACATACAAAGGATGGAGTATTGCTACTTTTTCGGGAACTTTCCGAATCTGGTAATGAGTTGATGTTGCAAGTGACGTTTACGATTGATAGCTAACATTAGATATTTCAGTATTTAGCGCAGTAAAGTTTTTTCAAAGTATTGATAGAAAAATTGAAAAAAAATCTCTTCCAGCTCAAATCTTTTCTCAAATCTCTTTGAAAGTCAATTAATAATGTCTATCGTTGACTCATGTGCAAATGGAAAATTTGATTGAGTTCTTGAGGAAATTTCTTCTCATGCACACTACATAATATGAGGAATAAATTGCATGTGCCCAATTGGAGATCAATCAATCAGTCGAACAGTGAGAAGTGAACAAAACGAAGTAGTCTCCCGATCATACCTTCAAATGGCGACCTCGCTGAGCCGCGACCGCGTTTAATATCTTCTTTTTATTTGTTCACCCGCCTCCCTGCGGTTTTCTCTTGGATCTCACTCAAACTGTCGTTGCATTTCGGGGTCGGGCGCGACGAAAGCTCTCCCCCTCGCGGGGCTCCATCGAAATCCTAGGATTTTCCAACTTTTCGACCTCGATCAGTAATCCACGTAATGGGAGCGTTTAGGGAGGCGATAAGCCCAATGCCACCGCCACTGAAACGCTTCTATTCCTCCCACCGCTCACACACCCTAACCTCGAAAACCACCCCTCATCGACGCGACCCTTGACCCAACCCCTATATCCCCCAACCCCTCTCGCCTTCATCTCGTGCGACTGCCCGGCGCACAGCCACACACACCCAATTCAAAACCCTCCCGCTTCACCCCCAAAAAACCACCCAAACCAACCCTCTCCACCTCCCTTCCCTCCCCCCCCTCAGCCCACAACCGCCCTTTATCTGGCCAAGGGCGGTCTGAAAGGCTAAAAGTGTCAATCCCCGAAATTGTAATGGTCGCCAGAAAAGGGAGGGGGAGGGGATTGGTGGATTGTGGATTGGATCGAGGGGTGGGGGGAGGAAACGTGGCTAATAGAGAGACCGAACCATTTCGGGCACATTTTATTTTTTTTTCTTCATTTTCTGGGAATCGAGGAGGAAAAGGACCGAGACCGTTCGTGCAATCCGAATCGGCGGAGGAATCAATACGTCTCTCGTCCCACGATCACCAGTGATTTCGGTTAGTTCAAGTAGGTGCGTGAATTATATTGACTGTCGTATTAGGGACGGTGCTCTCAACTTTTTTTTGGGAGGGTTCGCAAATTTATTTCCTATGTCCCATAGAAAACTTTCCACTGAGCATGTTTACTTTAAAGAAAACTGGCTGCTAATAGGGCCAGTTATTAAGGACGCAAGTTTGGTGTGTATCAGATGATACGAAATAGTTCATACGAGAAACGCATGCAATTGGAGTTCATCTGCGAGCGTAAAAAATCAAAAAACTCCACATATGGTATGGCAAGGTGGTTGGCTTTGACGTGAATAAATGATAATTTGAGACAATAGTCAGTATCCATTAATGCTATGAAGCTTTAACTGTTATGACTATTACAATGCAATTCAATGATTCCCTCATCAATTATTAAACACCGGTGGTTTTTTAAGATGATGAGTTTTATGAACATTATGAACATTATGTTACAGCATCGAATCCACCAAGACATCGAAATTATTAAATCATCTACTGATATATGCATGAATGTTTGTTTAAATATATGAGTACTACACCAGTAGGTTTAGATAGATTTAATAGAAGAAAAATATTAAAAATAGAAGATTTTCAACAACAATTCACCTAAGTTAAAGCATTTTCATCCTTTAATTGTGCATACTTACTAGTATTTATTCTTTATTTAATAATTTAATCTTGTTCAAGGGCATACTACTGATGAGTCGCCTGTCTCCAAAAATATTCTACGATTATCGGTTGTATATTTTTCCTTGGTTTGGTCAGAGATATATTGCTCCTCTTTCCATGCATTTAATCTTTTAGTTTGTGACATGTGTGTTTCTACATGATACTTTGTTGCTCATAATTATTTATTATATTATACTGAAATATATTTTAATACTCAACGAAAAGAAAACGCACACCCTCGGATTGATCTGAAAATGTTTGAGCATTTTATCTTGTCTACATTCTGTGGAATATTATTCTTTCATTCTGGGGAATATTATTCTTTCATTCTGGGGAGTCTTAATGCCATGTCTTCCACTTCTTTCCAGCCGTCTAAAAATATATATTCTTTCCCTATCTCTTACACTCTTTTCCTTCCTTTCTCACTGGATAGAAAAGATCTTTTGTGGCATGGAGATTAAATTCACTAGGCTAAGCTCCTTACTCATAAATCCTGCGACGTAGCCGAAAAATAATCTTCCTACTTATTCTCCTCAACCCAGAAGTAATTCGCCAATAAGAAAACTACCTGGGTATTTTAGATATTCCAGTAGTTACGTTTACTTGAAAAGGAGATAGGTTTATTTTCTGAAATCCGTGGATTTACGTGGGAAACCAATGCATCAAAATCCAATCAGTAACTCTTCCACTTACTATAATGAGGAAACTAGAGTTTGAGTACAATTTTGGAAGAAAAAAAAACCTGGAAACCGCAATAACATCAACGTAGAATTACATTATGTCTGTATCCTGCAAATATGACATACACTACTTTTTATTAGGAGCAAGGTAACAGGCTTATAGGAGATAAAATTAAATCAATTGTTTTAGGGGGTTCACATCAAATGGATTGCAATTTAATTTCTGTAACTTACCTCTTAAATACTAACATGGCTTGCTCGCTACCTGTGCCGGGTATTGCAAACATTCGCTAAATACTATTTTGCACTGTTTAGTAATGTCCCATTAATCTGCTTTTACCTCTTTCGCGCCATGTTATTGCGAACGGATTTCAATCACCAGCGCTCAAGTCTGCCGATAGGATGACCCAAAATTCCCCATGTGTAGTAATAAAGCAGGTTTTTGGCGCGATGACCCAGACGAGGCATTACCCGAAGTAAAAAACCTCGGCCACATTAGAGGCCTCGTTCTCTCCTGCCGCGAAACTTCCGCTAATGCGCTATCACGGGGTCAAATTTTTGGTTTCATGCATTTCATCAAATACTTGATTTAAAAAAATGTTACTTATGCCACATGGCAAATGGATTTATTTTGGCTAATTCCATGAAATTTATAAGTATGCATTTTTGTGAAATGTCACCGAAAGATAATTATGAAGATCGCAACTGTTCATGGGCCGATATCGAATTGTGATGGGTTATTAGGTCAGTAAAACAAAATACTGTTGCTTTCCTTTGAATTTCACATGACAAAATAATTTGACGAATTTTTTAAATTCGTCAATTATTACATCGAATTTGGTCAATCAATATTTTACAAGGCATTTGCTTTATTATGGAAAAAATATTGCTAATAATAATCAGGTTTATAGATTATAGGTGCATCCATATCTGCACGATGAAAATATTGCTTTACAACTATTCCGATTTTGGAAACCTGTTTTTGGCTGCCATAGCACGAGTTCAGGGCCACGCTCTATTTCACACGGATGGGAGAATTTAATCCTACAGCATGTTGAGGGAATAGCGGTGGGACCCAAAAGCCAAGCATCCTTAATCTGTAATTCGCATTTTTGTTTCTGTTCATGGCGATTCAGTAGACGGGAAACTTTTGGAACGATAATCTCGTATTCTATCAGCTTATCGGCCACGGTTTAAATTATCGTAGTTGTTTTGAGGTTTTGGTAAATATAATAATTGATTTCACTTATACATCTATTGACAATGTTTCCAATCATTTATGAATCTCCTTCTGAACGTATTATGAACATGTTAAAAGAACTCAATTTTCATGTAATCCGGTCCTTTGGTTGCAAGTCCTCTCGTAATTCATATGACAACGCAGATTGTCTTTAAATTGTGGTCCATAGGCTGATAGGACATGAATCACAAGCAGTATTTGCTATCCAATGGACTGAATTTCATGGACACAATTCCATTTTAACATGTAAAGGATACGCCTAAAGAAGATTTACCAGATAATAAATCAAGATGTTGGGAATACAGATATTGGTGATTGCTATGAATTGACTAAAGCCAAATAAAACGATAGGGCGATTCCAATCAAACTCAACCAAGGCCGTGGCTCGACCATCTTCGACTCTCACGAATTTTGGCACAGAGGACGAATATAATAAAAAAGACGAATCACTAATTCTTTAACCAATAATTTAAAATTTATTTATGGTAAAATATATTTATTTAAATTTAATGTCAAAGTTATTACGCTTCAAATAACATAAGTTAATGCAAAATGGTGCGCCACAGCTCCGAGCTGTAACTCAAATAAATATCACCACCAAATTATTATTATCACCAAATTTCAAATGCAAAGGCATTTCCGTAATAAAAAGGCAGCAATTTGAGTTTTATTTCAACTATTGGCTACGTAGACATCTATGCTGAACCCATGGATGACTTTAATTTTTCCTATTTTTAAAATGTTGATCTTTGTTTAGGGCCCGAATAACCCCTAAACTCATTCATAGAAAGGGCCATGCTTAATTTTTTCCGAACAGTCATGACGTATGACTGTACGTAGTGTAACATATTTATTTTTTCCTCCTCCTCTGGCTTAAACTTTCGGAGGAAATTAATAGTACATTTAAATATCTTCCATCCCTTTAAAGTATAACACTTTCGTTTCGTTCATTATCCTTTTAACAAAAATATTTATTTCTCATTGGTTTTGTTTCTCTATCCAATATTTTAAGCACTTGATGTATAAATATCAATAGCAACACTCATAACTCCAAACACTTGTCTTGTAACACCAATATCAACCATCAAAAACCCAAACAATTGACATATATAATTATAAATAGCAACACTCAAACACTTGAAATATATCACCAATAGAAAGATTTATACATTTTCATACAATTCGGACTCTTGGTCCTGGTTTTATGCCCATATGTCCAATTAGTGCCCCTTTTGTTAGCTCCTCGTGCTATGTGGTTAACAGGTAAGATTTGAGGTCGTCCTCCTCACTTCTCTTGGTGTCACTAATCTCTCGGGTTAATGATTATGTCAGCAACAGTTACTCTGCGCGGATTTACTTTTGCTGCTCACCTGGTGCAGAGCCTCCGGCGACAACTAAGTAATGTCGACTACCCTCTTGGAGCAGAGCCTATGGCAGCACCTAGGTAATTTCGACTGCCCCGGGCATACGCGATGTCGTGCCTTTATACCCCCCATCCTGGCGGTATTGTTGTTATTCTCCCTCCCGCGAGAATTTTGTGTAACCTCCCAACTTCCGCTTCACGATCCACCATGTGCTCGCTTATCTCCTATTGTTATCAAAAATTTTGCTCGCCATGCAGTCGCAAATATGGCGGATTTGCGCCTATTACAGTAGACTACCTAAGCTTATATTTTTGGCAAACAACACAATAGGTATATACCTAACTACTAAAAGATAATTGCGTAGCTGTCCGTTATTTATTAGGGAGGATGTATTAACTGAACCTATGCCCTGGCACTGATGTGAGTATTCAATACTGCAGCGCATCCATAAAGAGACAATTGCGGTGGTACCCGAAAGCCCAGCAACCTGAACCGTATTGTAGATTTTTGATTATTGTAAGATCTGATCCTTTCCCTCCGATTGCTTAGTATGAAGAATTCTCCGGCTTCCAGATGGGTAATAGTGTTGAACTGCGCCAACGCGACGTTTCGATGACGTAGTCTGCCATCGTCACCTTGTCCCGTTCACACTGGCGTTCAGCATGAAAACGATGGCAGCCTATATCTTCGAAACGTCGCGGTCAGTGCATTTTCAACAACATTACCCCACTGGAAACCCCAGAACTCTCCATATTTTGCTTCAGTCTATACTCATTCCATTGGAAGCAAAACTCTGAATGATGATTGGATAATTGTCAGTAAATATTCAAGGAGGATATGAAACCTAAATCCCAGAAATAATTACTATATATTGAAAAAAAGTTTTTTTCTAGAGGTAAGAAGCTTGGACTGAATAAAAGCGTGGTAGGGCACAAGATAGAGCAGGTCGAGCAGTTTAAGTATTTGGGAGGAGAATGGCTTTAAAGGTAGGGATATCAGATGTGGAGTTTTCCTGGCTAAAGAAGCATTTTCAAAGAGAAGGGAATTGATGAAGGGGGAGGGGCTTAGAAGAGACTAATATGGAGCGTGGCTCGGTATGGGTCGGCCACTTGGTCATTGAGAATGGAGGATGTACGCACACTTGAGGCGTTAGATGTGGGTTTGGAGAAGGATGGAAAGGGTGAGCTGGGTGGCGAGAAGGACGAACAAGGAGACATTGGATATGGGTGGAGAGGAGAGGAAGCTGGTGGCGGAGCTTCGGAGAAGGCAGAAGGGATGAATGGAGGAATTTTTGAGAGGGGAGGTCATGTTGAAGAGGCTGACAGAGGGGAGAACACTGAGAAAGCGTGGAAGAGAAAGGAAGAGGATTGGAACTCTGGACCAAATAAGAAGGTGTAGATGATATGAGGAATTCAAGAGGGATATAATGGCGGGACAAGTTTAGGAGGGAAAACGAGACAATTGTCAGGAACTGGTATGCATGATAAGGACTGTCCAAAAACCTACCAATCAGCTGGTAGAAAACTCAAAAGAAAATGTTGCGGCCAGTTCAAGCTTTGCGCCCACTTTCGGGGAAAATTTCGGACAAAGTGGAGAAAATACGTGAAACTTCGCGGAGCAAAGGGACATTCGGAGCACGCGTTTACGGCCTCACTCAATCTCACACGGACGGGAGAATTCAATCCTACAGCGTGTCCGTGAAGAGGGAATAGCGGTGGGAGCCAATTTCAAACTCTAGAGGCAGGCCCTTCCATCCTCGCCCGCATTCATATGTTATGCTTCGGTCGGGAGGAGGAGGAAGGGATAGGGATGAGGAGCGCCCTCCTCGTTAGGGCGTCGAACTATTTCGGAAAGTTCCGAGGCACGAAACTCTATTCCTTTTGGAGAATTAGCCGCGGCCAAATTGCGCGTTCATAGGAATAAACTCTAATCCCTTACGGCTCCAGCTCTACGGACACACATTATGCATGTTCGGCAGGCAATAGGGCAAAAGTAAAGAGAGGGATAGGACGAGGAACCCAGGAGCCAACAAAAGAGAATTACCGAAATAGGGTCTAACATCACTCCTAGCCGCCATTCTGTTTGAAGTAACTTGCCCGGGAAACAACACTGAGGCTAATTTAAAATAATAAGAACTTAAATATCTCTCAATATTAATTCTTAATAAAATAACTAAACGAGTAATTGAGGGGGTTATATTCAATTAACCCCCTCTCTCAATTCTCAGTGTCACCTATGGATGACGCAACTTTCTTGCCTCCTTTACATTGGGTCTGACTTCATTTTTTAATGTTTTAACTTTAGATGGCAAATTTAAGACTTTAGGAACCATGTCGCAGTTCTAAAAACAACAGAACTCCCCTCGTGGTAATACCTACCTATAAACTCAGTAAAGCTTGCTAACCAGTGCGTGACACTGGGAATTGACGTGTTGGAATACAAGTCCTCATTCAAGACGGGGAGAGAATCATTAATTCTGGAAGCTGAAATCATTGACTTGTGTGCTTCGCGAAATTATAAATATTATGAAATAGGATATATTGGAATATTTCACCTCCTATACACACCGAACAAGTCAGTAAAAAGAGGCAAAATGCCAATGGCCGAACTGGTAATTGCTGAAAAGGTCGAAACAAAAATAGATGCTAATTTTCACGTGGAGTGTGGATTAGGGGGTGGAGAAAAATAATCTTTTATCATAGCCTATTTTAAAAATCTCATGATATTGTATCTCCCTCACTTACACTTTAAGGAAAAAAGCTATTGCATCATTTTTATATAATAATAATAATTCATATCTCTTCTTGATCACTGAGCATTAACTTATTCAATTGTGTATTAGTTGGTACCATAGTTGCAATACTCCAGCCTTTGTTTATAAAATGTTTTAACCCTAAATCATGCATAGTGGTTTTGAAAAATACATATACATAATGTATATTTTCATACAAAGCCATATTAACTCCCTCAAATTAAAATTTCTGAGTGGTATTACAGGGTATACATACTAAGAAACTCGAGGGTGAATTTGGGGAAAAAGACTTAAGAGAAGGAGTTTTAGAAGTCTAAAGAAAAGGATAGCGTGTATGAATCAATGAATGAATATACATATAAGAAGCAAGGATAAGGCTTAAGGAAGATTATGAAAAGAGGGTCTGTGTCCTAGACCTAACTGCAATAGAGTCATTCTTCGACTGTACCAACCCTGAAAGGGAATGGCGTGATGGTTTTATACATGGATGATATAAAACAATTTTTAGCCACGGTCTACTGATAACTTGATAAAAAACTACTTGAAGATGAGGCAGTAATCTCGAAACGTTTAGATGAAATGTATTACATTTAGCAGTGGAGAGTACAAATCGAATCACTCCAACATTTCAAAGGCATTATTGGTGGTGTCTAACTGGCTGTGTGGTGGCTGAGACCCTAGGAAACAACACGATAGGTTACTACATTATGGGATAAATATGGATTCCGGGAACACAAAGCAATTAGGTGTAATACGAGGAAATATAAAATAAAACTTCGGGAAAACAGCCTCAGTTTTAGCACTACTAGCAACTATTACGTATTAAGTAATTTATTTCTCTTGAAATTTTTTTTGTACTGGAGCATTACATCTCGTCAACTAACCATTAGCTTTTAGCCCTTCCTTCGAGCCGACCCACTATTATCATTGAAGAAGTGGGGAGAGTCTCTCCAGTCAAACAAAGGGCTTCTAAAAGTGAAAGTGCCATCTTGGAATTCAGGAGCGACAGCCACTTCGTGATTTTTAAGTTTTGGTACGGTAACGACCTCGCCGACATTTCCTTGACGGCGAGCCAAGTAGTTTCATCGTCCTTATAACACTTAGAAAGGTATTTAGAACATGCACAGTGTTAAGAGGAAATTGCGCCAAGCCCTAAACAAATAAAGAGAAGAACCTTGAATTAAATTAATTTCAAGGTATTTTTTTAACAATACCAATCCTGCGTTGTGAAACATCACCTGAAATATAAGCAGTACCTCGACGAAATTTGACGGAATTTTCAGCTGTATGCTATTGTGAACTATTTTACTCAGCATAAATATACATACTTATATTTAAAAATTTACGAAATAAATAATATCAATTATTTTTCAACTTCAAAAGTAAGAGTCATTAGTGTAAGAAAGATCACCGGGTGTAGACATATTTATCAAATATGGAACATATTTTAAATACTGTTGCATAGTATTTTTTAACCGTTCATGGAAGTACGGTATGAAATAATGGTCTTGGGAGGGAAGTGAACTTAGAATCTAAAAAAATCTAGAAGATTATATTCTCCCGATCTTGAGTTTTTGGTCCAAAAATAAAAGATTCTGAACCATTATGTTTTAAATTCTAAGTCCGTGGTTTGGACCAAACACTACAGATTTTCTTTAGATTAATGTGTTCGAGAAATTATTAATAACCAATAGTATATTTTTCTTTAGTCGTTGTATCCGTATTTTTAGCCTAAAAAACTACAGACATATATAAAAAACCGTAAGGGAATAAATCAAAAGGCCACTACTCCCAACTACTGTCGACTGTAACACTTTTAACAATCCAAAGAGGTAAATTAGAGATATATGCACACCAGAAACGCTGTTTGATCAAAAGAATAATGTCCAAAATACTAAAAATAATGTTAATATCTTGAATATATCATTTTGTGAATAATTTCATCCATAATCATTGGCTCACACTGCTTGAATAATCTTATTTTTCACATTTAAGTAGTAAAATATAACAGCAAATTGTACTGCAGGGATATACTTTAATTCATGTTCACATGAAATCACACCCGCATAAACATTCAGGAATCCAGGGTGAGAAATAGCCTCTGACTGGGTTAATTTTGTGGTGATCATTTAAAGATAAATACGCATATACTAATCAAAATGGAAAGGCATTGTGCATAGCAAGATGTCACGCTATTCATTGAACATCAAAAATAGCCTTTTGTCACGATTCTGCTGAAGGAATTACCTTCTACACTCTTCGAACGTTCTCCCATGGTAAAGACAGTCGATAAAGGGACAAATAAGATGCTGCAGAGTCCAAATTTGTAGTTGGTGAACTCGGAAAGCGAGAGTTAAAACGAATAACTGTTCTGGAGTGTTGATTGGCTTTATTGGATTGTAAACGGAGGAAAAAAGCCTCCCAGAAAAGGAATGACCAAGCTGAGAGTTAGATAGCCGAAGATAAGGTGGAGGGAAAAAAGTCGGGAATCTGAGAGCGGGTGCATGTAAAGGAATCCTACAGTCGGCGCACGATTTCTGTTTAAATTACCTTAATCGCAGCACGAAGATACTGCAATTTAGGAGTTTTCATGACCATAAATCCTCATTCAGGCGTGGCAGGATAAAGAAAAGGGATAAAGAGCCCGGATGATGAGGCGATAAGAAAATACAACTCCATTCATTCTGATTGCTGAGAAGTTTATTCCAGAGGCAGGAAAGAAATTTGTATATTTTCCATTTTTAGGGATGCTAAATTGTATAATTTTAAAAGCCTCTATAATTTCTGGGGAAAATATAGGTGTCTCATATATATTTGGGTCTACAAACACGCGGTTTGCTATTTCGCCGCAGAATAGGATTTTTAATGTCACTGTAAGAAAGAAAGAATTATGCAGATATTATTGACATGCTCTTTAGATAGCAAGGTCCGAGTTTAAAATGGTAACAAAAACTGATTAAGTACATACAATGTAAAATAAATTTATCGTGGGTTATTCCATCCTGTTATGCAGGGTTCTCCCATGAAAATTTCTTGTTTCTCCATGAAATGCATCCCATTCTCTATGAGAAAGAGGATTTTTTTAATAGGATTACAACGGCATGTTTCAATACCAGCCTTCATTTACATCTCCTTGATGTCATTCTCAATTATAGTTTCGTATTGGCGCTAATTGTAACTTCACCTTTGCCAGTATCGGCCAAAATTACATTAACTATGGTGTTTACTGTTATAATACACGTGAATTCGAGCACGGCATAAGATTCATCGCATCTGAAAGCGTTTAAATCAAATTTTAATGCCCCACGAAACGATCTATGAAGAGCAATAGCGGCCAAAACGTCGGACAACTGGGCGCATATACCCGGGGCCCCACGCAAGTGTGGGATTTACAATGGGCTTTGTTATTTTCACTTGAATATTATATAAACGTCTGATTATGATATAAATTATGTACCTATTGCATGAAGACTGCCGACATCCCAGAACTTATTCCTTTAGACTAACTTTTAATTTCTTTGTAACGATCTAATATTCACCAAGTTAGTTTTTGAAGTGGAACACTTCTTTCGGATGACGGGTCATCTCGCGAAAGCCTATCGTCACACGTCATACGCCTATAGGATGGAATTTCGTCGTAGAATGTTTTTCTTTCATTCATTTAAATATGAAATATTTAAGTTTGAACTTTCGTACTTTCAAACTGGGGAAAAAGCATCACAATATTTAATTTTTCCTACCGTATTCTTCTCTCTATAGATCGATAAACAGAAATTTTTGAGCTTAACGTGAATTATTTATGTAAGTTAAGAGCTTTTCTTACTTTTTCTGCCAAGGAGTTTTTACATTGTTACTGAGGCTTTCCATATGCTATGCAGGATATTCTCGTAATAACCTACACTGAAAGGAATCTTAACTTTCGCGACGCGTACTGGGTTTTAACAACAAAATATCTTGAGCCGTAGCGTGGTTACGTGTATGCAAGCGATTCAAATTAATTCACAATACTATAAATAGAGGAGCATAGTGTAATTCTTAAGAATATTTTAAGTCTGTGTGAATTTCATGCAATTATCATAAATGTATAGATATGATTTTCATATTCATAAAGAGCTTGATATGGAGTGTGGCGTTGTATGGGGCGGAAACGTGGACCTTGAGAAAGGAAGACGAAAATAGACTGAAGGCTTTTGAGATGTGGGTGTGGAGGAGGATGGAGAAGGTGCGTTGGACGGAAAGGAAGACAAATGAGGAAGTGCTTGACATGGTGGGCGAGGAGAGGAAACTTATAGATGAGATTAGGGGAAGACAGGGTAGGTGGCTGGAAGCAGTAATGAGGGACGATGGTTTGCTGAAGGCCGTGATAGAGGGTAGGATGTTGGGTAAGCGGGGAAGGGGAAGGGAGAGAATCGGTTTTATGGACGGGATGAAGAAAGGTAGGACTAATGCTGAGATGAAGAAAGAAATACAAGAGGGAGAAAGGGCACAGCACGTGTAAGAGTTCGTTGGATATTCTCTGACTTTCATCCCAACCTACCTCTAACCGGTAGATTACTGTAATGAATGAATTTATATACAATCCTGTGTATTCCCCACTACCAGTCATATCCATACTCAGTATTCCACTTCCGTGGGCCGTCCTGCGTCGATCACAGCTTTTTTATTTTTTATTCGATGGGGTTCTACTCCAAATATGCGCCCGGGGCATCAAAATCCAAGGGGCGGTCGTCGATCAAGAGGATTAGCGGGGCGGAATCATAGAACCTTAATTCACAGGAAGCCCTGATTTTCTATACCCACCTCGAATTTCGGGTTTTGGGAAATTATGCATGCCTTCCGACGTCCATCAATCACTCGATGCAGAACCAAGCGTCGGCCGCGAGGCAAGAGGACAAGAGAGACGGAGCTGGGGATGGAATGGAGGAGGCAGAAAAGGTGGAAACCATTAGGACATCAAAGTGACTCTTGCATTAGCATCGACACGACGCCTTTCCGCCGCTCGGCGCCACGGCATGGGCACGTCTACGTGAAATTCCCGCGATCAATTCAAGCCAAAGAGGGAATCAAAGGCGATGGAGCTAGCGAGAGCAACCTTGTTCCGAAAACGGCGACGATACTTCACTTGACTACGTCTCACTCCCGGATTTGCGCTCCGTGAATTTACTCTCCCGCGCCGTGATCTCTCGCGCATTCAGTTCAGCCGACTATCGCATGCTTTGCGAAAATGGTTTTGACACAAAAAGCGAGTCACCAGGACCAGCTTCCAGCCTATCGTACCGATTACCTCCTCACACGAAGCCGGTGTCCCACGGTACATCATTACGTGAATTAATTCTTGAATCATTCAGGAAAACTCTGATGAGCGTGGCAATATTCTCTACATTTCTGTAAATTAGGTAACTCTGTAAATTCTTGACCGATTAATTATTTTTCGGAGCGCATGCGCTTAGGCCATGCCCTTGCTAAAGACAACTCGAGAAGAAAACGTCATTAAAGTACACCATCCTTACCATCAGTTGAATAAAGATAAAGAGGTTGTTATCATACACATCGTATATTTAAGAGAATTGCTTAAACTATTTCATTGGATGACAGACGCAGAATTGTTTTGTGCAAATATTACTTGCAAAATCACCCGTTGTAACTTGAAAAGTAAATCACGCATTACGGTATTGCTACCTGCATTATCGTGGGCCAGTATGACTCTTCGTGCAATTTATTCAGTTGGTACTTCAGGCTATAATTATTTCCTCGTAATTACTATACTAAGGCTCGTAGACTCTTTGCGGGAAATTCTTCACTATCCGTTCCTTTTGTGCCAATTATGAAATAAAGCTGTCTTCAAAACTAAATATTCTCGCAAAGGCCATCAGCCTTTCAGAGCCAAATTCATAAATAAATATATCCTGCTCGATGCACGCACGTTCCTGAATCATGTTTAATGAACATGAATTTCATGAGTAATTTACGAAATAAATTACTTAAGGGACAAGGGCTTTAACATAACATGCATACATGACATTTAACTATACTAAAGTGGTCTAAGTCACTACCCATACACTCCACTGTTCACTCCGCTGTTCACTCCGCTACCTAAAAGATTCGATAGTCCGTCCATTACAGTCGTTCTCTGTTCTATTATGTGTGGAACCAAGATTTCCCATCTTATTCCGTCATTTGATGCTTCCTTTTAACACACTTCATCGTAGAATATCTCTCTTGATTGTAGCCTTTTGCAGCTGTTGATAGATGCAGTAGTGGCTTCCGAGTTTTGCTGCGTTGTGAGCGTATTTGAGTCAGCCTTTTGCTCGCGTTACCGCAACGAGCGTCTTCAGGAGGAAAGTGAGAGGATATTCGTTTCTGAAGACGATCTCTGGAACGTGTAACGAGCAACGCTGAGTCGAATACACTCTCTAATCGCAGCACAACTCGAAAGTCACACCAGCCTCTCTTCTTTCTTTCTATTATCTGGTTTGTTCTTCTTTACGTCTCGTAACTCTTCATCTACCCATCGTTTACGTGATCTTCCCCTAGGTCGCTTACCACTTTCTTTATCTCTCATTCTTTTTAACCCGTAAAATCCTAGCGCTACCATTTGGTGCAAGCTGGTAGTGTATCACTAAAATTACAATTTTTATACTCCTGAATATTTTACTGGATATTTTTAACTTTACATCAATTTACATGTACTACAACTTATTATTTCGAAATACTTGCTTTTTAGGCCCTTTTTAGCGCCAATTCAGATGTTTGCGACGGGAAAATGTTTACGGGTCGCCAAGAAAGCTTTTTTCTCGTGGACCTTCCGATTTTCTTTTATTCGTCCATTATTGGCATTTTTTTCGAGATTTTTTCAGCCCCAGCCACCATAATGTCATCAGACACTTTTTACTATACCCTTTAATCTGCTGGCTCCAATTTGGTTTCTGATATGTCCTATATTTCTTTCTCTGTCCACTCTATATTTTTCCACTATTCTTTTCAAGACCATTCTTTTCGCAAACTTACAGCTTGCTCAATTTTTTCTCATTCATAAACTGTCCTTCATATTCAAACATAGTAATTCATGCATTCTAATTAGTACTAATAAATTAGAGAAAGGAAGAAAGCTGTTTCAGAGTGCAAGGCATTTACCCTGGGAGAGGAATGTACCAAAATAAAGGTAAAAAATGATGATGCATAAAAGAAACAATTTAATATGAGAATATTAGCCTCAAATAACATGTAATTGGAGTTGAAATATTTGAATTTTGCCTCATTATACGGAAAAATATCTCATCTTTCTATTGATATCATACAATTAGCCTCCTATTGTACTTAGTACTTATCGATATATTTGACAGCCATAAGGCTAGATGCAGTAGATATGGGTTATTTGAGAAGTGATTGTGGTAAAAACAGAAGGGATAGGATTCAGAATGGTAGCGATGCAAGAATGTGATATGGGTGTAGACGAAGAGAGTGTGCTTTGCTGGTTTGCTCATGTCGAGGAAATGGATGGGAGTCGAAAAACTTAACTGATACATAATAGTGGATATAATGGTATGTTAGGATGGAGAAGACCGAGGAATTCATAGGGGATTGTAGTGGAAGAGAGTCATTAGAGAAGGAGTATTAGGAGTCATATAGTGGGTTAACACTGGGATGTTACTTCCGCAAGTTTCTTCAGCAAGAGCTTGTAGAACTTTTTTATGCTCTACAAGCGGCCGAGAAGATCCGTTTAATCCTGCAATTAACGTCGAAAGTCACTTGCTGCAAGTAACTTGCGCGATAAGCTGCCATATAAACTAAGCTTTATGAATAAGAGAACGTGTACGCAGCAGTGCATGAGAGCGGCAGAGGCAATGGAAATATACAAATATGCGCCAGTATGGAGGTAATTGGTTAATTCAAAGCCAGTTTTCAAGGTCTAACGCCGAAAATTAAAGGCCTTTTTGACTATTCGTACCCCAAAAGGGTGTGTGCGCGATAGATATGCATGTTTGTATGTATGCACGTCATCTTTGAAAATAAGTTTATTACTAACAGTATTACTTTCAATTGAGTCGCAAAAATACCTTCGGTTATAATGGCGTTTTCAGCGAACGACGAGAATCAAATAAGTAATGTTGAAACCTGAAATATCTATTAACAATATTTAGTAAAATACTGAGAAGTTCAGTCATGAATACAGTTTTTGCGTCCTTAATATAATGATATACATGTACCTCATTTTTAAATATGCTTAGAGTTTTTAATAATTAAATATGCTTAAATCTTACTCTATGTAAAAAATCTGTTGCCACTATTAACCTAAATACGGACTACATAATTACAATTCATCATGGCTAAGTCAAATTTTATGCCCAAATTAGTTTCAATTTTCTATACTATAATCAAGTAATATTTTAATGCATCGAAACCCAGCAATAACTTTGGATAACGCAGTAAGCATAAAATAAATCAAGTCGTGCACTACAATTCCTTAAATCGTGTAAGATTGTCATACTTTGGTCAGTCGTTATGTTCCAACTCTGCCAAATCATGCCTGAGTGATGGAATTCCATCTTCCGTCCCGAACAGGAATAAAGCAAAGTTTCAGTTATTTCCGTTATATTTAACGAATAACATGTGTAAATTTTAAAGAGATTGGGCGGTATGAGGGATAATAAGGGGGAGGAAAGATCAATGCAGTTGCACTCGGAAATAAGTCCTAAAAGAAGACGACCACTGTTGATAAATTATTCAATGCATAAGCATCCGAATGCACCCATACCCTCAATACTAGTAAAACACCATAGCTAATAGTAATTTTGCTTCTATTTTCTTTCTTTGTAACCAGACCAATCACCTGCAATTGGAATTTCCACAAAAAATACACGAAATAGAAAAGCAGTACACTTCTCAATTTTTACATTTCATTCAACCAGCATAACTAATTTAAGGAACCAATAATTTATTTTTTCCGATAAGTAAACCCGCCTCCAGTAAATTATTCTACGAGCTCAACACAACACCAAATACGATGCGATTTCATGATTCCTACATCAGCTCCACAAGCACTCTCCGTTCCATCTCAATGGCTAAGAACGAATACAGCCGACCTGAAAGTCAGATTTCCTCGAAGTTCAAAAATATTTTATCTTCCCCCGAATCACATACATTAAGGAGGTGATTTGAGTTAGAAGCTTTCCTCGCATTAGGAAATATGGAGAGCACATTATGTATCTATCCAGCGACGAAAGGGTTACCAAGACCGTTAATGGTGAGGCGCAGCTGTAGGTACTAGATACATGTCCAACGATTCACTCCAGTGGCCGTTGAATAAAAAAAGCCAACATGTCATTTGACGTACACGGACTATCAGCTCAGCCGCCTTGCAGCGATGCTTAGGACAACTCGGTTCGATAGGAGCACACTAAGAGGCGATATGTTTGTGTGTGCCAACGGGATCGGCGAGGAGGGGATAGAGGGTGCAGCTGTCATTTTACGCCCTTATCGAAGAGGAAGCGGCGGTGTACCTACAAAACCCAGCAGCTGGATTCTGAGCGACCTCCGATACGAGATGCCGCCTCTGTCAAAGCACTAAGCGCTTTCGGGGACGCCCTCAGAATTCCAGGAACACACTCAATATCCCAGGGCTCGAGGGCCAGACCGCGACCCGTGGTAAAATATGTTGAAATTTCCGGGAACAGGGTCAGGGCGACCCCTCTTATGCAGCGTTGTCGTCGTCCTATCCTCGCGCGTAAATATCCAATTACCCCTTTCACCGGAGGAAACTTAACTATTGGCCGCGTCGGTTGGTCGGTCAAACGGGCCCTTTTGATTTTGGCTCATTAACGAGTTGAATGGTCGGTGTGGAGATCGCATAAGAGGAGTTAAGGGATCGAGGACGAGGAGAGTTCATCCCATCACTAAAGGACGGGGAAGCGCTTCAGACTCCTGACGTGGATTGTGCCGCTTGATTGGGATTAACCTCCAGCGAAATTCTCAGACATTTTTTAAGCTTCCATTCGGGGAACATTCAACTCACTTAACTCAGGTGAATTCAATGGAATAGCAGCACGTTCCCAGCACAGATTTGCGTTATTCGTATAAGTTTTATCATTACTGATAGGTATCTAAGATAAAAGTGAAAATAATACCGATTGGGTTTTTCGGAATTCAATGCTATTTTAACACGTAGCCGATTGGCACATGACATATATTTCGTAATAATTTGACCGCGTTTATACATATTTCCCTCTAAACGTAAAATAATACATTTTTGTTGCTGTCATTGTGGCTGCAAGTATCAAGGTGTCACGCCGAGTCAAATATTCGAATAAAACCATATTGAAATATAATTTTCGCCTAAATTTTGCATACCGCGCCGAAAACTATCAAAAGTTCAAGTCACAAAATGCTTGGCAAGTGCAAAAAACTTGGCAAAAATGTCAAATAAAATTCTCGAATAATTTCCATAGTTGCATCTATGGTAAAATGACCCGCTTTGACAGACATATATTATAATTAAATGCGATCCTAGTTTGTCAACTTACTTATTTGAAACATAATAGAAATATGTGCTCATAGACCCACGATTACCGCTCCAGCCACTTCAACAATACACTTCTATTTGTCCCACCCACCTTTCTCCTCTTTGAAGTTCCAATGGAGTCCAATATTCGAAAACTACATATTTTTGCATAATTTCGTATAAATTTTGAATAGGACAACCTCCTCACCAGACTCTTACTTAGATCCTACCCAAGGTCCCCGTTGTCAGCTCTCTTCTATATGGGTTAAGTTAAGTCATATGGGCTATTATATAGGGGTTAGATGGAAGACGGGACTTAAAAAGCCTCAATACCGCCCCAAAAGATGTTCGCCTATCTATCTCTCCATCAATCACTTAACGCTCACATACTGGATTCTGGTCTCAATTCCAAGTACCGGCTAGCGTACTAGGACTTGTACTGGATGACGCATTGTGCGAAATGGGCTGAACACCAAACAAAATACACCATAATATCACTTGGCTAGGTTTTGCGACTCTTTCTCAACATTCTCTCGGCCGTTTGCACTTTTTTTAATCTCTTCTATTAAGAATTAGCCACGTGGCATGAATGCATGCATAAGTAAGTGTGGCCGAGCGTAAAGATCTCGGAAGAACTCACCCTCCACTTACTTTGTTTGTTTATTTCTTTTTTCTTTGCGGAAAAGGTCGCCCTTGCGTGCTTAGAATGGTCAAAGGGGTGAATGAGAGAGAGTCGGGCAAAGGAGAGAGAGAGAGAGAGGGGTCACCTCTATAACACTTTCCTTATCGCCCCAAGCATCTGGTGTGCGTCGAAAACCTTGGGGTCTTGTGCCTTGGAAGACGCAGCCGGCCTTCTCTCATCAGCCGCCTCTCCACGCCTTACCTCATTCACGGAATCTCGATGCTTCTTTGAAATATTTCCATATTCATTCCGCCATCTCACGGCTAATTAACTCCCAGTTTGCGCAGTTTAAAGAAAAAGCACCAGGTGAGAAATGAAAATTTCTTGCAAGCTAATATGTTTACCTCCAGTGAACCTATATATTGAAATGCTGAGCAGATTCTCTTAATAAATTATTTTAAAATTTTTGGTTGGTTAACAAGTATATCCTTGTTTTATTTAGTGAATGATTTTTCCATTGGAAAACAATGTGTATTGGAAATAAGTTCTTCATGTTTATTCGCACTTCAATAAATATTGATTTCAAGTAAATAGAGTCGTCTTCGGGCAGATGTGGTGTGATGACTTTCAGAGTGCCTTACAACGCCTCGTAAGGCGCTTACTAAAGCAACTTTAGCGTTCACCACTTCACCATTGAAGCGCCTTCACAGGCATTACTAGGGAGTTTGCGAGAGACTCCGAAACGCTTTACGACGGTGTTCTGAAGGCGTACCAAAGGAGTGGAAAAAAACGCCAGGGTAAACCTGTATTTAATATAAAAAAGTGGAAAAATGCTAATTATTTTCATTCTTAATTCATTTCAAGAATTAAATTCCTTATTCATCTTTATGTACTCCCCTTATTTAATATTCTTGATAACAGAAATCATACCCCTTCATCAAAAAATGTGCACAGATGGAGGAGACAAAATTTTAGGAGGCGATAGTATTAGAAAAACATTTTTGTATCCGAGGTGTGAGTAAGCTCAAGTTATGTTTTAAGTAAGAAATCAATGGTGCATAATATTTTCAGTTGTCATTATACATCTGGTTTTAGAATAAAAGTGGTTTGGGAGGGTTGTCAATCATGAAGTCGCAATTTTTTCAGTGTCTGGCCGATTCAGTATATTAATACTCTTTAACCTTCCATATCACTAATGCTACTGATGCCATTCAAACGATTAATCCCCACTCAAAGTTTGTCTATCATCATACTTAACTTCACCCGTTGATCAAAGTTTTCTTCGGCATAACTAAAAACAATGGCGTTGTATTTATTGCGTTGGATGTTTAGTGAATTCGCTCGCTTCAGGTATATTTCACGGTACTCCATAAACGTAGGCGATCCTAGTTTTATATGGAGTGCAGCGTTGTATGAGGCAGAAACGTGGACTCTTAGAAAGGTTGACGAGGATAGGCTGCAGGCGTTTGAGATGTGGGTGTGGAGGAGGATGGAGAAGGTGAGGTGGACGGAAAGGAAGGCAAACTAGGAAGTGCTTGGAAGGTTGGTAATAATAGGAAACTTCTAGATGAGACTAGTAGGAGGCAAGGTAAGCAGGGATAGGGAAGAAGGAGAATAGGTTTTATGGACCGGATGAAGAAGGGTAGGACGTATACTGAGATGAAGAAAGAAATATTATACCTAGGTAGGGGCCCTGCACATGCAAAATGCTAGCGGATTTTTATTAGCTTTCATTTAAAACCTACCTTAACTGGTAGATTACCTGGTAAAAAAGTAAAGAGAAGGTTTAATTAAGACTGTATTAGCGAATAATCAGTATTTCCACGCATTCAGAGACGCATATATATTATATTCTCAAATTAAATAATCTACGGAGGCAGGCGACCAAAAACTGTCATAGCATCGTCACTTGGTGGGATTTGTAGCCAAATATGGTATATATTGGCACTTAAGTGCTATATTCCATAGAGGAAAATTCATTCGCCTTTTCAGGGATTCGAACCCCGATCCCTCGTTGTCGCGTCGAGTGCTTTAACCAGTTGAGCTACCGAGGCGTCCTTCTCCCCTGTGGATTACTTGGTGGCTTTATGGGAGCATGGTGGTCAGGGCTGCTAGACATATGATGTCATTAGCAGTACAAAGCGTGTGCTATGCGCCACAGTCCGCGAGGATAAAGCCATGCATGGAACACAAGGAGGTGTTTGCTCTTGGACCAATTTTAAGGATACCGGGACTAGCCACGGTGGTTACCTTTACGGAGTCACCCGCAAGTGCACTGAAGTGCGATATTCCACAGAGGAAAAATCATTCGCCTTGACCGGGAAATCGAGGGATCCGGGTTCGAATCCCTGTCAAGGCGGATGATTTTTCCTCTGTGGAATATCGCACTTAAGTGCACTTTAGGGTGACTCCGTAAAGGTAACCACCGTGGTTAGTCCCGGTGTCCTTAAAATATTGGCACTGCTGTCAGAAAATGAAGGCCGCACAGCTGCTGTACAAGCTAACGTGATTTTTCGACTATTAGGAGAGAATATCAAACTAGTACTGCATCCATTATGACACAAGTCGATCAGCGAGTATGATAGCGATCATATTTGATAGCCAGTATGCTGGTACTGTATAATGCGAACTTGAGGTGGGCCAGGTGTCGAGTGAAACGGGCCCGGGATTTTAAAGGCCCAACATTTGAGTTTTACCTCCTGGAGGCATTAGTGGCTCCGTAAAGGTCATCATGAATAATGGAAAAATCTTTTTAAAAAAACACCTAATTAATACTGCGATATCGTAACTGATTGTGCAATCTGGTTGAAACGGCATAATATCCAAGCAAAATCCAATGTTTCATGACCTAATTTTAGTCGATTCCAGAGCGGAAATATAAGTACATGCGTGAGAGTCATATCACACCGAAAACGTTCGAAAAAATAACTTAAACCCGCATCGCAATCTGATACGGGTGAATATTAATGAAAAAGTTTCTTATTAACATGCCGCACAAAAAATCACATTTTCATTCGCTCGCTGGCACAGAAATTTATTATTCGATTTCACAAAATATATACACACTGTCCGGTTGGCAAGAAATTAATTCGGGCCAACCACTCACAGTGGCAATGGACAAATGGCCTTTATTGGCCACTTGTTGAAGAAGATTTTTTTATTGTCAAACGGAAAAAATCGGATAAAATTACGAGCCAACCGGCTTGGCTGGGGTGAAAACACTTAAATCAATATCCGTCTCCGAAGTTTTTTGAAACCCGGCTTTACCGCCCAAACATACCTAATAAAAACGCTATCTCAACAAGACCTATAAAAGGGTTGAAAAACGTCCGCTGATATGATCTACACCTTTCATAAACCATTCCGGAACAGGATTTCCCCTAAACTGGGTGAGTAAAGGAGAAGATAGGGCACAGGCCGGCAAGCGGGAGAGGAAAAGATTGAGGAAGAAAGGGCCCCAGGTGTAGTTGATTGATTCTTCAAAAGAGCCAGCCCCACCTACTCCATGGAGGAAACTCAGCCTCCCGAATCTATCGAGACACACCTCCTTTAAGAAAGAAGTAAGCGACCCTCTATGCCACTAACCTTCGATTTAATCCAGCGTTCCTTCCAAGGAAGAAAAATAAACATAGATTCGAGGCCAGTTTATAGAAATATCTACGCAATACTGAAGAAATATCATTTTACGAGTTCCAAAAACGCATCTCATTGGACTGATATCAAAACACAGAATAACTTGTCTACTCCAGTTGGTTCCACATGTAGGAATTACGTCTATGGAAATAATACAAAGAGGAGAAAATATTGTTTTTTGGCCTGCCTGCTCTTATTCCGCTAGAGACTCGGAGACTGCGCGCTAGGCTAAGATTGCTTGAACAATTGAGAATAAATATCTTTCAGAGCGACACGGAGAACATCATATTAGAACCCCACTATATTTCCAGGTCCGACAGAAACGATAAATTAAGAGAGATATTTTGCCGAACGGATAGGCATGGGAATTCGTTTTTCCCCCGAACAATAAGGGACTTCAATAAATGCTATGCGTAATTTCATTAGAGCGTTTACTTTTTATATGTAAACGGCTGGTGTCCTAACACCCCCCGCCACACGCCTATTGAGGCGGCTTGCGGGGTAGTATGTAGATGTAGATGTATTCATTGAGTTTTTACTGGGGAAGGATTCATTAAGGGCCGATCTAATTACATACCTGTGGTTGACTGCCTTAGGGTGAGAAACCTTATCAAAAACAATGACTAGTTCGTTGCAATGGATATTAACAGATCAAATGCCAATAAGGAAGTAAAATAAAGTAAATTAAAAGGATTATTATCAAAGTATTTAGATTTGACTTGAATTTCCAGTTTTTTTGTCGTCGATTACAGCGTTAAGAGAATTACCAATCGTGAAACCAAGGTAAAGTTTCAAAAAATAAATAGCGTAGGGTTATGTGGAATCTAAACAATTTTGAAATAAAAGAAACTGTTATAGTCTTTATCCAGGAATTTTTGTGATTCGTTTTCTGAATTCTTCAGTGCATCATGGGAGGAAAACCTGATGAGGGGGAAGAAAAAATATATGAAGTCAACAGTGTCTGGTGAGATGTGGTGGAACTGCATTATCAAAAATGAAAAGTAATCGATATAGTACTGTCCACTTAATTTAGTTTTACAACACGTGTTTCAGCTTTTTTACTTAGCCATCTTCAGGTATAATCAGGTACAGTCATTGATCCTCAAGATGGCTAATTACAAAAGCCGAATCTCGTGTTGTAAAACTAAAATAAAGTGAACAGTAGTACTGTATCGATTATTTCGTAAAGTATTCTCGGGTTTGGCACCGGGTAAGATTATTGAAATTCATCAATGTTTCGATGATTGACTCAGCCATCGTCATCAGGATAATGAGTCGAGCGAGGATGCTGGCGGTTGTATAGAGCCGCAGAAGCCCCGTTACCGTTACCGGGACCGTTACGAATTCATTGAACTTCGTCAATTACTGGTCTCCAAGTCTTACTTAAGTTGAAGCCGTTGTCTCTATTGATGTTATTCGCTCGGCTCATTAACCTGATGAAGATGGCTGAGTCAACCATCGAAACGTTGATGAATTTCAATAACCTTACCCGGTGTCAAACCCGATAAACCTTTACGAATTTAATTCTCCGGGAAAACCTTAAATCGTTTTATCGATTACTTTTCACTATAAAAAATTATGCTACCAAACACCCACCCGACAACTATGCCCAAAACTGCGACAAGCGCATGTCACTAACTCATTAGATACGAACACTTGGCGTCCGTTTCGCATACATTTTTATCATGAACGTTCGTTAAGTATTTACGTTGGTTTCACATTTATTCTCTTAAAGTCAATCAATATTAAATCAAACTAATCAATTCTTTAAGTACGTTCACACAAACAATAATCTCTATTTTTGTTCAACGAACCATATTAAAGAAACCGTGCTTCTTCATCTCAACAAATGCAATATGATGATCTCGAATCTGAAAGTCGGAATTCGCAATATCGGCAAATTTCGTAAATCATATGGTTGCGGTAAATGGAGTTGTGGAACTCAATTTTTAGGTGTGAGCGAGTAATAAAAAATAAATTTAGAAATAAATTAATGCAACATTAGCAACACAACACGGAGAGAATATTGGTAAAGAATATTCTGGAACTAATTTTTCTAACGCTTTTAATGTTATCGGTATATGAAATCATAGCACAATAAAATAAATAAATATATATTTACTCGATTATTGGAGCAGCTTTCGGGCGTTGCTCCGCGTGATGTCTATTGTTGACAACAGTTTCTCCAGCCATCCTGCTGGCGTCTTCAGGTCTGAAGTAGCAATGTCTGTTTTTGTCCGTCCCTGTCCAATTTATATACCCTGGTCTCTTTGGGGGTAATTTTCGTTCATTGGCTCGCTCCTGGTTTCCTTTTTTAAATATCCACTTCCAGGTACTTGGGAGGTTGTGTCCGTCCTACCGGTAGAAGTTTCCTGGATTTTTGGTGATTTCAATTGCCTCCCGGATGATTCTGGGGTAGTAATAATTTTCCCTCGAGAGAACCCTAGGTTTACCACGGGAAAACTATTACTACCCCAGAATCATCCGGGAGGCAATTGAAATCACCAAAAATTCGGGAAACTTCAACTGGAAGGACGGATACAATCTCCCAAGTATCTGGAAGTGGATATTTAAAAAAGGAAACCAGGAACGAGCCAATGAACGAAATTCCCCCCAAAGAGACCAGGGTATATAAGACGGACAAAAACGGACATCGCTACTTCAGACCTGAATACGCCAGCAGGATGACTTGAGAAACTGCAGTCAACAATAGACATCACGCGGAAGAACGCCCGAAAGCTGCTCCAATAATCAAACACCGCAGAAAACTTAGTTCCAACCATGATTTACTCGTTGGAGCGATGGCTTCCGCAGTGGGTGATCATGCTGGAGCTAGGTATTCCGGAGAAGCTGCGTGTGTCACTTAACATGACGACAGTTTCTCCCCAGTTACAGGAGGAATCTTCAGGTCGAAGTGAACCTGAAGACGCCTCCTGTAACGGGGGAGAAAGTGTCATCATGTTAATTGACACACGCAGCTGCTCCGGAATACCTAGCTCCAGCATGATTTACTCGACTTCAACTAGTTCAGAAATAACGCAATTCTACGATGAACATCGATCATATAAATGATCAGCATATCCAATGTGTTAGCATAAAGTAGTTTTCGTTTTCATTCATTGCACACAAATAGGGCTAGTTATTAGTAAGGTAATCTTCAGGTTGAGTTAGGCTCAAGTGGCATTGAGTAAAAATCTTCAAAATTTTTATATGTGCTGGGCCCTATCTATCTATTGTGTATCTTTCTTTATCTCTGCGTACGTCCTACTCTTCTTCATCTCGTCCATAAAACACTATAAACCTATTCTCTTTCTTCCCCTTCCCCGCTAATCCAATGCCCATATCTCTGTCATCCTTATCTCATATCTCTGCCTTCAGCAACCCTTCGCCAACCATTATCTCCTTCAACCGCTTAATTTTCCTCTCTCTAATCTCATCCTAAAGTTTCCTTTCCACAGCAAAAAACCAAGCACTTCCTCGAATTGTCTTCCTTTCCATCCAGCGCACTTCCTCCATCCTCCTCCACACCCACATCTTGAACTCCTGGAGGCTATTTTCGAGATCTTTTCTCAGGAGTCAACGTTTCTACCACATGTAACTCTACACTCCACTGTAAGGGCTTAATTCAACCAAAATTCCAATCACTGGGAAATGCACAAATAATATAGTGCGCTAGAATGCGTACAATATCATTTGTGCATTTCACTGTGATTGGAGATATGTCTGAGTTAGTCACTCAAAAGCAACAATGTTGGGTTTAACCACCGCGAATATGTTGTAGTAAGTACAACCATGTCTCCTGCGTAACCTAGTGGACTTGAAACGAGAAAACCTAGTTCGCATAAAACTCCCGCTGAATTACGCCTTGAGTTAAGATGGCTTGGTGGTGTAGCTGGCTAACACACCTGGCCGGAATTGGGAGATCCGGTCCAGTCAAATGATCATTACATGGCGAATTACACCCTCTTTGTTGCTACATTCAACAGTGTCAGGCGATATATGGTGGAACAGCATCTTGTAATGAATAACAGATTGATACAGTACTATCCACTTCATGGAGACAAACTTGTACTACACGTTTTTTGTCAGCTGTCATGCAGCCAACATCAGGTACCTTTACTGTTATCATTTCTGTTACCTTCTGTAATTGATTACTTTTTGGTTCTAAATTCACGTTATATATACCGTCTTTTGAGGGACCGCAAAGAGAGAGTAAAGAATGCACTTCAGGTAGGTTTTCGTAACATCGACCTAATCTTCAGTTAGAGGGGGGCGTGCCATGAGCTCTCTTTTAAAAAATCTTCTCCGCTCGTCTCGCCGCCCCTTAACGCCCCCGCGGAGAGGGCGAAACCCCGCGCCCGTTACATAAATCGAGGGTCTATCGCAAGTAGGGGGCGCGGGGGGCAGGAATGGGCCGCAATCCCCCCCTCAAACCTGCGCCTCGCCCTTCACACACACACAAGCCGCTATCTCGCCGGTGTATCTATCTTGCGGGTGATTTGTGAGGGGTGCCGTCGAGGGTGTTGGAGGAACACGAAACTAGTCCGTGGTGGCGAGAGAGGTGAGTCGGACGACGGGGTGTTTGGGGTCGTGTCAGGGGGTGGGGGGTTGAAAATGATCCCTCCCACTCGCCCATATCGCCCAAATGGGTACCCCTCTCCCGTCCACCACCCCATCCGCTCCTCCTCCGTCGCCTCTCCCTTCCACCCCCTCCCCCGTTACAAAACGTGACTGCTAGACGTCTCACTTTCGCCTCCAGCAGTCGGGACCACGTCCCGCAGAAGAGGGAGGCAGGCAAAACGAATCTCCCGGTCAAACGGGCGGCATGTAATTGAGTCGGCTCCCATGAATTAATTATAATGCGGTTTTGATTAAATGCGGATGACTCCGAGCCATGGTGTCCCACGGCGAAATGGACATAATTGAGTCAAGGGCGCGCAGAAAGCATTGAAAAGCGCAAATGCTTTTCCTTTGGCTCAACCAAGGATGAAGAGAAGGCGTTGAGTTAGCTTTAAAGGTAATACCTACTGGTGAAATTAGGTTTCAGGTGCTCCAAATGTCAAGTTCAAATAGCACCGCGACCTCTCACGCTTTCAGATGATGTGTCACGGTCGAAATACATGCATATCTACCCGTAACACAGTTTTTGCCCTGGGTAAAAAAGTCAAAAAGTTTAATTCTCGGTAATATACCAGTTAAGTAGACTAAACTTTAGAGCTTTAGAGCTATAAACATTTTCTTCACATTTCCCCATCCATACTAGGATAACTTTTTGCTTCATTACATTAATAAGTGGCTTCATACACGTCCTTATGTTATTAAGACTCCCAATATTTCTTCCTTTGAGAGTATCTTCCTCCACATTCACCCTTGACTTTCGCGGTCTACCCCGTCCTTCCACACCATTCACATCTTTATCATAATTCTGCTTCGTTATTCGATTCTCATCCATTCTCTCAACGTGGCCAAATGAGCGATGCACGCCCCTTTCACACATGTCCATTACCGAAGCATCTGCTCTACATTCTTTATTCACTCACACCTTTCAAACCCTGCTGCTTCTGCATTATGCTTTTAACGCAAATATTTCTCACATACTCCATACTCACTGCACTTAGCCAGGGGCCTGTTTTTCAAAGCTACTAGTCCAAAGGTACAAGTCTACAAGTTACAAGTTGGATCTTACAAGTGTGACTTACAAGTATTTCTTAAACGAAAATGGAGGACTTGTAAATTCTCTAAGATTTTACAAGTGAAAATGGCGGACGTCTAGTCCATATTTAGCTTTTATTTAAAGCTTTCAATATATTTTGCGAGTTTCTCCAGCCATCTTCTATAACCAACAACGTTTCTTCTAACGTTTGAGAAACAGAATTCCACAAGTTATAAGTAAATAGACTTGTAACTTGTAGGCTTGTAGCTTTGAGAAACTAGCCCCAGGACTTATGCCTATCCTGGCATACGCAAGTTTCACTACCATACAATCAATTGGGGGAGAAGTACACTTGTACACAGAAATTTTTGCTTCCTTACACAAACATTCATCCTTAAAAATGCTTCACGTACTATATACGACCTTCATTAAAGCATTCGCCCACCTCTTAATCTTCTCATCTATCCTTCAATCTTTCGTAAACCTTTGGCCAAGGTACATAAAAAAGCATTCACTTGCTAGATCATTCCACCATTCTCTTTCATCATGCAATAGTATATATGCGACAAAAAATTATTAAAACGACTTTAAGTATCGTGTGACACGCATAAATCCAAGAAAATGAATTTTGGTCAAAATTCCCTCAAAATGATTGAGCAAGCATAATTCAATCAAACTGGATAGAGGCGCTTCCAATGTTTTTTCCCAAAGAACCAACCACAGAGAGGTTCAAATTTGAACTTACCGCTCTCACTTGTAAACATTTCGGCGGCTAGCGCATATTTTATTGCGGTCTCGTACACCTACACAGTAAGTTAAAAGACGAAATTCTGTGTAATTTGAGCCGTCCTAAAAGGTTTTATGCTATTACTGTACTTGTACTGGAGAGGAAAAGGTACCATCATTCTTATTTATCATTCTTATCATTTTACCATTTCTTTTATCATTCTTATTGCCCAGCATGTCTACTACAGCTTTCAAGTTAGCTATATATGGCAGCAGATGAACAAGACAACTGTCTGGTCATTTTCTCTCCTTGCTGATCTCACTCCCGGAAAATTACTAATAGCCGCAATGAGATGTATGACTTCCTGATTTCCAAAAGTGAAGAGCGTTGAGCGACTGTAAAATTAAACATGATTGATTGACAGCTACTAGACCCAACTGGAAGCGAATAGCAGACCAATGCGGCATCAATTATGAGATCATGCACCTCAGCATGATAGCGACCATTTTTGTTAGCCAGGATGCTTGTTCGGCATTAAAAAATACAAAATATCTCTTTGATACAAGCATCCTTGTTCCGCGACCCACAGTATGAATCCTCAAACTTGTAACCTGATCAAGTATCGTGTGAAATAGGCTTTTGGCCCAACTTCGTTATCTAATATTCATAGTGTTAACACTGTATGTGAAAGTGAATGCCCATAAAATGAACTTTATAGGTAACGTAATGCATCCTAAATTTGAAGACCATTTGAAGATGAGGAAAATTTATGAAAAAGAGTCTTATCGGTAATACCATAGGAGAAAAATTCTACACGCTTGGGTACGAATATCTAATATCTTAATGATCAACGATGACAATACCAGCAGCAAGAAAATGTTGCTAAGAAGTGAGGGCTAGAAAAGTATGCTAATGTGTAGGTGTGTTCGCGTTTTAGTCACACAGTAGCCAGAGGACATCGAAGTTTGAGGGTATTTTGATAGTGATACCAATCACCCAAAACATTTTGAAATATTCTTAAAAGATTGAAAAGGCATATTTTATTCAGATAATGATAAAAAATTATGACAATAAATGAATCGTTCTGATCCGTGTTTTATAATCCGGTCGATACTGAATGGACGGATTACCTTTAAAGTGTAGATTCACGAATCCCCGATTGGCGCAAATTTAAAATGCGGAGGCTAACTAATTAAAAGGTTTTCGACCCAAAGACTCTTAATCAAATTCTCACCACTTCGCTATTATTTATAATAGCGGAACTAATATTTTTATAAACTGAATTTCCGATAAACAGGCATTTCCTCTAAAATTCTGGCTCTATGAATGGTCGCACAGATATTTAATATGCGTACTGAATATCAGGAAATTGAGCGCACAGCTCACGACTAAAACGTCATATGTATTAATGAGTGCTCTATTTAATGACTCGACAAAAAAAACAAATTTCATGCGAGGGAAATGTTTGTAAGACCATAATTATGTACCGAAGTATATAATTATGGCCGTAAAAACTATTTACTTTACTTTAATGCTAAAGAAACTATATAATACAAATTGGAAGATAATTTTCACCTCTTTTCGACACACAATTTTTTCATGGCTAATCAACTACACCAATATTACCACTGAACAGAATTTCGGAAAGAAATGACCGTGCAATAAGCAATTCCAATGAACTCAATGCTTTTCAACATTTTAAACCATTGATTTAGCGTGGATAATTTGGGGTTTATTGAACATTTCAAGACATGATGAATTTCGATACTGCTTCCTCAGAACATAGTGGAGGTGAGAGCAAAATAGTATGCAGTTATCTTAGATCATTTAACTGAAGGAATCCTTTCACTTCCCAGCGATGAATATTATATTTTGGGTAAGAAAGAGTCGTGGTGTACATTGCTGTTGATAGAGGGAATTATATTCCTTTGAGAACAAGAAAAATTTACAGTTGAGAAGGGAATTCTGAGCCATTCTTTGCCCATATGTATTGATCGAAGAGATATAGAGTGAGAGGGGAAGATAATCAATGTATCTAGCAGCATACGCACATAAATATAAGTGGTTCTATATCCCATATGGGAAAATATTTGTGTAATGGATCTAAACGCAGAAGGGAAGGAGATTAAAATGAAAATTGACGTTAAATCGGTTCTCAAGCGTAATAAATCTGAATTTTGGATATAAATACAATAAAAGTAAGCAAAAACGGTTCCCAGTGTATGAATAATAGTGCTTTAGAATGCGCATCACCACGAACGCCTCCGCCAAATAATTTTACACTTACTCTAAATTTGCTATAGCCAGTACGTATATGAGGAAAATAGTTGCTTTTAGATATTTCAGGACATGCTCAATAGAATTAGAAATAAAAGTTCCTTTCAATTTGATAAAAATTTAGTCATTGCTTAAATTCAATGACACATAAATATTAGCTGCTAATAATTAAATGTTAGATACGCCTCGTTAACAGAAAAATATGCATTTCCAAAATAGGTTGGAATGCCAATTAGAAGATCTGGAAAACATATGGGAGGGAACCTATACTTCAATGTATTATACATATCTAATCTCTTACATAATAAACATCGAGAGCAAGATATTCAAATTATTGCATTAACAATAATTATTAAAGGAAGGATTTAAAATGCAAAAACAAAAAGTTAAAATTAGTCATTATCTGAAGTTATGTCGCATTATATCCAAAATATCCAAATATATTATTAATTTCTACAGCTCATAAAATATTATCATAAAATACAGCAGTCCATAATCCAACAGAATCCAAATCAAAACATCAATGTTTTTTTCTACTTAACGGAATAATTAGTTATTGCTTCCCGAGATCAAATGAATACCTATACCTAGTATTTCATTCCTTTCGTCACGGAAAAGCTAAAACACTGCATGCATATTATTAAGTTAAAACATGTCAATTTGAATGAAAGTAATTGCACGACAAATATTATTAGGTATTTAATTTTTCATTGCAAAGATCAATTTTAAAAAAAAGGAAGCAAAACAATTTTGCGCGATGGAACAGAATGACTACCGCGAATGGTTCACAAATACTCACTTCACGAGGAGACCTATAAAAAGCCTTGGTACTATATATCACACTTTTTACTGCCGTCAGCCAATTATCCCGGGCCAAATGAAATGAATCGACCTCAAGCTATAGAGAGATTTGGGAGACAATGATTCGGATTGGTCTCCCCAAAATAGGCTCTTATTTTATATTAAGAACGGTAATTTATTTACTATGGCTATTGTACGAGAAAATAACTATCTGTTATTGTGGGACAAATTAACTTCTATACAAAGTGAGATTTATTGCATGAAGCGGGAAACCAAGAGGGCTAAAGAGCGTAGCGTCTGTTTCAGTAGCAAAGAGCAGATGAGAGGAAAAAATAAATTAACCAGAATAATATACTGCTTCCAGTAATTACGCGGCCGTTTTGTCTATAATTTCTTGTGGCTATAACCTATTATGCGCATTCAATCATTCAAGCCGATTAAAATTCATTATGTAAAGAGGAGCTCTGTGACGGCGCTGCCGAAAAACTTTGAGTCATAATATGAACTGAATGCTGTTTAATTAAAATGACAAACGGGAAACCCTTCCTAATCAAATTCCAAGGAAAAATAAAAGGAGTGGAAAGATGAACAGGATATCTCACGGTGGAGGGAAACGATTTTATCACGAGTCCGAACCTGCCATTATTATCAGGGAGGGAATTAAATTTTTATATGATGACAATCGCATAAAATATTCGCGATGTTAGCCACACCGACGGCTACAACATTCCGATGGACCGACTTCGACAGTCGATCATCTGACTGCGATCGCAGCACATTTGTGATTCAATCGCTTAATCAATCCATCGAATGAAAAGATAGCGCTTCACCGATCGAACATATACCTTGTGACGTTATTATCCATTTATCACACAATGGAGCTGGAAATGAATTCGCTTCCTGGTAAAAAAAAGAGAAGCAGATCAATAGTCATATCTTTATGTGCTATCGGACTGGAAAGCGTATGTGCGCATCTAATGCTAAACATATTGCATAAAAAGCATTGAATACGTGACTATAATTTAATAGAGAACTTTCCATGAGTGTAAATATTTACCCTCAATTTAATGAAAATGTTTCAGGAATTTGATTCAGACAGTTGAGATGGCATTTTTGTAGGTCTCGTAAAAATAACCCCGAAACTTAAGCCATTGCAACACGTAAGGCGGTTAGTAAACAGTACTTTATTTATTGCTTTAAAGTAGTAAAGTTAATAATAAAACAGCGATTTTTGTACAAAATAAATCAAATTAAGAGATCGCTGAAGTAATATACACCAAAACATCACATGGTATCTTGTAAAAACTTAAAAAATTAAAGTTTTAAAGAGAAATAAAAATTTGTGAACGAGTTGTACCAGTCTATGATATTTTTCATAAAATCCGTTTGTGAAAATGCATTTTATCGTTTAGCGTCTAAGTTAATGCCCAAAAAACTGCTTGAAACAAAATATTTTAAGGAAATTCATTGATAAATTAGAAGTAGGACTGCTGGCAAATAAGTGCAAGCCGCTAGTTAATGGAATTATTTGATCACAAGAAGGCTCAGTAATTACAAATTCAATTTTTAAAAGAAGAAATTTAAGTCTCGAACAATGAAAATTCCACAAGAGCATATTTATTATTGGCTCATGCGAATAAAATTAGCTTCTTTTTCACAGTGAGTTTCTTTCTGTTCACCATCGACTAAACCTATAAACAATGTACTCTCAGCTCGCTTAATTCAAGGGACAACTGCTACGGGCAGTAACGTGGAATAAAGAAAGTTAAAAATACTTGGACCGTATTTAATTCAACTAAGGCCACATTTAATTTTGGTAAATCTGTTTATGCAGGTGAATTCACCAAATGTCCAGGGCTAAAAATGATTCAAGAATTATATTTTAAATTCTTGCCTAAGTCACGCCGCGACTTCATGTCATGACTTGAGCTAATGAAAGTTTAAGGCGCAGGGTTCGAAATTTAGGCAACATTTATATTGAAATACGTTTTTTCGAATGTGCGAATGGGCGTTTCGCCTTGACTTATGTTAGCAACCATTATGCATCATAGCAAAACAGAGAATTCACCCGTTGAATATCAAGCGGAAGAATAGTATCATTTACATTGATTGTAATAAACCATTAATATCTAACTATGACTCAAAAACGCTAAAATATTGCGAAAAATCGTTACGTTTCAAAAAACATTTCGGAATTTCGACCGGAATACAAAATTCTATTGAAGGAATAAGAATCTTTATTTTATTTTCTATCTATTGGTACCTTCCCCAATACTAGAAAAACACTATTTCTAATTTAATTTTGCAAATAACAAATGGTCTGCAGGCAAATGAATATTCAGCTGCACGTATATTTCTTATGAGAAAGTTAATGACATATACAGGTATATACCCATCGGTGATTATAGTAGATGTATTTTTTCGCGTTTAGAAGAAATTATGTAGGTACGCATGTTATAGAACTATTACGAAATATATCTATTGAGCTTTAAGGCTATAGGGCAAAAAATCATAATTGCCAAAATACCAAATCCGGTATGATCCAATAATAAAAACGTCTATGCAAAGGTTCACGCAAACATGTACACAGACAAAGATCCCTCCAAACACCACTAAGCGAATGTGGAGGGAGTTTTCAAGTAAGAAAACAGGGAGGAAATGAAACAGATTGGAAGGAGGTATGGAAAGAGAGAGAAGAGGATAAAGAGACGGAAAGTCCCTTCCTCCTCCGTGAAGACTTTTTTTTCAAATGACGTAATCCGCGAGGAAACTCCTGTATTTACGGCTACGCTTCCTCAAAAGTAAGGGAAAAAATAAAACGGAACAAAAAATAAATAAAAAGAGAATCACTCCCTATCCCCTTACCTACAGTGGAAGAGTGAAAGGGGGGGGGGAGGGTTTGCCCGGTTAGCTTCCCGTATGGTATGGCACGAGGCGGTGTCCATCGACCGGGGAAGGGGAAGAACTAACTTGGAGAAAGGCGAGGCACCAGATCCATGGACTCTGATATGCGCGATTCGTTTGGCTTGATAAGCCGCTTGCGGGCGATGGGGTGTGCGGGTCTTGGGGGGGAGTTGGGGGGGATGAGGAGTAAAAGGGATTGGCGACGTGTTATGAGGGGTGGCGAGGGCGTGGGAGGAGTAGGATAGGGGGGTGTGAGGGGGGGGGTCTAGCTGCTCACCCCCGTTTTGTCGGTCACGCTCTCGGACAACTCCAGAGGAGAGAGACCCCTACCTTCTGTGCATATATACATACATATATATATATATATATATATATATATATATATATATATATATATATATATATATATATATATATATATATATATATATATATACAAACATAATTTTTTTTAACCTTTAGGCCACATTAGAGGCGCGAGTCTCAGTGAAGTGTTTATGGCAGGCCCTCATTCGTGGGGTAATGCCTTTTAACCCCTGGCGGCGGTCGAGAGTCCAGACAACGCCCCTCCCCCCCTCTCCTTTCCCTCCCTCACAGGTCTCACTCACCTCAACATGCACATACCTGCCCCTTTGCGGAGGAATAAAAACAAAATATAAAGAGAATCACCGCCCACCTCAACCTTTCCCATCCCCCGGTGACGGTGGTGGTAGTGGCGCGAAATTTATTGCGTAACAAATTTTCAAATGAACCCTTTCTCTCTCTCTCCTTCCCTTTCCACCCTGGAGTCGAGCCCCACTCTTAAACCGCGGGGCTTGAATGAACCCCGGCCCCCCAATCCCGCACACCGATCCCCCTTCTTGCGAAAAGACAAAAGCGTTAAGGGAGACGAGGTTGGGAGTTGATTTCTGCGAGATGAGCCCGGGTTATCTCCTCCCGTGATTTCTGACGCCCTTCCCCGGGGATTCCCGTCCTCGTCGGGGAGAGGGAAAGGGGGGAAGAGAACAAAGAGAGAGAGAGTGGGAGGGAGAAAGACAGAATAATGGGTACTTTGAGATGTTTCAAAAGATATATTGCGACACACAAATATCAATTAATTCAGCCTCGTTATAAAGAAGAAGATGTCTTCTTTCTATTGACACCAAAATATTAGGAACTTATCCGGTTACTTTCTGAGACATTTGCCAAAAGAATAGCAGCCGTTTTTTCATGGAATATGGCAAGGCTGAGTGCTCCGAATACGCATTACTTTAAAATGATGAAGAAGCCCTGAGGCACAAATTGCGTCAGAAATGTTACGGTGTGTGGTTTTTGTGTTTTCTAAATTATTGGAAAAAAAGGAATTTCAAACTATAATGCTTTTTACAGAAAAATAACAAAACCTTTAATTGTGAAGGCGTTATTTGTGTAGCGTGAGACCAACAAGTCAATTTTAAGCCTGAAATAAATATGTTTATGTGATTTCCAAGAAGAACAGTCCCGAAAACAAAGCTTTTGCGTCATCAAAGTTTATTCTTATTTAATTTATTCTTATTACAACTGCTCAAAAATTAAACATAAATTTGAATATGATATCTTATATGAATAGAAAAATATATCGCTCAAACTACGCTTAAGGAAGACATGGGCAAACGAGCGGTGTTAAAAACCAGCATACTTGCTTCACGTATAACAGCGTCCGAAACCAAAAGGTAAAGAATGAAGAGAGGGACCGAAGGATTGAACCGAATTAATATGAATAAAACTTCTTATCTACCTCCCGTGAGCACTATTCGTAAAGGAATTATTGCCTTAACGACCCGCCATAAACGTCGTGATTTTGCCGTCCGCGAGTTCCCCAGGTATGCTTCCGGCGCGCCCGTCCGCACGAAGTCCGAGGATGACCGTGGAAAAGAGAAAATTCTTATAATAGAGAGGCAAAAAAGGAAGAGAACACACAGGAATTGAAGGGCGGGCAACAAAAAGAGAGGCAAAGTATCTGGGAGTAACAATATCAAATTCGAGATACACAGGTAAAGAAATGACGGAGAAAATTATCAAAGGTAATGGAATATCTGGTCGCCTCGGCCATTCAATACGGCCCAAAAAGAATCTGTGACAGAAATCGAAAGAAAAAATGCACCTTATAGTTATAGAATTGATATTGGCATAAGCAGGAAGTACTATGACGATAAAAAAGGTTCACAACAACAACTGGGGGTAGCGGAAATGAAGGTACGGAAAGAAATTTACAATTACATGTTATTAGATTGATCAGAGAGCCTTGCCAGAAAAAGCCTGTTACCAAACGGATGGCTCCACGAAGGAGACAATAGAATGAACGTATCAGTATGATTCAGGGTGAGAGAATAACTATGAGAATAACAAGAGACGAATATCCCGGAAGGTAAGAGAATACCGAGGTGAAGATGGAAAAATTCCCCAAACCATTCGGCAAAGATCAATCCCCAGGTTTAATGGGAAAAAAGGACATAATAAAAAGAGAACAATATGAAAACGTTGCTTTACCAGCGAAAATCTAAAAAAACCCAACAGTCAAACTACTCCAAGGTAAACATTAAGACTACCCTAAAATTCTCCGCTCGATTGAGATAAGTTTATATAAATTAATAACGAAAGCTGGAAGGCACAATATTTGGATTTCATAGTAGTATTCTGAACTGAGTTTAACAAATAAAGAAAATTAAAAAAGAAATAATGATTATTCAAATTATATTCTTACGAAAAAACGAAGAGAGCAGAAAAGAGAAAAGAAAATGGCTACGCTTACGCTATTTATTCGGTGTGATTAACTAAATAAGTGAGCTATAACTGTGTGTTGAAATGACTGACGAAATATATCTCAAAGAAAAATTAACGAAAGTTTCCATGAAAGATTGATTAAAAAATCATCCTCAGAGAATGAAGTGCCTACGCTGCTATGCAACCTGAAAATCGCCCTAACGAAAAGATCTAATTGATGCTTTTGAAGATAAATTAATGCTATGTAAAGCATGTTCTTAAGTTATATGGCTTTAAAATGATTAGTTTTCTGAAAAAAATCAGAAAATATAGTCAATGGGCCACATTGATACCATGCGGTCAGATGTCACGAGTTCTAATCTCGACTTCGTGGGTTTTTCACCAACATATGTTTCAGAAAAAGTTCTGAATTAACGTAAAAAGCTAATGAATAAAATGATTATGCTGTAAATAACTGGCGAAAAAACAATGAGCGATAGAAATAAGAATATATTTTTAAAATGAGCATAATTCCTTAAGAATATATCAATACCATTATTAGTTTTTAATAAATACATAGTCCAATCATTTTGACATGATTGCTAGTCTGTTAGAACGAAAATTTGTGATTTTATTATAGTCTAGAAGGGATGCCTGATGGCCTTATTCGAAGAACATCAAAAGAGAGATGAAAGGAAATAGGATATTGGGAATATGAAAAAGGCTAGGTGAGATGGAGACAATAAACAGGGAACTAATCATGAGAAAGAAAAATCTTGGAAATAATCTTGGAAGGATCTTAATCTTTGGAATACGTGGATATTACTTCTCATTAATAGAGATAATTATGTCTAACGCTCTAAGAAGATAAACATATTATTAGTAATTTATTATCACTTTCCAAGGGTCATTAAAATAAATCTTACATATCTTGATCTCATGAGTCATTCGTGATTTTATTTTAATGTCAAGGTAGCAGAAACTTTTTCACTCTTTTCCTCATTCTATACATAGGAACTTTTTAACTCTCAGCTCAGGTGATTGCTTCCCGCGATTACGATACTATCTTATCAAATAAATATTAATACCTCGCAAGATTCTCTGAGGAAATAACTGTAACGGAACACGTAATTGCAGTTAAGACGCTGCTGGGGCCACAAATTTGAATGAGGAGGCTACCAAATATGAGTTGTTTTTATAGCTATTCAATTAAGTTTAGATTAACCTGAAGAGTTCAATACTAATAGGGAAGAGAATAACTTCTTCCATTATCATATATACCATAAAAGTAATATTTCGGGAACTTTTTGTGCAAATATCACCAAGTGAAAGTGATAGAAATCATAAGGTGGGGTGAACAAGTAGTTATATATGTAATTAATTATTCTCTGATTTTCAAGGATGAGGATGTGAAATATAAAAAATGGGAAAATGGTAGAGTTCTTGCATCTTCTGACGGCTCCATAAAGGGCAAATGAGGCAAAGTTATAATTACATTACATATTCCTGGTTATCAACAAAGCCATCTTACTGTACCCGCAAAGCACACTGAACGTTATTACGCTTCATGGTATTCGAACATTTACTTCAGACAAAGGTCTGAAGTTGAGTCTCAACTCAATCCGGACGTATAATTTTCCACATGATGCCGTTTCCATTAGGGGTTTTCAACCATTCATCCGCGTCTTTTGTAGCTAATTTACGTATCCGGGATTTTATCGCCGATATATTAATTGAACCCCGAACAAAAAGAGTACATTCGAAGTCGATTTCCAGTTTTTAACGGGCCACATAGGAGCACAGTTGTCAAACCGGAAGCAAAATTAAGTTACCATACTGATTCTAAAAAGAGAAGACACCGACAAAAGTAGCCCATTCACCAGGAAGAAGTCACCTAAATGACAAAACAAGAAATTGAGGATCTAGGAGACTAAAAATCCATCTAGATTAAGACCAAATTACAAATCAAATTATAGAAAAAAAAAACAGTTGAACTTTCAGTTTCTTTCTTAACCCTTTAATATCAGGTGTACTAAATTCAGCCCATAACTCTGTAGTCATCTCAGTTCTTTAAAATTCCACTATGTGCCGAATTTGGTACGATATAAGTTGCAAAAAGTTGAAATATTTAAACAGAATGATGCTTCTGTAACGTTCATTATTTAAGGAATATGAAATAATCCGAACTAAATAATAAAAATGCTGGTCCATAAAGGGTTAATACTGGTAATGAAATTATGTAGATACGTGGAAATCAACGGATCAATATTTACAGCATCCTAAGATGGAATGTAAATACAAATATTAAAATTCTACGGGACTTACCAAAATAAAAGTAGAGGGAAGGCTGATTTTAATATATAGACAGTAACTTCCAAAGCTTCTCAGGATAGAGGAATAGAGCAGCATATTGGCATCTGATATTGAAAATTGTACAGGATGTCTCTAACGTTTGGGCCTAAAGGCAAATATAACCTTAAAGTATAATTTAAAAATTATATATAATATTAATAACTATAAAAATGATAAAATAAATTAAAATATCGATAATTAATTCATATACGACAAATTATGTCAATAAAATATTTCTTAAATCCTTATTTTATGATATTAATTAACAATTAATTAGATTTGGTAGGTAAAACGAAGTTAATGAATTTTCCTGTGTGTCAGGATTTTGCACCCTGCGTAGTTTACACTACTTTTGATGAATTAAAAACTATGGCGACAGGAGTGAATTTTTTTTCAGACGGTTGGTTTTACACTTAAGACCAATGTTAAGCTAATGGAAGTCTATAGCTGGCATAGCTATAGACCACCATTACCTTAACAGTATATAGCTCGTGCAGTTAGGCATAATACTTCATCACCTAAAGTTGATGCCAAATTAAAATTAATGCTCTTCAGTAAAGATTTTCACACAAGCTTTTTTTGGGATGTTGCTGATATGATGCGTCCTGAGGTATATATTAAAAATGCATTCTGTATTTTTTAAAACATAAGAGGTTACTTGTTTCTTAGTCTTACGTGGAACAAATATAATGGTAAGAATTGACATAAGAGGAATCGCAAAATGAAGAAGAAGGCAGAAGCTATGGTGCTCAAGTCTGAGGTTCATATTCTAGTGATTTTTTCCATTTGTCTCTTCCAAGCACAGATGCATTTTTTACAAATGATTCTTACAATGTAACAAGAGCATTGTGTGCACTCTGGAAATAATAAAATTTCAAGCAGTTGGGTTTCAACACGTGTGACGAAAAATATCCACCGCGAGACTTCCAGTCTCCAGCTTCTTAAATATCTTATGATCACAATTGCCTCTTAAAGTATAACAGAGCATGATGAAAACTCTAGACAAATAATAGTTCTCGAGCAATAAGGCTTCAACACGTGCAGCGAGAGATAGAATGGGGGTAACTTTTATTCGCCCACTTCTTGAATATCATGAAATAGTATCTTCGCAACAACCGAGGCATAAATTGAGCAAAGCACGCCATCCAAACATTAGACGAAGTTTTAGGAATGCATTCTTCGAGAGCAGCCAAGTGTACAGAATCCTCAGAGGAAATATTATTAATTTGCAAGATAAAATAATGATTCTGTCGAGCACATGTGAAAAGATCAAATCTTACGGTAGTAAACCCGGTCAAGGAGTATAAATATTTTTTTTATCACTAACAATGACGAAGATCGGTGTTTAATAAATATTTTGTTAGCAATGTAATCATAGACATTATTTGCATAAATGTTCAAATTCCCATGCTTAAAACTGGTAACGAAGTACTAACAAATAATATAATTATATGAAAAAGTGCAAGTTTATTTCTCGCCTAATTTATACGTTTAAAACTAATTGTAAGATTAAGAAGGTTGCACCTGGTTTCAAGCGCAGAGCTAGATTTAGGAGCATAGTTTAGCATATATCCTATTTTGCTCCACCAATCCAAATAAATTCAAATATCAGTGCTTAAAACTAATAACGAAGTATAAGCAAATATTTTTATTTTGAAGTGTAAATGTGATAGCCTGAATCATACGTTGCACTCACCTGAATCATACGTTGCAAACTAATCGCAGGATCACGAAGGCTCGTACCTAGTTAAGAGCACAGTACTGCACTCCGAAGAATAACCTATGATACATAATATTTTGCTCCGCCTATCCTCTGGTAACACGAAGACTGAAGTCACGCAAGCAGTGCATAAGGTTGAAAAATTGTATCGCAGCGTATGCTTCTTCCCAACTTTACCAGACCCACCCATTTAAGTTTCCGGCATTTTGGGAAGGTAAAAAGTTTGGAGAAGACGCTAAAAACTTCTCTCGAGATACAAATCAGCAGGGACAGTCGCGAAGAGAGAATTCTTCGCACGAAAGTCTATAAATAGACCATTCATTTTCACCCCGTAGCAGAATGGATTCTCTCCAGATTCTAGTTTCCACGCGGGAGGAAATGCAGCATGCATGCACATCATTCATCGTATCCTGTTCTGACACGACGCGGCGGGAATAAATATGTGAGACGGACAGGAAAGTTGACGGAGTAGCAACTTTCTCGCTACACGGGGATAAATATTTCCTCTCCCGAGGATTCCAAGTCGCTAAAAACTAGATTCTGCGCCAATTTCCTTCCCCTCTTCGGCGTCTGAGAACTATTTGACACCCTTTCACCGACCTTCATTCCCAGCCTCCTTCGGGGAAGTCATTTCGTATGTTTACCTCCCTAGGCTTTGTTCATTAAGGAAAAGGCCGCTTGACTAACTCTAAAGACCAGAATTTCTCCATTTTTAATTGTTCATGCAGTGCAGGCAGGCAGGTACTTACGTTATGAGGTAGATGAAGCTGAACGGCGGAGTAGGCAGAAAATAGGGTCGATGGAGGTAACCATTCTGGCCGGCTGTGCGAACTAAACCCAACCTTGAACGAGATAAAATCCATTTAATTCTTAGATATGCAAAATTAAGTAACAGAAAAGCATATATGTTTATTAAAATACCCACTCTTGCGGAGAAATTAGATAGGTATACCTTATACTCTTAAGGTAGCTTGAGCAAGATATCCCTTAAAATGAAGTTCGATGAATTTGGCCTCATTATAAAGAAAAATATCTCACCTTTCCAATGATGGTAAAATTTCAGCCTCTTGCAGAAATATTTTTAGAGATATCAGCAAATAAAGCCGTTTTCCATATGAAATGGTACGGTTATGCACTACAGAGAGACTTTATTTGAAGATTGAGGAAAGGAAAAAATGAGGAATTTCTTACGCAAAGATCTCATCAGAAATTTAGCATTGCGTAGTTCGCTTGCTTTCCCAAGTGTGTATTCTTAAAAATAAATCAACTACTCGCTGAAGTTTATTTTGCCAAATCGCAAAACAATCTTTGTTTGCGAAGGCATTTTCAGCGTTTGGCGCGCACAAAATGAGTCAAGTCAACAATTTATGCATGTATATTTAGTTAATTACAGATAATTCAAGTCATTTAAAACAAAATTTTTGCGTCATTCATGCTACCATATTTACTTCATGCATTATTGCACGTTACTGGAGTTATAATTGAAAAATAAAATTTGAATATTGAGCTGTTGGATTTCATGTCAAATTAATCTCGATAACGCATGGAACGATTTTTATGAGACGATAAATAATGAGGTTTTTTGGTGTGAGAAATTTATTGGGATAAGTTTGATCTTCGGAAAAAAACTCGCTGAGGGACCGAGTTTGAATCCTAAAATTTTTTCCGAGTCAAACTATGAAAATCATTGGAACCGTTGGGGGCTTCGGAGTAGCGTATTTTAATTTACGACTTAAAAATACGACACAGAACGCACAAGACAATGAAAATTGCACTTAATAATGGGATAATCTTTTAATATTATTTATATTGTGTCCTATTTTGACATCCCTGACGAAAATCTACAATCAGATCGATGATAGTCTCAGTTGTTTAACATTTGTGTCCCAGAAATAATCCTCACGTGAAGCTAGTTTGTATTAGAATGACAAGAAATGAATTGCTTCGCATCAGCCTAGGAATCCTATTGAAAAGGATAAAAATATTTTCTGAATAAATATAAGGATTAAATAAACTAGAAGATATTTTATGTGCGATTACTACAACATGCATATTTATCCTTATATAATACATTATCCAAAAATGCCCAATCCATACCTAATCCAAAAATCGTAATACACAATATGAGAGTACTGGTTTGGAATACCAGAAATGATCCCTGAATTTTAAGGTCCATCATCAGCGTGTGTGGTTTGGGCAGACAATGGTTTTGTCAACTAACCTGCTCGTTTCCTTAAGGTAAAGAGTCGTGAAAACATATGAAATAATTGTATTTAAGTTGTTAAGTATTTTAGGGGATGATTTTGGGATTCCATCGTGAGATTAAGAGGAGGAAAAATAGTTTTCAGTATTTAATTTAAACGTCTTGTATGACAGACGAAATTGTCGTCACCGCAAAAAAATCATCAATTGCAACTGATCCCACGACCGAAAGTACCCCAGACTATCCCCCCCTAGACATTATTTCCTCAACCTTGAGAAAAATCTATTCCATATATATTCCTCTCCTGAGAAAAATCAATAGAAGGAGACGATACGTCGATGCTCCTAGATCAGGCTAAATAAGAAGCTCACTTCGCACGTCTCCCATGGTCATTTCAACTCCACTGAGATAATAATATAAGAGTTTTCCAAGAAACTAAAAAGTACAATTTTTAAATCGGAGACAAACCCCTTCTATTACACTGGCTATCAAGAATTAAATAAAATCAACTGTGACACGTATCGAGCATTTCATTATTCATTTCATAATAGAAGGAAATGGTAGAAAATGTTTTCATAACTTTTATACATTTCTTTATAATTTCTCGTACTTCAAATGCTGCAGGAGTAATAAATCATTAATTACGTCCGAAACTAGGCATTACAATAGTTACCGTATAATTTCTTGCCTGTGTTCAGTGCTCATATTAAGATAATATCTCTAGAAATTGAGATCAGTGGCTATATATTTGAATGTTAACTAAAATAGCATTATATAATGAATGAAATAACGTTCTTCGAGATATTAGGGCCACTCGAAATGTAACGATATATTTATCTCTGTATTACTATGGCACCTTAACGATATAAAACAGGCTTAGATATTGAATATTCGGTTATAGCGAATATTATATAAAAGTTGAGAAAAAGTATTGCAACTGTACGCCAAATCTCTTCATGTACACGGAATGCCTTGGGTTTATAAAAAAGTAGAAACAAAATTTGTTTGATACGTCATTGTATAATGAAGATGGAGGATTATGAATTAAATTATTATAAAAGTTTCCTCTTGTAAAGTACATGGGCAAATCAGTTCTAAAAAGAAAAAAATAATAATATCCCAATAAAATCAAAGACAACTTATGTATTTAGCGAAGCCTTTTTAAACATAAAAACCCTTCATATGCCGCGCTTTGAATGCGGCTAAAACGACCAAAATTTTATGCGAGAAGCTTTTCTAAATTTGAATACGAAATCAGTTATTTTAAAAATCACTTCGGAAACCTTAATCAAAACACTTGTATTTTCTGAGGTGAAAAGATTTTCTCATTTGAAGGATGAAAAACCGAAGGAAAAATTGGCTTCCAAAGAAAATAAAATGGTCTCTCTGCTAATTTGTGCACTCAAACCAATAAGTCAAGAGAATTTCAACAGCTTGAAAGTTGAAAATTCCTTCAATTCAACTCTCAGCTTTTAAGGCTTGAGGCAACACATTAGAAGCCCTTGACAGTTGCAGAATCATTTTTTTTCTTTTTGTGTAAATAAACATTGATAATTTTAAATAAATTTCGTTTTACTCCAACATTTTGCTTAGAAATACCTCAATGGATAAGCCTAACCTTTGTCAGTGGTTAAAAACTTACCTAATTACGCTAAGTCTCTAATTCATATCAACCGTAATTACACAAAATTAGCAAAAAAAAATTACGTCTATAACAGAGGAAAATCAATGTGCATCTCCAAGTGAATAATAATGCCAAAACATGGGTTATGGGTACGGTTGTCATCTTCTGACGACCCAAATTCGGGATATATCTAGTTTTGAATAGACTTAAACCGGGAAAAAATCAAGACGATTCAAGCTAATTGTGTTCAATTTTTTCATTCTTCGATTGTAATTACAAAATAAATATATTATTTTCAGCTGCGGCGGCCTATTTTAGTATCAAAATCTGGAGTACCGAGTTCGAATATCGTTACGAAGGGCTGAACTCTTATCGGTCATTGACGAATAATTCCTACGGGCACCGCGCGAAACGTTTAAAAATACCGTTGCTCAGTTAGGCTCCTACCACAGGTGTTCTTCCCTTCGACCAAGTGATGAGCACTCAGAATGTAGGCAAGAACCTTCGAGCTTCCGTGATAAAATGTGATACAATATTTTCGATTTACACATTTATCGCCAAATACCCTTTGCCGCTACGAATTTATCCAGGCAGTCGACAGCGGATATAAACGGAGACATTCCAGAATATTTCAGGGTCAAACGGACAAAGTTGCTAACCGAGCAGGATACCTGGACAGACCCTTCAAACCGCGACTGTCCCGGCCAAAACGGGTATGGCAAGCATAGGTCAAAGTTGACAAATCAAAGTCAAAATAACCTAGAAAGTGCGTCCTTTCTGCGACTGCATTAGCAACGTTTCTGATTCTCCTAATTCACATCCACCCTTGGCCCTCGTACTTCTCGGTCTTCATAATAGGTAGGCTAACCATACGTCCCAGTTTGGCCGGGATATTTCCAGTTAGAAGAGTATGTCCCGCTGTCCCGCCCGGTAGGCATATTATCCCGGCTGACGCTGAAATGTCCCGGAGTATCTACGCTGACCACTACATTGAAAAATGCGGAGCGGTAAACGTCCGGCGTAAAATGCCTAAATCGAAAACATTGCATTAAATTGAATCTCGCATCCTCAAAGAGTTTCCCGGTGGGCACAAATAAATTACTCGGCCGGGGCCAAGAAGAGTCCATCCACACTACTACTAGCGAGAACCGAACTCGGTACTGCAGAATTTAGTACTAGGACAAGCCGCTACACCTGAAATTAATAATTTTATTTCGTAATTACAATCAAAGAATAGAAAACCATTAGCTACACCATTAGCTTAGCTATAAATAAGATCGTTCTGATTTTTTCCCGGTTTAAGTCTACTCAAAACTGGATATATCCCGATTTTGGGATATAAGAAGATGGCAACCATATCCATTGCCCATGTAGTAAATTATAAACGTCTCGATTTGGTCAGGGCTTTAGTTCCTTCTGAACTAGATATACCTTAGTTTCTGGACAATAGGATATGGTAACCCTGTCTATAGGAAATAGCTAAGATATTAAAGCCGTAATAAATTAGCTTGCAGGTAAGTAAATCTTGACTATTTTAATTATGTCTTGTATATTCGTCGAATATATCAATTATAAAACTGATATCTAAAATTTTTTTTATTTTTTGTTAAAGAATACTTAATTAATATTTTCTGTATAAAAATGTTTTTTTTAATATTTGTTTTTTTAAATGTTTGTTTCTAAGACGAAGAACATTGCTGTGTCATATTGCTAATCATCCTGGGATAAACCTCTTACTCTCTTTTTCTAATTTCACCTGAATGTATGTAGGTACTGTGTAGTTATTGAAGCAACACTTACATGTTGAATTTAAGCCCTGATGAAGCTTCAATAAATAAGCAAAGCGTTGGTGACGTGGTGGTTTCCATTTGAATTGTAGACCGAATCTCCAGAGAAAAAAACATTCAATTGCAATAAATTAGGAGATACATCCTTTCTGTGACTGCATTAGCAACATCTCTGATTCTCTTCATTCACATCCACCCTTGGCCCTCATCTTCCTCGATCTTCACAATGGGTCATGTTGAGATATCCCAAAGTACGTCCTTCAAGGCTAAAGGTATCATTCCCGCGTAGAGGGCGTTCGCAGGAGGGGGCAACTTCGAATGATTTGTGGGAACCAACTATCATGCCAGGCATTCAGAGAGCGAGATAGAGAGGAAGGGGCGCTCATAGCCGTGCACTCCTGAGAAGATGAGTGCACTTAAAACCGTCCTTATGTGCGACGGCAAACCTCTTCTTGCGTTCGAGTCAAGGTCCCGCGTCCCGGGATAAAGAGAGGCGCACCCGTGCTCGCTAAGCGCAGGAGAGCGTACATTTTGAGTTTGTGTGCGTGAAAGCGCGAAATTGGATCAGTCGGTTAGACACTCCCAGCGAGAATGTTCACTTTAAGGTGGTTCAAACGAGATATTACTTCGCACAAAATTCAATAAATTGGCCTAACCATGAAGAAAAATATCTCACATTTCTAATGACAACAAAAAATTGCCTTGCACCACTATAATTCAAATTGAATTTTGAATTGAAATATTTGTCAAAAAAATACCAGCTATTTTTCGTGGGAAATGTTATGGGTATTAGCTCCAGAGAGACTTTATTTGAAAAATTAGTCATTTCCAACGCATATTTCTCGTCATAAAATTGACAGTGTGTAGTTTTTATGATTCATCAACTATTTTTTAAACTAAATCAGCTACTCACCGCAGTAATTTTTTCAGTATCGACAAAAATATCTTCGGTTGTGAAAGCGTTTTCTGGGTACGTAGGGAAAAAAATGAGTCAAATTTAAAACTTATTAATGTACGCATTGTGTGTATGTGTTAGTCAATTACTGATAATTATAAAAGTTAATGATACAAAAACGACGTATCATTAACTTTACAATATTTACTTCATACTTCTTTCATTTACTTTAATTTTATAATAAAACTTGAATATGGTCTCTAATTTGACCAGCAAAAAATCTCGCTCAAACTATCATAAGGGTGAACTCGAACGTTCGACAATATCCCTTCTTCAAAAGGCTTCACCTCGAAGGAACTCATCGAAGCCCATCAAGTCCAAAAGGCAGAAGAGACGTGAACTTATACATAAGTCTCGTAGCCGGGGATAATATACTGAATTTTATCGTGTACTATGAGTGTAAGAAGCGCACCAACATAGAAACGGAGAAAATAGCGAAAAAACTCATCCCGCGCATTGTGACATTTTAAAAAGTGGGAGAGTTAGGAATAAAGCATCGAAGTGAATAGCGCAATATGGAGGAGGACTGTCTTTTCTTTTTGGAACTAAAGTATACAATATACTGTATACGTTATGTAGCGCGGTGGCAAGGAGCCAGGCGCCCGACAGAATGGGCACATTTCCTCACTTGTGACGCTCACCTGATTTTTTACGCTGATATTGGTGAAAAATGTTCTTGTGATACACACGCATGTATGATTGCATGTTACATTGCATCTAATATTGACGCCTGTTTAGCTGAAGTTCTATAAACGTAGTTCCTACACTTCACGAGCCACATTATATATAGTAAGTGAAAAACATTAGATAACACTTCACAGCAACACCGATTTAGGTGCGTTATTTTCACGTGATTCGTAAATTTAAGGTATTGATAGGTGTTAAAAGTATTACAATATTAAAACAGTACTTCATGAACATAGTTTGGAAGCGCCTAAGGACATGTTCAAAATGAGTGCCAAGGAATCGGAGAGCTGAGTGTATTCCGAAATTAATATTGTTTCCCTCTTGGATTATTTGCGCGTTCATTACAGCACCTTTTTAATAACTAAAACGTTACATGAATTGATTAAGGATCGGATGAGACATTAGTTGACAAAAACATAATAATCAATTATATTAATCTAGGCTTAGTAGTGATCTAAGCATATATCTCACAACTGAGACAACTGAAAATGAGGACGGCAAAGTTATATCTCAAAAGCAATTTCCCGATGGAATGAAATTGCATATTTTTCATTCACAATCACTTGAATGTCAAAACCACTCCCCTGTCATTCCTAATTGAAGTGCAGAGCGAAGAGATGTTTGCTCGCCGTTCCAGCGAAACGTTAAGTAGTACTTAAGCATAACTAACCAAGAGCTTTAGAGTCAATTTATTCGAGCAAAGACAGCAAAAACGCATTAAGGAAAACCATAAATGTACTAGAGAAATTAATTTATCAATGGAAAATAAATTAGAATAGCTCAAATAATACTCTTAAAAAATAAACTATGTACATTTTCACTAATTACCATAATACACGCCTGAATTGAGAACATCAATAATACCTATTGATGTCACCTATCTGACGAAATCGGTCGTGAATTATATTAATCAGTGAAAATATACATGTTTAATTGATTCAGTCAGCAGGAATTTTCAAATAAAACGGTATCCGGCTCAATGCTGTGGAATTCCATTATAAAACACCAAGAAATTTCACAAATTTGAGCCATAAACAACATATTCCATCACCAATGATGACTATGAATTCATTTCTTCAAACAGTGAAAGCCAGTTAAGGATACCTACAAACATACCCATTTTACCATTCCCTTTCGGGGTATGCAAAGTCAAATTACTACAAGTCATTGCTTTAGTGCCTAATCCCTGAGCCCAGCTCGAGATAATAATATTTTTTTGGCAACATCATGAAATATTCACCCACGCGAATCACATTTCGACCTTGCTCGCGAGGAGTATCCTCCAAGGATTTCCAGTGCTTAGCTCATACCTACTTGAAGAAAATTTGTATTTCCTAGTGGTATAGAAATGAATTTGCTCTCTCACTCTTCCTCACAGCAAATTAAGTCATGACACCCAAGCTAAAAGGGCAAAGCGAAGTTTCGAGACGACAGATTTGTAGCCGCTGAAAGAGCTTAGGGTGTAAACGCTGCGAAAATGAAGTCTCTAGTCTAGTACATCCGATTTTAGTCCGCTGATATCGTCCGTGTTTTCGGAAACGTTCTCGCGAAACTCATCGCGCGGGCTCCAGCCGTCCAACGAGGCGCAGAAAACCTCATCATGCCGGATGGGGTAACACGATTTCCCTCCGAGAGATGTCTCCTCCCATTGTCAAGCGCAAAGAAATTAGAGACGAGTGCAGAGTGACAGGCGTGCGCCATAACTCCAAAACGCAAGACACTTCAACCTCTCCGCCGCAAAAGGAAATCCTATTAGCGCCACAGTTTCATCTTCCTACTTTCGTCGAGATAATAAATATACACACACATATCTTCTGTGTTGCTTCGTTCCGTGCGCCAAAAACGTCGTGGTTTTTGAATCCCCTCTTCACCATCTAATTTTACTGAAAAAAAATAAAAATCTAAAGCGAGTTCGTGAAATCCGTTTCGTGAGGGGAGCGTAGCCTTGTTTCCTCTGAGCCTAAATTAGCTCTCATCAAGCCACAAAATAAGAGGTCCTCAGCGAAAGCCACAAAACAAAATGTGTGTGCGGCAGAGAATATTTTCCATAATTAACGTTCCTACGTTCAGCGCGAGAATATTTCAAGCAATCTGCAGATAACCAACTAAGTTGATAAACATTTGTGTGTAATTTTTCGAATTTTTGAGCAAATTTTATGAATTGTACACTATGTAGCGGTTGGGTATCAATGTAAAACATGGCCTACAGATTTTTTTATTTCCTTTAAGGGTGGATTTGCATTTCAGTATCATAGATGGGTTTTAGTAAAAACTCCACGGTGTTATGGTACAAGAAACTTCGTAGGTAGCAGTAAAAACTCGAAAAATTAGAGTTCAAGAAGTATACCAGCGAAAGCAAAAATTCTCACAGTTGTAAACTGTAAACATTTCCCTCACTCTGTCGCCTATTATCCTTTTCGAGATCACTATGGCACTCCTTTGGGTATGAATCTACCCTGCTAGCGTGCGTGTGGAATGTTACAAAGACTCATTAGAACTCGTTAAATTCTAGCAGAATAACTAAGCAAAGCATACATTATTGTCAGACCAGGCGTTGCGTCTGTCACGTGTGCTCCCACGAATGATTTTCAAGATCGTTCCCCGTCTCCTGTGACAGCAGAATGTTGGCTAATGAGCAATAGTCCATAGTTCACAGCGACGCACGCAAGGCTCGTTCGAGTAGGAGCGAACACAAAGTTTGCACGCCACTAGATAAGGGAAAACATACATGGGTGCCTACGGAATATACGCCAAGATGGAACATTTTGATACCGCACGTACTTTTCACGCAAAACAAACCGTTCTTCATTGCTTTTCTGCATTTCCTTCCAACCATTCACTCGTTATTTTCTGCTTCGTTTAACGCACGAGTTGCAAGCGAAATGAAACGAGGCGTAACTTAGATTAATGCGCGGAAAATCACTATTACAATTATGAATACTGAGAAGTACACCACTTACCGACAGTTTACCACACTTTTAAAAAGAAAAACAATATTGATAGAAATAACGCAGAGAAAATTATATAGTTTGAGCAAAAAATAATTGGAACCAGTTACGCAAGTTTAATATTTATATTTGACATACCTATATTCCAAAATTTCGTTCTCATTAATGAAACAATGAAACAACTTTGGTATTTCAATTCAAGGAATGCGAATATCTTCCAATCATCCTTGTCTTACGCTAATTTGCCGACGCTTAATTAATTCTTTTGTAAAAAATTCCATTTCACACGGTCTTGGTCTTCTTGAGTCATCATGGTTCAAGTTGTGACCAATCAACCATTTTTTCGATTGAGTGAAGCTCCTATAATCTTTACCTCACCTGTAGCACCATTTACTTCATTATTTCACATTTGATATGTCTCTTCTAACCTCAGCATACACCATCAGCTATTTTGTTCAGTTTCGAGGCCCACTTTTTAATCTCACTACCTGCTAATGTATTGGTGCATGTCACGGATCCAAAAACATAGCACTCCGAAGAGTTGCAGTGTTTTAGTCATGACTGCTTGTCCATCCCATCGATTGTCTTCCCTTCCATTTGCAAATTCATGTTGAAAGTGACCCTAAATTTTACACTTAATCGTAAATAAAATTATTGAAAACTGAATAGGAAAACTGCAAAATAAACTCAAATAAAATTATACAAAATAATGGCTGTCCTCACATTACTATATGAGTCAGAAGCTTTGTCACTTAGAACAAGAGACTTAAAACAAATTGAAACGTCAGAAATGAAATTCCTTAGATCTGTGATAATCTGTATACGCCTAGACCGTACAAAAAATGAAGACATAAGGCAAGACTTAGAAGTACAACCAGTAAAGTAAGTAGCAACAAAGTATTAAGAAAGATGGAAAGAACATGTTGAACACATGCCTCTAGAAAGGATTCCCAGAAAGGTTTCAGAGTATAAGTCTTTACGGAGAAGAAGTGTTGGGAGGCCGAGATTACGATGGTTAAGCCGAAACAGCCAAATTGCCTAAACCTGGAAAGGAGGAAGAAGAAGAAGAAATATTATAATGCCCACCACAAGAAAACACTTGACCAGCTTATTCGTTTATCCTCCCTCTTCTACTATCATTTTATACGATTCTTAGGCTATCCGTGGCTGTATGACAAAATCGATTAACTTGTGAACTTCCAATGAATTCACTGTTACTTTCGTTTTGGAGCAAATAGAGAATTAATTCATGTCAAAAATATAACAATTCCTGGGAATGTCAAAAGAAGTCAGAGATTAAGACCGAAAAATTTAATTAAAAAACAACCCCTATTTTATCATGAAGGAACGGAAATATCCTCAGGTTGCCATATGAAACAAATTTATGTTTGCCGCAGTAATAGCTTAGCGTTCATTAAGATGGAAAATGAATAATAAATATTCCTTCCTCTGATACCGTATTTCCCCCTTAGTAAAACCACTCTCTCAAGTCCCTTTTCCCTCCAGAATATACGCAGCAAAATTTTTAGGCATTCTGATGTGACAAGACATCGTGCATGATCTCAAATTAAAGATACTCGCCTTTAATCCTTCTACTCTCATTCATTTACTTTCAAAAGAATTTGCATAAATGCTTGATTTCCCAGGGACAAATTTATTTACGCGTTTTCCCAGCCCTCGACGTGATCGCCCGATAAATTTCGCACGCGGCCACGAAATTCATTATCTCCCGCTTTACACGTGTACTTGAAACCGGACAGAAAAGGAAAGCACATACAGAAACACGCTCTCCACCATAATATTAGTATCGACCCAAATGTTTTGGAAGCGCTTCACTTCCGCTAAGTATCTGCTGTATTCAATATTTCAAAACGATTCTCGATACGAAAATATCTAAGAGTAGGTTATAAATGGACATAAAAGTGACTTTCGGGCTAAACATTTTTCAAACATTTGCGATATAAAAAATGCACAGACGATTGCTGAAAATTTCGTCTCTACTTCAATCATGGTCATGTTGGAACGTTGATAATTATCATCATATCGAGGAGCAAACATCTTTTTCATCACTAAGACGATAATCGTGGTGCATTTAGACCGATTATCGATCCTTGATTAAAATATAGCCGCAAAGTTTCATATCCATCGCTTTTAAATGGACAAAATATCGACATATTCCACATCCCAGCTCCAATCAACAATGGCAATTGCAGGAAATATTGAGCAATGTGGTTCATTTCTGGTTTTCGAGGGGTATGAAATATATCAACCCCGCGGAAATTGTCGTCATATAGATTAACCATAAACATTGTTGATGATGAAGAACTTGTATCGATACTGGAATGATTCATTCATTACAAACGTTTTATCGCTCTGCTTAAACATTACTTCAGTTTTTTTCTCAAATAAATTAATTCCGAAAGCAAACAATGAATATTTTAATTTCGAAAAATTACCGAATTTCGGTAATCGGTCTTTGTGCATCGTATTGTTCCAGCTCCACACGCATTCGTATATTTAATACATATGTATTAATTACATTTCTGCAACAGTATACAAAGTGAATCACTTGTAAGAACTGTTATAATTTATACTATTCATATCTATAAATACAGAAGATTCCTGCGAGTGGAATTTCTTCATCTCTTACTAATCAACGCTCAGTCAGTCATTTCTCGTGCATTTGCGTTATCTTTAAAATTAAAAACTAATAATTTCGATTACTACCGAAATCGACCTTTGGCTGCCGTGGAAGGCCGTGCTTACGTATATGGAAGTATCACTTGAAAGCGACTTCCAAGTCATACTGTTATAGAAGTAACTTCCACGTGAGACGCCACCATTACAAGATACGATTTTAAGTATACTGTTCAGTACGATACTCAGTACTGAAGTAAGCATCGATTAAAAGGGCCTTTACTCGTACCACCTACTTCCTAAAAATCATCAAAATATTCGGTCGCTTACTGGGTATCAATTTATTTCTTCCCTTCTCAGTAAAAATGTATAATTGTAGAATCTTCCGCGCACTTCTTTCCTCTAATTCTCCTGAAAAACTGAAATATAAATGATTCGCGTTCGCGTCGCGTTCATTTAAAAGTTTTTTCAAAACATCTCAAAACAATGGAGCCAACTGTGTTGTTGCCCCGACAGAGGACATACCTGGTAAGAGCCATAAACGAATTTGTAATTGAATTGGACTATTTCATCTGATACGATAACACCCTTTTACACGAAGCGATCGATTTTAGGCATACTGATATTTTTAAAGGTGGTTCCTCCGTAAAATGACGCGTCATTTTAGGGAGGAAATAATGATCATTTTATTCATTCAAACGCGTCCTCAATCAGACATGAATTTTACCTTGCTAGGCAATATTTATTGAAAATTAGAGTTGAAACTAAATGGTGTAAAATTCGGGAATATCACAGGGAAAAATGGTGTTTCTCCATATTAAATAAATGCCATTTTCTCGGAAAATCTCTTTACGACTAGCAAAACATCCCGGTAATTTGAATAAAAAGAAAATAAGGCCATATTACTGAATTATTTTCTAAGCCATCAGCATATTACTGCAGAAATTGAATTCAAAACGCGAGAATTCAGTAGAAATGGCGATGCAATTGGCTCCTATGAGTGGAAAAAAATCTTACTTAACATGCGTAGAATAATCTGCACATTTAACAATTCATTTTTGTTTTCAATAGCTAAGGTGAAACTAAAATGGTAGCTACAACGGTGAAAGCAAATTTTTTCAATAAAAAAATTGGAATTTAGTAATTGCTTTGACTAACGCAGTCGCGGCGGAACCTCCTTAATGAGGTTGGCTCGCGACCGTGTGAGTCAAAACCGAAGAGTGACTTTACTTCTTTTGGTACGCTTGTACGCTGTTAAACAATATACTCCTATCTCTTAAAAAATTCCTAAGCTATCGAAAATAAAAGTAATGCTTAATAGATCCACAGCAATCATGGAAAAGAGTTAAAAAAAATACTTTTCTCAGCCTGGAAATGGAGTCAAAATAGTGATTATGCTTCACGTATAAATGTATTTATATTATGCTGACACTTCCAGCTATTATGTCATTATTACAAATAAAGATTATATTAGAATATTCCTTCGGATCCACTTTAAAATCTCGTTTATTATTGCCTTATTCATTTGCAAAATAATCTGGCAACGCCGATGCGATGAAAGGGAAATCCCTCACTTCGTATTTTCTAAATAACTTTCAATAGGGTATTTAGGTGAACATTGATGATTGAAGCATCATTGATACCATCCTTGCTATTTATCTAACGTCAATTGTTCGCATAATAAGAACTTAATGTACAATTTTCCCTCTCAAAACTTCCCAGACGAAGAGGACAATGAAACACGTCCCAAGTACCTATATATTATAATTTACGATTTATGTACAAGTGTCCTCCTAAATTATGAAGCCTGACTTGATATATATATATATATATAAAATGATAGTTTTCGTGTATAAATAAGACTCACGGGAACATAATAAAGAATCATATGCGCCAAAAATATCTCAAATCGGAGGGAATAATGTTATGCCATGTCGTGACCACGCCAAAATTAGGTAATATAATGCCATATTTCCCGGCAAAGTTTGCGTTCTCAACTGCGAATGGTAGTTGCATCGGTTCGAGTCTCCTTCGGGTGTTAATTTTTTTAGTCACAATTGTTTTTTTTACGCTCGGGATTTGAAATATTTTCAAACACACTGTCCAAGGGTCTGAACAAAACTTTATTTATATCTCTAGTTCTGAACAGTTTTAAGGTGAAACTTGTCTCGGCGATTTTAGGCGAATGAAACGGTATCCCTCGTCTTCAGTTCGAGAAAGAACTGAAATTTATACGCCTGATGCACGCCTTCGTCATTGCCATACCCGTTTCAAATTCTGCTAAGATATTTTTGGAACCTCTGAATGCAAAGCAAGCGCTTCAATATAGCAATATGCGCTTCATCAATCGTTCTTGCAATCCACCCTTCACCTTCGGTACCCAATATTTACATATTAAATGAACTTTCAAGCAACTATTGTTGAGTTTTACTTATTCAAGTAAGTTTTAAGTGAGACAACTTATAATTAAACTCGGTGAGAATCCATTGGAGGTAACCGAGTATTTCAATTTAACCGCGGATTGCAGAGTTGCTATAACCTATGCCGACTACAGAGCCATTTTAAACTCACTAACGACTTTCGTCTGCTATAACTGCAAAAGAACGCTAATATCTTAAAAACTAAGATGGGTTAAGACCTTCGTAAGGTTGCCATTTTATATATCGGAAAAATACCAACCTAATATCAGTTTTAAAAAATGACATATGTTTGCGATATGAAAACAGAGATTTTTCCAGGATGACACTCATTCTCTCCATTAAGCGTATGTAATTTCAACTTTAATTTATGGTAAAATTAGTGTGGCATGATGGGTATCTCTTAACTGATATAGATGGAGGACATTGTTTTCTATTAGTACCCCAAATATGAAAAAAAATGACGTATCATTCATTTCTCGATCCTACCTCCTTAATACGATTTTCAGCATTGAAGTAAGGATCGTGTGAAAAGGGCTTTCACTCCTACCAACCCTCCGACTCTTGATTCCACCCTCCCCTTGTAAATCTGCCACCCACCGACCCTTACTGACCGCGCCGGGGCCAGAGTCGGCCGAGGCAAGGCTGACTGATGTCTTCCCTCTTCCAGGCGCGCCCACCCGCCGACGCAATATACCCATTCGCGTGACGGGCACCGTCTCTTTCCTTCCTCCCCCCCTTGTGCCCGCTCTGCTGTCGTGACGCTGAATTATCCACGCTCCCTCCTCCCCCTTTCCCCCTCGTTTTTTGCCCATTCACCCCCTCCCCTCCCATTACCGCACACACCCCCGCCCCCTATCCAATTCCCATATCGTCTCTCCTTTCCTCTCGGCCTCCCGAGACAAAATACCCTCATACCCCACCCACTACACCCACAATTATCCATTGACCCTTCCCCAAAACACATGAATTGACCCAATGACCCCATCAAAAACCGATAGGGGAAAAGGGGGAGAGTGAGCCCAGCGAGACGGAGATGCTGGTCGTGTGACTTGACCAAAATGATGAAAAAGGAAAATAGGTATAGCAAAAGTAAAAGGGGACCGCTTATGGATGACGGAGGTAGTCTCACAAGCTAGAAATGCGAACCCGACATTATATAAAAAAAAGGCAAAACATGCAGCCTTTTTGGGCAATGTTATTTTTGTAACGCTCAGTATTTTTCAAGAACCAAAAGTTGAACGTTCTCCAAACTTTGCACATTATTTAATGTCGCCGCTCCGCAGATACAAGGTAACATTTTGGACGCCTATATCACCGGTTCGACTTCAGATCATTCACATCAACTCACACAAGAAATGCAAGCAAGTCAAATTTTTATCGCTAGAAGGATTTGTTAATTTTTCAAAATTAAATCAGAAATAATGATCGCACGACCTCGTGAGAAGTGTCATAAAAAAGAAAATTGTATAAACTACCTTATTACTATTATCGTACTTTGTTTACGATTCGGAATTGCGATAAATTTAAGAAAATATTCCAAATTCTCTTAAAATTTGCGCTTATTTTGAAAAGTAACTCCTTAGCATCTTGTGCCATACCGAAACATTTTTTGGGGAAAACTCGCTAAATTAATAAATATAAAAATCAATTATATCGCTTGCAGAATTTTATATCTTTTACAAAATAATTAGGAATAAAGTTCTGACGAAATCTTAGTTCTTTAAATAAATTAGTTATGGATTTAAAAGGTATTAATTTTTTCTTACTCAGTATGAATAGCGACCGAGCAAGCAATGAGATAGCAAACGTTGGAACGTCATAGGTGGACAAGGGGCACAGTATATGCGCACATGTATACTAGCATATGATTATGGATACTGTGTACTGAAATTCAACGCGGAATGAAAACACTGAACATGATATATTGGATTAATAAAAATCATTCCAATTTCGTTTTCAATCCGTATATTGCAGGTATCAAGGATCTCAGACGACACGGAGCGATTATTAAATTACCCGCAGCATTGAAGGTGGAAAAAATTTGAAGCTCACTATTTTAGTGAATTATAAACTTTTCTTATCAATGTCCATACACACACACCACTGTGAGTGAAAAAAGTCGAAATAATCGAGTTTTTAGGGTTATATCTTCAAAACGTGAAAACCGACATTAACGCAGTGAAATGCACCTCAAAGCTTGTTTGTTTCTACGTTATTGATGTATATTAAAATGTTTTGTAACCTTGGATGTATCTACTTTTGAATTTTGATTTTTTTTAAATCGCTGCTTTCGACGTGTAAAATCTATCATTCATATTTGATACTTTCATCAGATACATTGATCATGATCAAATCATGATACATTGATCATGATCAAATCATGATACATTGATCATGATTTGGTATTTTGATACCTACTCATCATCCGTATAGCTCGCGATTTTGAAGTAAAAGAGTCAGGTTTATTTATAAAATTGTACAGAAAACGAATTTTTTAATTTCGAAAATCAGTAGAAGGCCATAGAATTTCAGGCAACCATAGCGGACTTATGAAATGCATGCGTATAATTGCATGTTCCCCATCAGATTGATTACATATTACACTCGGTTTCTATCTGGGGATATGTTAGTAATTGAAACCCATTAAATTATGCTACACTAGTTTACACTACGTATGGTTTAAACCACGGTTAAAGGCAGTCAATGTGTTATAATAGGAGAAAGAGAAATAGAGAGTGAGGAGAGGGAGTTAAAGAGGAGGGTGGATCAAATTGGGTGGGGTGTCATGAAGAGTGGGAAAAAGGCTCCCCCAAGAGTGGCCATGATCTCAATCTCTTTATTTTTTACCCCTCCCACAACACCATCCCACACGGAAAAGAAAGAGAGAGAGGAGTGACGAAGAGAGTAAAATTTCGAGGAAATAATCCCGAGATATCTAGAGGAAAACCTTGAATTAACGTCCACTCGTTGACAGATTACCGCCTAATCCTTGAGGAAAACGCGATAAAGAAGGAAAGGTGATAGATGAGTGCTTTCGCAAAGGAAAGAGTGGGAGACGGCCTGCTTAGAGGGGGGGGGGGAACGTGGGCGAGAAAAGGCCCACAAAAGAAGGCTAACGAGGAGAGGAAGGTAACTACAAGCTCACAAGCCTCGTGAAGATAAAATAACATTATACGTTGCTAAAATGGGCAACAAAATTATTGGTTCAGTGAAAAAATTACTATGGTGTTAACCACGAACAGTGTATTTTTCTCTTAGGGTCTTTCTCATCACATGATCTCGGGAACCTGCGAGCGAATAGGCATAGTTTTTGTTAGTTTATGCGCAGTTAGCATTTTTACACTGTCAAGGTTCGTTCGTACCGCAGGTGGTATTTCAAGGAATATTTATTTTATTCATAAAATTAGTATTCACGTGCGTGTAAGTAACCACCATATCTTTCATAAATATTTGAGAGTTACTTCATTGAAGCCAAAGCCAAGGATTACTTACCTATGAATAAATTAAAAGACGGTTTGCTTATAATTAGGATACATTCCCATTCAAATAAGTCTTTCAAGTGGAAGCATTAGTAGATTAGTACGGAGATAACAATAAAGACTAATGAAGAAGGAGAAAAACATAAATTGATTGGTTGTTAAAACAGAAGTTTGAGAAAGATACGCCAAAAATCCACTGATGACGGTCAAAAAAATACCATGAGATAAAGCGAACTCATTGGTAGATTTAGCATCGATTGCTGTTAGTTGCTTCATACCTAGCCTGCCCTGATGTGTCTAATTCTCACTATAGGAAGAATATATCATAGAGTAGACAAAATATTATTAATAAATGTTGTTGAGAAAAAGCTTGATCAGAAAAGCTGTAGCATAGTTATATTCCGATAATGTTATATTCCCAGTCTGGCACATAGTACAAAGTTGTAAAGTACGAAGAAAATAGTAAATAAATAATATTTACCCTAGCTACAAAATGCTGGCTAGGATAAAATTTAATATCTAGAAATCATATCATAGAAATCATAGAAAAGCACACAAATTACAAAACACTTGTTAAGCCAGTGTTAGATTAGAAAAGCTGTAGCTTAGTTAGATTCCAATGAATTCAAAAAAGATATGGTACAATTTTCATAGTTATTTATTACAAGTTGACCGGTTTCGTCGCAGGGGCGACATCATCAAAAAAGTACCAGGTCTTTTTTGAATTCATTAGAATGGATTTTCACAAAGTGAAGCCCAAAACCATCGAGTTTATAGTTATATTCCGTTAAGGTTCACTGCAGCTTAGCATATGCAGCCGTTGGAAATATAAATACGTAAAAAATAGTTTATTAATAATATCAACTCTGCTAATGAAATTTTAGCTATGATACTGTTAGAAAAATAATTATCATGCGAGAAAAGCCAAAACAATTTTTTTCCATTAAAATCACATGAAAAATGTTTTTTCCAAAGAAAAGTTTTGGACTACATCAGGAAAATAAAGCTCCCAACGAATTTTAGGCTATTCGGTATGTTATGGTTTTTTCATTAATTTTCATAAAATAACCAAAATTATATCAAATAGGAATAGCTCCAAAGTCTTCCAAGACCAGTTCTGCGCCACAAAAAATAGAACATATTGCATCAAAGGACTTTAATATGATTAACTGAGCTAGGTACAAGAGAGTAAAATCACATACAGGATTTAGGGGTTGAATATTCTGAAGCTTTTTAAATAATGTTAAATAAAAAAGTCTTAAATTCGTAGATAAAGTGGGATATTACTTCACATAATGTTCCTCAATAACTTTTTTAAGAACCATTACAGAGTTTATATAAACTGATTTGAGAAATTGACATCATATTTACAACCAAAAAGCATTTTCATGATGGTAAACCAAAATTAAAATTTTGGGCTTATTAGTGAAGAACTCAATACTGAACCTTTTTTGCAATGTCAATGTAGACATAGTCCATTGAAATATTTATCCCCGAGTATGAATTAGGTACGTAGGTCGCTTGCACTAAACTATTATCTAAAATCATCACGCATTCTGACAGAGACAAGAATCTAATCATCCTGAAAATGAAGGCTATTACAATTTTTCTTTAACAAGGTAACGGAGCAATGACAATTAGTATTTGAGCATGGAAACAAATTGCGGGTCAAGGATATAAGGATGAAGGTTTCAGAGTCAAAAGAATACTAAAAGTCCAGAAGTTGACCCTGGCCATAAAAAATAAACCCCTCTTTCTTCGCTCGACACCCATAGTTGGGCCAGCTACGGATATGGTGATGCTGGGAAGGAGGCCGAAAAAAGGTTTAAAATGCAACTTTAAAATTGCAGATGCTTGAGAGAAGCACTTTTATTAAATAAATCTCACTCCTTTACCAACCATGACGCAATGATGGGAGGGATATTTTAGCATTTAACTTTTAAATACTCAATGCATATGTAATAACGGAAAAGAAGGGAAACTGAATATTTTTTCTTTAATTGTAATGATGCTAATACATAAAAAAAGGACATCCTTTCGGATGACCAGATATAGAGAGGTGTGGGATTTCGATTTGCATTTTCATGCCACTTACTACGCGAGCCTTAATTCGGAAATAGAATCCGAGACGTGGATTGACGTAGGCGAGAATTATAACTCTGCATCAATTTGTATATTTTAACAATACAATTTTTCGCAGTCAGACTTTTTTTATGTCCCGAAAACAGCACTTTGTATCAGAAATTTCATTTGAACTAAGGTTCACAACCTACGCTAATATATCCAATCCAAATGCATTCTCATGATTAATTCACATGATTAATTATCAGAGTAACTCATTCGGGAGTACAGTTATTAAATTAACGATACAAAAATTAAATTACAAAGAGCATCGTATATTTTCTGCACTCTCATCAATTTTTATTCATAATTTCAGGCTATACATAAACACTAGAACGCCTGAACGTTGCCCACCCCCAGGAGTTCGGACGGGACAATTATGTCCATTATGATTGACAACAAGCTGGAAGCCTATAAATATATAGTTTGTACTTTACCTGGTATCATAATTATAAAATAAAACTGAAATACATTCAGAAAACATTTATACGCATAGTGTATAAATGTATGTGTAATACTAAATCACCTCTTAATTATGATGAAAAAACATATTGTACAAAACTTTCTTTAAATATTTTAATTCATAAGTTCGTATTAATTATACCAAAGGAATGTTTTAGGAATTTTAGGGATATTAATACTGGTATTAAGTTGGTAAGTTGAGATATAATTGTGAAAGAATACAAATGATGTCCTGAAATGCTCGTCAGTATTATGAAGATTCCCGTGACTGGATTTGAAAGAAAAATGTTACTTTCAATTAGGAACATTGAGTGTTTATATTTTTTACAAACATTATTATACAAACGGTAAGTCATAGAGCAGGTAATTCAAAAATAAATATTATGGCGAAATAGTTCTAGTTTTATCTTATAATGCTCTTAGCTACTAAAAATATTCCCAAATCTGGAATTTAGAGAAAATTATCAACACAACAGGGACGACGGGCAAATTTTTAAATGTCTACATTTTTAGACGTGGTTAAACACATCAACTAATTTTTTTTCAGAAAACATTTATTCAGGAATTGATCAATTAAAACAACCTTTGAATTTGATTGAAAGGAAACAAGTTAATCAAAATTGTAATAAAAATGCAAATTAAATGGTATTATTGATATTATAGGAATTGTTTAAGAACACGAACAATAAATCATACTAAAAATAAGTCGACGAGGAGATAAAATGGTGAATGAATACAGTTTGATCATAAAATGCTCGTAGGTATTATGACCATCCAGAATTTCCCGGAAAATATGCATACCCTAGTAGGATAACGAAAAAATATTTTAAAATGATAATATTTTTCAGACGTGCCCATCTCCATTTTAAAGAGTCACGGGGAGAAGGAAGACGTTTTGTAGGAGGTATATGCACGAGGCAAAAGGAGAGGACAGGCGACGAGGTGGATTTTTTTACAGAAAGGGTCGCCGTCGGTGTCCGGACGGCCGCCTATATACGCACGGTAGAGGCATAAGCATCTCATCTCAACTCCCCCTCACCCCGCTTCCACAACCCCCCCTGGCGCCCTCATTCTCTTCCACGGTGACGAGTTGAGACCAGGAATGCGCGATCATCCCGCGGAAAACATCGCCTACTTACCGCCTTCTTTCCTCTCCACGGCCGCGATCCATTTTAGACGCCGCTCTGGGCCCGTCTCCCCGGGTGCGACGCCGCCGTCAGGTAGGTAGGCACCACGCGTCGGGGGCAATGCAGGAGAGTAAGACAAATTAATGTGTCGAGCTATGGGGTTCAGGGGAAGGGGTGTAAATAAAATACTGCAAACATGTCTGGTAAACTGCACGGCGTTTCATGGGGAAATGATGCGAGTGAAGCTGAACTGGCAGTTCACATTACGGCAAAACTCTTCCAATTCCCGCTCTTTTCGAGAAAAAACAGCGTAGCCATTCCACATCAATTTTTAGAGTCTTCCACGCCAGAATTGATAACCTCGACTTATTATCCTTTGCCAAATTCATTTTGAAGGATGTGTAAACTTCTGTGTCCTCCGAATGAACATGAGACATCACGTTAGGCGTTTCCGATGCAAAATTATGGCAATGAAAAGTTTTCAATTTGCGTTATAGTTATAAATTGCGGTCTACAACGAAGTACAAGAAAAAATCGATGTGAATTATGGTTACATCGTTCCCGTCACTGAGCCACTTGATGTAAACTACTCATAATAGAACTTAAAGCATAGATGGTATAGTTTTATTAAGGTTGAAAAAATTTGAAAAAAAATAAAAGTTACGATTCAATAACAACAAAAAGACTCTTGATGAGCGTTTATCGTCTTTAAACAAATAAATGTATGCAAACTATCACTTTAAAATTCTCAATCGTAAGTCACCAGTTTCGTCTTCCTCTTTGAAAAAAATAAGTCGTTTTCATTTAAAATATTTGATAACTTGAAGTAGAGCAAAACAATATTTAAGAAGAATCCAGAAAATGGATCATAACGCACAAAAATACCTAAAACAATGATATGCCATGCTAAATTTTCGACCAAAAATGTATTCTCCTCTTAAAATCGTGGTTTGATCAAATTTATAATGTAGGTATGTTCCTTCCGTGATACATCATTCCGTCCATAACTTAAATTTAGGGTGCTACCAGGTGAGTGCCACGATTCATTCATAATTTAGGTTTTTGACTAATGCTAAGTGAATAACAGAACAAGAAATTATACTAACTAGATAACGTATTATAGACAAGTATTGAAACAAAATATTTATGAGCACTTAAAACGATTGTTTTGGAAGGCATTTAAGTAATACAGATTCGCTCATCAGTTCCACTTGTATTGTTAAGTATTCCACACCACCACTTTTTTTTAAATATCTTTGGGATTCATGCGATGTCGTCCGTCTTTGAGCTCTTACCAGGGCGCAAATCGACGTCGAATTTGCATAACTGGATTTGTTTTCCTATCACCCCGTATTTTCGTTACTTCAATGCTAAGAGTCAAGAGCAATGACATCACAATACTTGTGGCCTAAATGTGATAAGTACTGGAGGTGACATCGGAATCAATGCGTCGAAAAATATAGAGCGACCAATGAATTTAAATACAAGAGCCTCATTTGTTATATGAAGCGGCCCGTAGTAATCGTCGCAGCTGGACGTAATCTGCATGAGGAATCCATTTTGTATCTTCAGCCCACCGCCGTTTAGAAAAACCTACCAGCAAAAATATCCCTCCCATTCAATTTAGGGAAGAGCGACAAAGGAAACACATGCCCTGCCTGAAATCGTTTCGCGGGACAAAAATAAAAAACGATGAAAAAAAATAATAAAGGAGAAAGAAAAAACTTCGGATTGAAATTTGCATATAAAAGCGCAGACTGGACGGAAACGCTACATATGAAAAAAATAAGTAAAAATAACGTAGAATTCGTTCCAACTCTGCCATCGTGGTGTCTGCATTTTAAATATTTTTAGGGAAGGAGTGGAACCCTAAAAATACGAGAGCAGCGACGGCTAAATATCGAAATTCCTATGATTTTCCATCGTTTTTTTTTGTTCGAAAAACGCGCGCGCTGTTGCCGCAGTGACCGTGTACCGCACCAATCTCTTTGATAAAAATGAAACGAATCGAAAGTCATTCGATTCTACACAGACACACTTCATGCCATTCTCTTTCAGCGTAGGCGCCAAGTCAAAAAAGATAGTCACGGCGATATGACTCTAAATTTAACTCTGCATTTATAATTGGAAATAATCGTATAACTTATTTCACACTTTAAGTTGTGTGCAGTACAAAAATTTCCACCAAAACTAAAATATGTAATCCATATTTACATTTGACAATATCAGACATTAGTAAATAAATGCCTTCAAAAGTTCATAAAATTTGAAAAGGTCACGTTATCCAAAACGGCATCTCGGTTCGACGTCACCGCATGGTATCCGTTTTCTGATGTGCAAGAATTTCAGCTGAAAGGATAGTCATATTAGCTCATCGCCTTCAACAGATAACATTAAAACGATAATTTCGTCACATCACGAAAAACAAGCTGATATTTACATGAAAATCAAACGTACAGCTTTAAGTGAAACCGTTTCGCGACGTCATTCCCTTGGATCACGATGCCGTATCGTTTCCACGCCGCAAAGCTCGCGCGCACAATATAATAAGAAATATTTTTATAATACGACACTCCATTCCGAGAAAATTTATATCGCGTACATTTATAAGGATACTTACTTAAATTACAATTAGTTTTTAAAAATAATGCGTTCTTCATTTCCTCCATATTGCCCTACCCTTGCATACCTCTTTTAATTCAGTCACACTAATACATAGTCACAGTTCATACACACTCTCCTGTTTTTAAGACTCCTAATTCTCCCCTTAAGAATATGATTCGATTCTACGGGGTAAAAACATATATAAATGAATTCCCATTACCACAACCACTCCCCTAAAACATTATATTCCGTAAAATTCATATCCTGTATATTTAAAACACTTCAAATACAAATTTAAAAAATACTGCATGTTCCCCATTTTCGCTATACTGACCTCTCCGTGAATACCTCTTTTGCTTCAATTGCCCTCTTACGTTGCTTCATACACATCCTCCTGCTCTTACAACTCTAAATACACCATCTCCTCAGAATATCATCCGATTCTTCTTCTTCTTTCACAGCTCTACAGCCCGGTGTGGGCCTTGGCTTCCTCAGTTATATGCGCCCATTAGGCTCACCATTTGACTTTCTCTCTCCATCTTCCAATCCCGATTGTCTTCAGGTCCTCTTCAACATCTTGCAGCCATATTTTGCGTGGTCTTCCTATCCTCCTCCTCCCTTCCATATTGCGATTTATTAACAATTTGGGCATTCTGTACTCTTCCATCCTTTCAACATGGCCCAACCATGACAGTCGCAATGACTTGGAGAACCTAACTACATACTTCTCTTCCAATATTTCATTTATTTCATAGGCCATTCTTATTCTCCACGTTTCTCCTTCTTTTACTGGGCCATAGATTACCCTTATTATTTTCCTTTCAAATCTTCTCTTTCTTCATTTTGTTTGGATAGGACCCATATCACAGCTCCATACGTAATTACTGGTCCTATCAATGTTTTATAAATTTTCATTTTAGTTTTCCTGGACAGAAGAGTTGATTTGAGGAAATGTAAATTTGGAAAATAGGCCTTGTTACCTTGCAGCCCTTTACCTTTTGATTAATCTCCTAAAAAATCTCATTTTCATTATTTACGATTACTCCAAGATAAGTAAATTTTCTGACGCCCTCAAAATCGTAATTCCTATTAATTAGGTTTTTTAGCTCTTTTGTCCTGTGAATAAGACATTTTCATCTTCTACTGGGTAAAAAAATCCCCATATCCGCAACCAGTTCTGTTCACCCGCGGGAGATAGAAAGAGACAGAGGAAAAGAGAAATATGAACAAAGGGCAATGAAGAGGGAGAACCGGAGAAGGAATACATGTGCACGCCGTCCGAATACAAATTCGCGTGATTCTCCTGCGGGAGACACTGAGCACTGAGATCACCTGTCCGCCGACTGAACCAGTTTCCCCTCCTCCCCCGGCTGTATACGCCGGCCGATGGACCGGGGGGACGGGGGGCAATCGGTTCCTCTTCAAAGGCCAGCCAGCACGGGTGGATTTTTAACCCTTTGGGGAGAGAGAAACATCGCCACCGGATGTGGGGCAAATGGGGGTCGGGGAGCAGCAAAACCCTCCCGTCGACGGCCCGCGCAGACTTAAAATTCAAGCGAGATTACCGCACCACACCACCGGGACGGGATAGTCGGCGGGCGCGGAAGAATCGTGGGTTGCATGGCCGCCCGTGCCACACACAGGATGAGCACGCCATGTTTGCGCAAGCAGGTGTAGGTACACCTCCGCGGTCCGCTTCTCTCATCGCCTCATTTTCTTCTTTTTCGTCAGGTGGAGGGGGAACATAATTTGGAATCCTAAATTGCATCTTCGAACAAGCTTCGCCCCGCCATGAATCCTAATATCGCCCCGCATGCATCATCGGTAAATTATTCGCGAAGCTCTGATGAATCCCCTCCACTCTATCCCTCCGTAGCCATCTCCTCCGATGATTCCGTACGGCCCTCCAGGGGATGATGAAACGGCTTAAGATCACATAATTCCATGGCGCGCGCTTGCAAATTTAATACTTCTCTTTTCCTCAGAAATATTCAACTGCAAGTTTTCTATTAGAAACGCGGCCCGTGGTGAATTGTGGGAAGTAAGGTTTTCAGACTGCTATATTCTGTTAATGCTATATTCTGCTCTTTATTTTCCATGGCTACGGATTGTTTATCAATAAATCTGATCTGACATTTTTAAAAAGCCAGGATTATCTTTTCATTTTCACTTCTGCTAAATGACTCGGAACACTTCACACACAAAGCAGTGTTAGAAAGAGAGATAAGTGTAAATGTAAGTAAATTATAAAAAATATAAATTCCTGGGACAAACAATGGAACGAACACATTAACATGATGACAATCGAAATATTAGTACGCATCGCGAGATATAAACTTCCTATAGTTAAAAGAAACGTTTTTAGCGAAGAAAAAGTTAGTGCGACAATTTGAACTGTAGAGGGCTATAATTGGATAAGAAACTGTTGACAAGAGCCTACAGAAAGAAGATGGACGAGTATTTGTGGTACATGGAGAATTACCATGCTTTACTGCATATGAGATGGACTTTTTTTCCCAAAATAATCACTCAAAATAGCCCCCCCCCCCCCCCCCCCCCCCCCCGGTCTTACATGTGAAAGTGAGCCCTTACACAAGCTTTAGTCATCACCGACGCTCTCCACGATATGCAAGTTTTACCCCAGATGGTCAGTTCTATTTAACTCTTCTCTAAAATGTTATTATTTCCGAAAACGATAAAATGGTTGCAATTACTGTAGCCTCCTGTAATGGACATATATTTGAAAGGAGTTGCTTCCTTGGTTTTACCATGCCAAGAGAATGAAATAGAGTCGAATAACAAAGCATATTTATGAGGAAGGAGTGAACGGTGTTTGAGGAAGGGGTAGACTGAGTAAGTCATGGTTGGATGAGGTGGGAGATACTCTTAAAAGAAGGAAGGATTAAAAATCTTAAGAACAGGTGGGCCTGTATGAAGCAATGCATGAGAGTAACTAAAGCAAAGGAAACGTAATGAGTGGATCATGAAAGAAAGTGGGTCGGATACTCCAGTAATGGGCATGTATGAGAGGAGTGTGCTTCGTTGTTTTGTTCATGTCGGAAAAGTATGAGAATCAAATAGCAAAGCATATTTATGATAGAGGAGTGAACTATGTGAGTGGACGGGGTGGACCGAGAAAGTCATGGCTAAATGTGATGGAAGATCCTCTTAAAGAAAATGGATATTATGAGTCTTCAGAACGGGGGAGCGTGTCAGGGAAGCAATGCATGAGTGTAACCATAGAGTAAGTATATTTAGATATACTTACTTTATGGTGTAACTTAAGCAACATTGTTATGCAAGGATAGGGCAGTATGGAGGAAATTATAAAAGCAGTCTGCTTTAGAGACCTACCATTTAGAATTAAACTTTTTTGACTGTGCATACCCCGAAAGGGAACGTCGTGATGTGTAGGTACGTTTTTATGTTGTTATAACCGGTATTATTGCTACGGACGGTACTTAGGGTGACGTATAATGTTTTGATTGCTTCTTCTGCTTCAAAGAGTAATAAATCGAAAGTCACATCTCCATGAAAGACTTAGTAACTAGTAAAACCAGACAAAACTAACAAAACAATCTCAAAATATATGGCATACTATTCCGATACGGATGATAACACAGTTTTAATAATAATGTCAAAATGTGTAATAGGTATTTCGGTAATGCTACGAAAATATTTCCCCACTGAAAAAGGGTTAATAAAAAATTCCCTTCTAGTTCCAAAATCATCCACTGCTGTTTTAACAGCGCCGCACCGCACGTTATGCGTCTTCTATTCCGTAAAATATGGTAATTTTATTTTGCTTATTGTGTTTCGAAGCCGTTTTCATCTCACACTACGTCCCAGCTCCGTCAACTAGCAGAGCTAATTTTTTATCATAAAATAACAATATTGAGCCCAAATGCGTTATTGAAGAAATTTCCTGGATATTTAATTTAGCAAAGGAAGTCTTGCGGGAGCCTATAAATCATGGTAGCCAGGAAAATGTGGGTGCAATACGTAAGAATCAAGGTATTTTAGTTGAAACGGATATTACCTTCATTTCCTAAACGCCACTTTTTCAGTGAAGGGCAATTTTTCTACTTTAATCGCCGTTTCAATTTCTCCTCCACAATATTAAAAGGTAAAGGCATCGTCGCTATTTAAATATTTACATGACTTTATTTGCATTTTTCATGAATATCTACATCATTCAAGATGGAATACATTAAGGAATCAAATACGTGGGAATTGATGTTGACTTGAGAGGAGGCGTGTCGCAAACAGTATATGTATAAACATTATAATAGTATCAAGATTCCATCACAAAATAAAATTTGCAAAAATTCTTACCATATTTCCCACTGAAGCAGTAGGAATCTTTCATATTCCCACTGAAGCATCAATCCTTCAAATACCCACAGATATCTGAAGGATTAATGGGCTCTTATGGTAATTAAATGACAACTATTGTGTTATTTTTATTTACATAACGAATTTTTCGTGACTTATTAAAGATTGATCTTATTCACTACTCGTAGGTCATCGTCGGCCATCGCGACCACGGGGTGAGGTTCACGACTCATACCCTATGGTCGTGGGTTCGAGTCCCACCTGGGAGAGTTTTTCACAAACCACAGCATGGGTCTTTCTGCGCTTCCATTACTTCATGTTAAAATACCCGGTGCAAAAGGCTCATTTGGTTGAATAAAGACCTGATGCTTTCCCGGCGTATGCCGTTAGTGAAGTCTGTTCGGGTTCTGAATCAGGTCAGACTCTAAATTTCTGCCAGCATTTTAAAGAACGAGTCCTTCATCGTCTTCAAGGCGTCATTTAGCCCTGAAAACGATGTACGACTCGTCTATTTAAAATGTCGTCCGAAACACAGTTTTTGACCAGATGAAGAACCCGAACAAACTTCACAAACGGCTTCATCGGCTGTTTTCGGAAATGAAATATCAGTAAATTAAGACACGGTTGATTCTGCGGATTGAAGTTAGGCATGAATAATAAATAAAGTTTTACACTCCACGTTTTACTTGTGAAAGTCTGTCACCCGTAATTATTTCGCTTTTAAACTTGACACAGTTTCTACTGCCCATCACTCCATCTTCGTCTGATCCTTTCCCCACGCCCCCATCTGGGTAACTCTTTGCGCTTGAAGAATAATCATTCTTGCCCCAGGCATAAATGTTTAATTCAATCATGCCGGGGCAGAGGTCTGGAAATGACAGAGCGCTTCAAGTTTTCAAAGGCTGGAACGAGACAAAGAAGCGGTCGGGCAGAAAGAACACAATCCAGACGAGAAGGAGTTTTAACTCTCGGCGACTCGGGAAAGTAGGTAATCCGACGAAATGCACCCGTAACGAAATTCACCTCACGAAGACGCCCGCGAAACGTCCACCCGGAGGCAATTCGCACGCGGAGAATCCTGGGTAGATATGTAGGTAACCACTCGTGTGCACTACGGGCGCGGCGTGATCATCACGGAAGGAGAGCGAGCAAGGGTGCGAGGTTGGATACGGGCCTAAATGGACACGGCGGAGGCGATGGGCCAGCCGGGTGAGACTCGGCCCCGGGAATTAGCAGTCGGTTTAACCGCGGAAGGGGATACGTCTCGTAAGGAAGGGATGCTGTGATACGCAACGCGTTGAGACGGCGGTAGGACCGAGATGTAGGTCAGGAGAAGAGGAGGATGACTTGAACTGCTCTTGAACGAGTAATAATTATATTTACTTATTTATTGAGTACGGTGCATGCGGGCAACACGCCGGGTGGCAACGACAAAACTGAACTTCTTTTAAATTCAATTAATAAGAACTAAGATAAATATACTTTTGAATATACTTTTATAAATTGAAATACTCTTTCTTTAGAATGGATTTCTACAAGGTAAAGGCCTCAACCATGAAGTGTATCAAGAACTAAGATATTGCAATTTTCCACATATAAAGTTTAAATCGACCCGGGTTTCGATGCACTGCATCATTACGCAGTGCATCGAAACCCGGGTCGATTTAAACTTTATATGTGGAAAATTTTAATATCTTAGTTCTTATTATGTTCATATTCCACAACATCTCGCCTGATTCCTCCCTTTTTGCTTTTAAATTCGATTTTTAAAATTCATAATGAAATAAATAAACTTTTTATATTCCACACAAATATTTAATGGTATAAACCCCGAACGGTTTCAACACTTTCGTGTCATTATCAAGGGATTATAACATTAAAAGTTTGTGTGGAATATATACAGTTTATTTATTTAATTATGAACTCGAAGTTCCACAAAGTTCACTTGCGAACCATGGAAGATATTCGATTGTTTTAGGCTTGACTTCGTGGAAGTGAGAGATATCCATTTTGAATAATAAAACTGTGTACTTTTCCACAATCGGCAGGGTTCACCTTGATAAATGCCGGTGAGACATAAATCAAGGTAAAACCGGTTGCAGTTTAAAATAATATCGAAAAGTACAACTTTTTATCATTCTAAATGAACTTTATTATTAATTTCAGTTGTTTACAAAAATTACTATTAAATATGATACTTATTTGACATTATTATTGTAAGAACCTAATGATGCTCTACCGAGTGAAACCGGTCGTATAGTGCGAATCAACGGTTGCGGAATTAGAAAAAAAGTACTTTTTAAAAACTATATTTCAACATGAGAGAATTCCTTTAAAAGTTGAAACATATATTTAATTGAATAAGATGCAAATGTATTTTATAAGAAATGAATACGTAAAATACTTCTTATGACAAAATATCAACTGAAAATATTAAAGTATTAATAAACTCCGCCAAAACAATAAAACGCTAAAAATATAGTGAAATTAAAAATTCAATTGCTAAAATACAATAAAAATCCGTCACGAATAACCTCATATCCCTTACTAAATAAAATATCACTTTGAGCACCAGTCTTTGACTCCACTGTACAAAAATGAAAGCCTAGCCGAGTTCGTCCTTTGTGACCTATAAGTATTTAATTTTGGGAAGATGCCGATTTTTGAAAATTTAAATCGCCTTTTCTATTCCTTCAGTTAAATCTCTCCAGCATTTATCCCAGTTGATGGAGCACAGTCTATTTAGTTACCTTCTTTTTCCTTCAATAGTACCTCAATAGTTTCCTTCGCCTAAAGAAAAATTACAATCCTATCCTCCAGGTATTAGTTATTTAATCACATAAGAAATCTCATCACAAAAATGGGAATTAGTTCACTTAAAGCTGTAAAATTCTCGCAACAAAATCGTACAGGGGGTGATAATGTAACATTTTGGATTGGAATAGAAATGATGATTAGATTGCTAAGTAATAGGATTTCAGAAATGAGAACGGAAAAATGGTTAATTTATCGATAGGAATCCTATATTACATCCTACAAAGTGAAGCTATCGGTCTCACATTACTAAGCCTGCTTAACGTGTAACAGTAAATTCAGCACAAGATCACATACGCATAACAAGATCAATCCTATTTATTAAATGACATTCTTTCACGACAAGGTTGTGCATAAAATCTTGCGTTCCCGTTCGTTCAGCGAAAGATAAAACGTAACGTAAACACAAATGTCCCTTTTGCGGTCATGTTATCTATCACAATCATCAATCCGTTCAGTGATTTTAAAATAGTCGACTTATTAAATAATTGTTATTAGTCAACAACATTAAATAACAGTAAACTGTAAATTTCCTCGAAATTCCTCATAATGGATTCAGTACAACAAACAGCTAGAGTTTTGCATGAAGAATTGTGCTAATTTTAACATACTAAATATATTAATTACATTTGAAATTAAGTTATTTTATTTACTGTTTTAAGTAGACGGAATATGCTAATTTATCTAGTAAACTTAACATTACTTAAACATTACTTAACAGTATATTCTGATCGACCGTGACGCAGATATCGGTTTATAATCAAAAAACGATCGGTCATCATCATCATGTCATCAATCTGAAGATTGGTTTGCTGAAGCTCTCCACTCCACTCCCCCCATCCGCTAGCCACTTAATTCCTACATAACTATTCACTTTGTCTTCCTTCAAGATTCGACTGATGTTTTACATTCTTTGGTCTTCGCTTGTAATTCTGCCCATAAAATTCCTCTTTCCATTATTGTTTTCAAAAGTCTATTAAGTCGCAAAAATTATCCAATATTTAGATCCCTTCTTCTCACAGTTTTCATTCCACTTCGTTTCTCTCCAACTCTTTGTTAGTCTTTCTTCGTCCATTTGATCTTCATCTTCGGTGCGAACGTCAAGTAATAACTTCCAGGTCACGGAAAAAAATAGAGTTGACCAACTTTGTCTTTTTGCGCAGGTTCATAGGTCTCTTGAAGGTTGGTTAATGAGGTAAATATTTGCTTTTGGGTAAGAGGAACAAACTGGCTACAGACTAGAGATTATGAAATTCCTGGAATTTTCCAGTTTTTCCAGACCAAAGTTTCATTTTTCCATGTCAAAATTGCATTTTTTTGTAAGAAAGTATTTTAAAGAAGGCTAAGGAATAGGAGTGCAACTCATTAAATTGCATGTACATACAATGGGGGAGTAAAGGTACCCAATAAACTGAGCTCCGCCACCATCGCTCTCGGGGAAAATCAGCTTTCTTTCTGATGGGATATCGTTCTCAGGTCTTGGTCACGGCGAGGGCCACGACTTACCCTTAAAATTTGAGGAGAAAAAATATTTCATCTTCCTCAGTGTGAGTGCAAAGAATAGGACCCGAAAGCAAATAATAGTAAAGCAACGGAACTCGCGGTGAGAAAAATTTACGTTGCTCAACGCTCAAAAACAAAGGAAATAATTCGTACTACACTACGAAACTTCTGGAAAAGATATACTAGGTGAAATACCAGATGGTAACCCCAAGTCATTCTTGTATTACGCAAGAGAGATTCAGGACAAATATTTAACTGTCGAGTCTGTATTGGATAAAAATGGCAAAGTAGTCACCAAAACTATCGACAAAGCCAACATATAAAACTACTACTTCGAAAGTGGACTTCATGGATGACACTGTACATGATTCTATCATTCTTGTCATTTATGATCTGACTCATTATTCTACGAGATGGAATAACTAAACAACTACGTTCGATTCAAAGTAATAAGTACCCTGGTCTAAAGAAAATACCTGCAAGCGTGCTCAAGGAGTTAGCACCACAGATCAACCAAGATGCCAAAGATGCCAAATCTTTCTTTAAAAATAAAGCCTGATGCAAATTCAGCGAGAAAATTTTCCAAAGATCCAAACCAACTTCGTCCGATTTTTTTCCTTCTCAGTCTCACTTCTCTACAACTTCATTGGGATCTCGAGGTAAATGATTCTACGCATTTTTGCAGCCTCGGGTATTGAAACCGGGAAATCGTAATTGCCGAGAACACTACTGGCGATAGTTATCAAAGTGGCTGTCATCTGGTGCCTATCTTTATAACTAAGTTAAAGATGAATGGATGCCAAGGTATCCTTGAGTATATGCTGTGTACATTGCTCGTCAGACATCCACTAGTTAATATGTGTTTAGGTGAACTATCTCAGCCAGTCGCTTTAATGTAACGTCCTGCATGACTTTTAAGAAATTCTAGGGGTCAATGAAAACTACCGGAGGCCGCTGTGTAACACGTAGTTGGAAAAAGAGACAATATCCTTGTAGCCTCAGTAGAAATAAATTAATGTGGATGTACTGGCTACTTCATTTAACATCTATATTATTGTCACTAATCATTGACCTATCTGATTATTTTTGCTCGTATATCCCGCTCTAAACTGTAAGTACCTTATATGAATTTTCCATGATAACGTTCGAACGTAATCAAACTAGTATGAATACTTTAAAATTCTTCCATTTCCGTCCAGCACACAATGGCTATGAATTTTCTATGAACTGCTACGGGAGAACAGGGAGTGTGACACAACTGATGAAGGGCCTAGGTTGGGAGCCAATAGAGTCTTGGAGGCTATTAAAGTAAAACTAGCCTAGGCTTAGATTACTTGAAAAAATCAGATCAGGCGAGTTTCAATATTACACCAAAGAATATTTTTTCGACTACGTTCCACGTACATATTTAAAGCTGATTGAGGAGACAAAATAAGAGAGATGCAGCCGAACTAACAGGTAGAAAGTTCTTTCTGTCCATGCACCATTAAGGATTTTAAGGTACAATGACGATTTGAGTCAAAACAAATACTAAATTACACATTTTTATTTATTTGGTTTAAAAATCCTGCTTTCACTGATGAAACGGATTACCTATTGAAAACCAAAATGAAAATAAAAATATACAGATTATTCCAAGAATATATTTTTAACGACCACATTAGTTTAGCCATAGGAGCTAACTGCAGCGCCATTTGTATGGAACTACCGCATTGTGCCTTCAATCACGGCAGTAATTTGCAAATTACTTAAAGACATATGTGATCAGATTCCTATATTTCACTTTGATTCAATTTCCCAGGACATTTTACTACTTATAAACAGTTTTAATTAGAAGCGTGTAGATACATTCTCGTTTAAATTCATGTTTTTCTGCTCTAATCTCAGAAATCTCTATGAGAGCCCATGTTGACATTTCTACTTTCAAGGCTGAATCACAGTAAAACTAGCCTGGAAACCCTATTTTTTCATCTCAGTTTATAAAACAAACTTCAACGATACTCCATTTAAGTTTGCAAAATTTCTGGAATAAGTTACCCTGAGGCTAGAGCCACCTTAACTCAAACAGATCGTGACACTATGGTTGTCAACATTAAATGAACCTACCTCCTAGCCACCAGCTTCCTTTCCTTTACCCCTTCCCTTTACTTAAATGGTGTCCTAACATCAACCTGTCACACAACCCTGCGGTGGCTTGCAGAGCACCATGCAAATGCATTGATATTATTTTCGGGTTCACATCCAATTTACCCCAGTACTTTTCTTGGCATTGGGGAACGATTAAACACAAAAATGTCGCCCTAAAACATTAGGTCGGGATCCGCCCATGACCATGGGGGTCCAAGAAAAGCCTGAGGAAGAGTCGATTAGAGATAGAGAGAGAGGAGTCTGCAAGGGATGAGAAAGGGGAGTAGTTTGTAGAGCCCTGCCCAACCCACCACCCTCCAACAAGTCAGTCACAGGCCACTTCATGCGGGGGATGAAATCGGCAACCAGGGGTGGTGGAGGTGGAGGATCACGCGGTGAGAGGAGGATCAGAAGTGGGGGTCTCGAGAAGGAGGGGGTGGGTGGGCGGTGGTATAGGAGGGCCCTTCCGGACAAAGATGGGGTCGAACGAAGGCAGGGTGAAAGGGTGTGGTGTGTGTGTGGTCGTCGAGGGAGGCCGGTCTCGGACGATGCCAGAGGATGAGGGAGGAAGTCCCCGGGCGGTCGTCAGTCCCCGTCCGGCGGCGTGCAAGTGGCCCTTCCACACTCGGGCGGTTTTAATTGACCCCACCGGCCACCCCACCCAATTTCGCCTCCGTCCATCCAACAACCCCTTAATACTGCAGCCTTCTCCCCCGTCCTTCGGTCGGCGACTCGCACTCCGTGGGGGGACAGAGAGAAAGGCCCCTCCCCCATACATACGGCGCACACAAACACAAGTGGGTCCCCCTCGGACCTTTGATCCCGCGTAGCACTCCCAGACTCCATTAAAGCCCCTCCTATTTCTCCCGGTCTTGAGTGGTTGATATGGGGGATGGAGAGTAACAGGAGGATCCGGCTGTGATGGTGGTGGTAGGAGAGTTGAGGGAGAATCGGAGACGGTTAAGGGACGGTTTTGAATGGAAAGTGTGTGTTGATATCGGATCGGGGTTCACTGTAGGCTCCTCCCTACTGAGTCCTTCACTCCATCTCCCTTCCGAAAACGAAAAGGTCCTTCACAATTCTCCTTCGGATATTTTTTTATTCCTCATTCACCAAGTGGGGTAATTGGTCGGGTAGAAGTAAAGGGGGAAAAATATATCCATTGAGTAAGGTTACATAAAAGTGCGGAGAAGATGGGACTGAGCAACATTGTGATCAATCAACTTCGATACGAGATATATGCGAATGGAAATGCGTCATTGAGCTACCTGGGCGTACGAAATTTCTCCTTGCAATGCGTGGCAAAATGTGACATGATGCTAAATCATCAATGTATCGTAGGTTTCACAATCGACATAGGTAGTCGATACATCGAATAGCGACTAAGTGTGACGGGATAACGAGCGATATTTTACATGAGTAGAAATTCGATGCGATGAGATATGCGATGGGATAAAATATTATAACATGCTAAAATGCTTAATTTTAGAACTATTTCTTTTCTGGCGAACACTAAACGTGAACTCTACTCGGGTTACGCTCACGGTCAATTATTCCATTTCACCCGGCGTTTCAATGGGCGTCTTCCTTATCACAATCAGGGCTATGATAATTTTTATCATTATTTTTATAGATATTATTGTTACAGTTGTAACACTTCCCTCCGAGTCCTCCGCAAGGATCAGGTTTCATTGCCGTCATAATGGCCGGAGACTCGAGATGGGTTGGGCAGTAATCGTTGCCACGTCCGACGCCCATCGGATGAGTGGCTACGCTGTTGTCGGGTCATGCGTACGCAGTAGACGGAGTGACCCCAGGATGACGGCCTTCTACATGCGTGCAACTAGTGATTCCGCCTGATCCACGCAGGACGGAATGCACTTGAAGTTATTTAGCAGCGAGCCCTAGAATTTTTATTAATATTAACATAGTCCTGATTGATGAGCGAGACGCCCATCCAAACGTTGGATTAAATGGAGGAATTGGCCCAGTGTGTAACCCGAGAAGAGTTCACATTACAGCATGCTTGTTATGAAGCAATTTAATTGCATGTTATGCATTACTAAATGTGCTATGACTGTGTTCCCTTTGATATCGTGCAATTAAGATATTCGATACGATGCCATATCATGAGATTGCGGCAGCGGGAGAGTTGAGAGAGTCTGTGACGGTCAATTGAATTGAATTGAATTGAAAGCATTTTTATTGTTCTAGGACAATGTCCTCTAAGAGCAAATCACTATTAACATCCAACACTTTACAAATATAGGCAACAATCAATAAAACAAACAATCAATCTCGTTGTGAGATCCAGATCACATACATCAGTGTAATAATTTCTATAAATTTAACAATAACAATTATGAACGTAACATTTCAATAACATATAAAATTATATGAATACATATCATAACCAATTCACAATGAGGTAGGATTCATAAGAAGATTTAATACCTTAGATTTAAAATATTTTAACCCTTGAATATTTTTAACCTCAATAGGCAGAGTATTCCGAAGATTCGAGGCTACAACCTGGAAAGATTTTGTCAAGAGAGGGTTTGTGAATGAAAAGTGTGTGTTGATAACGGATCGGGCTCCACTACAGGCCCCTTCCTTTCCAATTGAGCCCTTCACTCCATCTCTCTTATGAAAACGGAACGGTGCTTCAGCATTCTCCACCGGATTTTTTTCATTTATCATGGCTCACGTAGGGTAATCGAGGGGGGGGGGGCAGAAGTAAAGGATAAAAAGAGGTTGGTATTCATTGGGTAAGGGGATAAGGATGTTATGGGAGAGGGAAGGGGGCAGAGCGATATCCCGATGAATCAAATACGATACTTGACATTTATAGGATAACTTAATGTTTCATTACGCAACCTGTTTATGAGCTGTGTTTGTGTGTGAGTGATTTTATATGTAATGCATACCATGCCATAAGTTATAATCTGATCTCTTCTCGTAAATTGGAGTGAAGGCCTCTCGGGTTCCACACAGGGGTCAGGTTCTACATATATTCCGACGTTTCGCCGAGCGATTCGCCCATCGTCTTCAGGGATCCGAGGATCCATAGGATTCCTTGACACCTGAAGGCGATGGGCCAGTTGCTCGTCGAAACGTCGAAATATATGGATAACCTGACTCAGAGTGAAACACGAGAGCTCTCCACTCACATCATTCGCTGGGAAAACCTGCAATTTGATGGTTTTACAATGGAAGAGACTGATATCCATTGCGGAAGAGTATGTCTAATGTTTTGTCATCACAACGGATATATCCTTTATTGAGATATGGATATTCGATAAATCATCTATCGATATAGCCTGTTGATCGTTATTTAGCTTTATTCGATTTTAACGATATCACCTGATAAAAAAGGTTATAATATGCGATGCCGAGACATTTTTTATAGAAAATAATGCCATATAACGTGATAGTTAAGCGATAACTCGATATTGCGCTATTTTACAGCTTGTTGTGTGATGTAAGGTTGACACTGCATTGCGATGTTCATAATTAAAGATCGCAAGGCCCCATGGACATGGAGAAGGATAGGTCGGGTCGGGAAAGGAATTAAGGGAAACCTTGAGGGCCTTGTAGCTACCAGTCGGACAACTTCCACCACTCTCACGATGATGGCAAACTCTGTCGTAATCCCTTAGCCTGGCAATGCTGCCACCCATAACTCTTTTTCTCCATTCCCTTTTCGTAGCCGTTGTCTCTCCATCTCCAAGGGCCTCCGCCACCATTGTGAAAGGGCTCGACCCTTTAGAGTGAATGAAAGAAGGGGCAGGAACGAAGGGGGGAGGACCAGGGAGATGGAACGGAAGCGTTTGAAGCTCTGAGCTCGCGTTAAGGGAAAACAAAGGGAGAATATACAGTGGGACCACCAACCGCTTAAAAATTGGCCAAAACGCACTAAAATTGAAAATTCTATTTCATGTTTTTTCACGGTGTACTGGCTAGAGGTATGCTTGAGCTGCTGGGAAATACATTTGTAAGTTGGGTAGGTATAAACTTGCGTCCATGATTCAGTGTTAAATTGGCAGGTTTTTAACTTATTTTCGCAGGTTATTAGCTCATTTTGCCTCAAGCGTAGACAACTAGTGGACAAGGACAGATTTCATACCAATTTGCAATACTTACAATGAAGTATTTTCAATTCCAAGAAATGGATTCACGCCGTAAAATTAATTTAGCTTATAATTACTATTTTAAAAATATATTAAATAGAGTCTAGGAGAATTACGGTGAAAATCAGTATAAGATTTTCATAAGTATTACTAAAGTAAAATAATTAATGAAAAAGTAGCATTGGGGCATTATGTGGTACCTACGCCATTTAAAAATTCATTACTGGAGACTTAATCCAAAGATTACAAAAAGAAACAGATCGTTATGTCCTCAAACTCGAGTAATTAATAAAAGAAATAGCTGAATATTACATACAATTCGGGTTGCATGTGAGTCGTCGAGAAAATAAGTTGTGTCACGTCAGTTTTTTGCCATATTGTATTTGAATGCACAGAAGCATTCCTTTACGTGGATTCAATTTTATGTTTGAGTCGAATGAGTTTAGCTTAATTGCTTTACACTAGAATATAACTCTTAGTGTTTAGTTGTTTATTGCTTTATCGTTAGGCCTCAAATTTCAAAAAGAGAAAACTTCGTTAAAGATCATTCCTGCTCTCAACGGCACATATGTATTCACGTATGCATAATAATTACAGGTGCTGACTTGTATTCATCTTATATCATCGACCAACTTGAATTTTTTATATCACATTCGGTTTTAGTGATGCAACCGTAGGTACCGATTTTAAGTGAATTAAATGATATTTCGTATTTTGGCCACCACTTAGGCTTTTGGTGTCCACCACTGGGGAGCGGCGTGGACGCACATCTGAACAGGAAGTTTCGGAGGAGCGTGGGGGAGGTGGGGTAGCGACTGATGGGACATGGTGGAGCGTTCCGGGACGGACTATGGAATGAAGTGGAGTGGGTTGGTGACAGAATGGACGGGAGGCCCATGGGGGAAGGGATTCCGGATCCTTAGGTATCCCAGATGAATCGGCCGGCTCTATAGATTAGGTGAATGGGAGAATAGATGGAAGTTTAAAGGACAACACCACATCAAGCCTTGAAGACGAAGGGACAGAAAGGGCTATGAAGCTGTATTCAGCTCGTTGGCGGATATGAGAACTATGGAGAGAAAAATATTTTTAAATATCATTCCTCTTTTAACAAGAAATTTTAAAAGCAATCATGGGGTAAGGTAACATGAGTCTTACAGGGAATTGCAAAAAATCTGAATGGGTGTCTTGAATCGTTCATCTCACACTTGTTTGGGTCATTTTTTTACTATTTACGAAGTGATCCCAGTGGGTTGGGAGTACATATACACCAGTATGTGATGTGATAAGCCTAAGGGATTTTAAAGGCGAAGAGAGCAAAATTATTTGCTAGGGAAAATCTTCCACTACTTGATCCCAAGGTTGGGATCTGGCTATCAGAACAAGGCCTGAAGCCAGCTGGAAGTTTCTTCGACGGACCAAATTTTAGCTATGGAGGAAATCTTCTATCATTAAATAGAAGCAAATTGAGAACAATGATAGGACTGTTATCCGGCCAATATCGAGTGAAAAAGCACCTCCAAATATCTATTGCTAGGAATCAGAATCATTAGGTACCTGGGCACACCCTTTCCGGAACACAGGGATATCGGGGATTATCCATTTGAAACATTCTGACTTTTGGTAAGGCCATTCTGCTCTGGGATTAAATAGCCATGGAGATGGTTGGCATAGTGAACCAATCAGCCTAAAAGCCATAGGGCCTAAAGCGAACTCCATATAACGTACGTAAGTACGTAATTGTTAACGTAATTTGATCCAATAAAAGCTATGTCAGAATCTTTGTGCTGAAATCTAGATAATCATATCAGTAGACTGGTTCAGAACGTAACAATAAAATATTTGCAACAAGGACATTAGTTCGTTCCATCAGTAAAAACAATAAACCACTGCATGTTCCTCCAATAAAATTAATCAACTCATAAGGATGAGAGAAAAACTGTACTACCTATAATTTCAGCAACAATGGACGAAAATCTTACAATTCCTGCTCAGCGATACACAGCTGATGCGCACTTGTAATTAATCTGTAAGGAATTCGTAGAATAAGTTTACTGAATTGATCTTAAATCTATTTATTCATTTACTGCTACTCCAAAACATTTCTCATCTACACGTAACGCTCACAAACTACCTAGGCAATACTTATTAATTATGTTGACAGTTCGATTCGAACTAGTTCATTTTTCACAGCGCCGAAAACTGACCGGATGCTTCTACTCTCGTCTCCTCGCAACCATTTCCGGTGTTGGATCCCCTCAAATAATACATTTTGCATTTTTATGAGTCGACTCCGTAAGCGAACGTCCAGAAGGGAGCGTACCATCGTTTGCCGACCCCATTCCCCACGTCACAGGTACCGTCATCGACGAGTCAGTGCAGCAATGCGGGCGCCAAAGTAAACGATCACGCGCCTATTCTACTCCGATGAAAAATACACGCAAAACGTGACCCGATCCTTCATTTTCCCCTTCCGCAAAAATAAACCCCTCTTTAGTATTTGGGTTGGCTCTCTGGTGTGGAATTGGACGTGTGGGGTTAACGGGGGAAGGTAGGGGGTAAATTGGGGAGGAGGTGACAGCGTAAAAGTTGGAAGTTTACCCAAGCGGCTGCGGAACCCATGTGAGTTACACTGGGGGTCTCTCCCCCACGCTGATCATCACACAAGCGCACCCGCGGTTGATGTGTGCACACGGCGCATGCACCGGAAAATTTGAAAAGAGACTGACCACCCGCAATATTTCTTTTCATTCGGGAAGAATTATTTTTATTATTTTATTTTTCAGCGTGGCGGAGGAGCGCATACATCGGGGACCAAACCGCCCCCCCCCCCCACAACACCCCCCGCCCCAATCATTTCAGTGAGCGTTCAGCGGCCCGCCGTCGAATAATGGTCAAATATTTAGCGCGATCCAGCCCGGCTCCCGAACGACCGTTCGAAGTGTTTGTTTTTCCGTGCAGTAGCAGTATCCGACGGGCGCGACGTCACTTAGAACATTTTCAAAGTAGCGCTCTATCGACGAACGCCCTTCCCCCCCACACAAAATAGGTGGCATGTATGTACGTACTCGTGAAAACAAAATAATTCGTATCTGCACAAGATAGTTTATTTGGCCGACCAAGGTTTCAAACGCTATCGCGTCATTTTCAAGTCAAAGGTTTTTGTAATTATCAACAGTCATATATACATGTTTATACACACTGCAAAAATGAGGGGAGAGTTATGGCGGAGAAGAGGACTAATTTTAGGTAAGAGATAAGGATTTTTCAAGGGTTCAGGGAGTTGGGAGGTAAAATCAAGGACAATAGCGGTGAAGGTCTAATACTGGTTATGTCATAGAGGAGGGCTACGCTAGGGGATAGTTATAATAATAGGGTATAAAAATACACTATCGTTTGGAGATGCTAAGATCTGTTTTTCCACAATGCTGAAAATCTACGAAGTACAGCGTTAAACCTTCGGATGTGAATTATGTATGTGTCTTTTATGTACTCCTATGTACAAAAACAGCTACGTGACGTTGTAACCGGCCCTGCTTGATCTGAATATTGATGATAAACTTCCGCGCACTTCGATCAAAAAATGCACAAATAATACTTGCCGTGTCCTCTAAAACTTGAAATAATAACTCTGGGTACGGTAGTATGCATGCGAATGAGCGCTCCATCGCAAAATTTAAGTACCAGATTCCCATTTCCACGACGGGATCTGCTATTGGCAGCATCAATGCATATGACTGGTTTTAATTATTTACACATAAATGATCTCGATAATGACTAGCAGCAGATGATCTTTGCACATACTCCTGGAAATTTGCAATAGAATTGGCATTCGTAGTGGATGCCCAAAAATAGCCACCCGTATGAATAACGGTTCTCTTAATTGATTATTTTGAGCAAGATTAGAATTAAAAAGGTGCGTCCAAAATCACTCCCACACATATTAAATGCCAAATAATTCTTAAGGCAGGACCAAAGAAAAATTTTATACAATGAATATATTTAAACGAACAATAAACTAAACAAATACATATGTAATGTCTTTTACTTATGGCATATAGCAATTTTTAAACAAATTTTATAAACAGATGGTGAAAAATGTACTGCACACTAGAAGGCTATGAAAAATACAACATGGCTCAGTGTATTTAAACTACGGCAACGATATGAGTTTCAACACAAAAACCATTTACCAATCAATACATTTAGAAATTTAAAAAATAATCAATTACATCATTTTCAAATCAATTAAAAAGGATTTAAAAACCCATTTGAATAAAATGGGATCGATTCAAATTTACGCATCCGACGTCGTATTACTTGCGAGTATCCTTGAAGTGATCGGACAGATCGGTCCTTACATGAGGAATGATAGCGTAAAGCATGTGCCGCTGCATCAAAGAATTTAGCATTTGCAGAAAGAATGATGGTAAAATACAATGACGAAACGATTAGTGAGTGATTTAAATTCTCTTAGTTAGACCCCTAGCCAATGTTCTTCGAGCACATGGATCCAAACGCAGAAATTGCGGGAAAATATCAAGGATTCCTTCATTCAAAACAAAGAGAGAGAGTGCATGTGTTACATCTCAAAGTATATCTATGTTCAACGCGTAAGAAACATACAATTAAAAATATAAAACAACAAAGAGCCATAGTATCATTTGGGGGTCTCGGTATAAAGGTGGCGATTCAAGAAACAAGAGTGTTGAGGGAATAAATGAGTAGATTAACATTAAGTATATCACCTCTCTACTAGAGTAAGCACATATGTTTTTCATTATTTCATGAAAAAGTACGCATATCAATTTTTAAGCCTCTAAGAACTACTGTCCAAAGTTACGCACGTGTTTGCCAGCATGATTTTTACGTCTATATTTCCTTGCATTTAAGGATTCCATACAACATCGCCGGTGGAGTCTTCAAAGCGGCACTCTGTTGGCCTCACCGTCCGTTAGTCTTCATTAACCCATCGCGGCTAGAGATGTGTCCGATGAGTTTATCCGTTCGACTCTTCAGTGTTTACCGAGGAGCTTTCTTCGCCCGGAACGCTCTGAATATTTCCGATTGTTATTCGATTCACCCGTCTGATCTTCATCACTCTCCTGCAGCCCCAAATTTCCACTGACATCAATCTTCTTTCTTCGGATGCCGCCACTGCCCATTTTTTTTGCATCCATGGGGAGGCCTACTCAACATTTACACGTCGATGGGGCACATTCAAATCCCAAAACTTATGTTTGGACCAGTAAACATGTTTTCTCATTTCAGGTAGCATGCGTTTCTAGGCTAGCTATAAAATTTTCGCCATCCCAAGATGTTTTTGACTAGGGTACGAACATTGGAGAGAGAAATAGAGATGCACTACGATTTATTATAGATGCTGACGGTCATGATCGAAGGGAAAATTAAATGTGACAGGAAAGAGGGCATAAAAGAATATGCGTTTTTAATTACATAGGGAGAGGCAGAAACAACGCTGTGCTGAATTCAGTAATTGTATAGTGCAATAATAATACTATTTCTCTTCAAGAGACTACTGTTCTATTGTTTAAAAAATAAGCAATTCTAATATGAAAACAATTATATTTAAACATAAATGGGTTTAGATAAATTCATAGCACAGGTTTTATTTGGAAGTAAGTTTAAACAAATTAGGTAAAACATGCGCAATGTTAATTTCAGAGGTATCTGACAATATTAGAAGGATGCACGTAATAAATGAGATTTGAAGGATTGTAAACTCATATAAATGAAATATATTAAGAGGACCATCATCAAATTAAATAATCCCTGCTTGAAAATACAGTAAATTAATCCCTCAAATTTACTGAATTTTCAAGCAGTATAAAGCATTTAAACTTTATATCGGTAAAAATAAAAATGCAGAAACGGCAGAGGCAACAAAGACATATCAAGGAGATACGTGGAAAGACGGAATTTACCTTGGTAAAAAAAGCTAGAGAAACATGATCATAATGAATGTTGGCTCGCATGAAAGATACACGAGCGAAGAAAACAATGAACGTGCCTCACCAGCGTCTCACCAGCGATTTATTGGAGTAAAGGAGCCGCCGAATATTTTGGATTTGGTTTTCAGCCAAACATCCGTCAGTAGAGCTTAGCTAGACAAGTCTATTGCCGGCTTGAGGAAAGGGGAGATCATGGAATTTAATTAAACTTTGGAAAGTTACGGTGATGCCTTCATCAAGCACCTACTTTCGTAATATAAAAGAGGTTTTAGGAGACGATATTCGCAGTTTACCAGTCATGGAATGCCTTACTTGAAAACAAGTGGAAGAAAATAATTTCCATACCCAACTATTGCAAATACGAGAGAATATTTTCATTTCACCTTTGTAAATTCAGGAATAGAGAAAACTTTCCTTTGAAATGATCTATGTGGAAATATATAAGAGGACAGTTTTAAGTGCACAGGTGACTTTAACAACCCACTGAAAACGTTGACTTCAAAATTAAGTTATGCCTTCGACTAAACAAATGCCTTTGACTATTCTATCTAAACAGATTGACTGACATTTGCCTGACATTTGAAAGTTATTAAAATACCCCACGTCGTAAAAAATTAATGCGAAAGTATGATAGATCTGCATTAGTCTATTGGTAATAAATTAGAAATAAATTTATCAGAAATAGGGTAATTCAGTGCAAATATTTGAGAAGTTAGAGAACTTCTTTACTTCACCTCACTCTTCCGACCATCACTGGGAAAGTAGTGTATATCCAAAGTCGCTATGACCATAAGTAAAAAAAACAGCCTGTGAGGCAATCGAGAAAGGTATGACGACCTGGTTTGTTTCAATTCCCCTCAACATCAAAGCTCGCAAGCCGAACAAAAGGGCAAATAAATTAATGCTAAGTGATATGGAACAAAGCAAAAGGGTTTTTTGAAAAAAAATGTTGTATTCACATTGAGACGAGAAGGGCAAAATTGTCAGAAATGTGCTTTAAAAAATTCAACTAAAAGAGGTTGACAGTGATAGCATGGCATACTGTTTGATCCATCATGCATAAATTTTTGATGGATGAGTATTTCGAAAAAAAAACATCTCTCACATTTCCTCGCTCAAATCTCGAGAATGAATGGAATCGCTGCTTACAGGATGGGAAAAAAGTCAATTGGTGCTATTCAAAGCGTTTGAAAAAGAGCTGAGTAATACTTTTCACGCATCTAAACACAATACTAGACAATGAGGCATCATTCGATAGCGTATTCGTGATTTCCGAGGAACATTAGCTACCGGAAATGTGTTTAATTCATTGCTATTTAGATAGAATATCCAAAAATGAGAGTGGGGAAAAACGGTTACCATAGAAAATTTGAGATCAGGGTCTAAATACTCAGAATGCTGCGATAAAAATCGTATGTTAAAATGATAGATTATCACAAAATTCCGCTGATTTTAGGTTATAAATGTTTTCTTTTATATTTTATTAATATCTGTTTTCTGATACATAATCCTGTATCTATAACATTAATGTTTATAAAATATTTAATGCTTTAATTTTTGTAAAAATATATATTGGCAAAATCCGGTGGATACTATAAAAAAGAGCAACTGATGACAAGCCATAGCCTGCTTAGCAGGACTTTATCTGTTAATATTCCAGGAAAGCATTTATAATTCATATTAGTGTATTTTTTTGCATAATGCAAAAGTGAGTGTAGTATGAATTTGTAAAAAATTAGCGCTCAGAAAATAAACGGTAAAAAAGTCAATTAATTTGACGAAACGTTGGCTCTGCCTGCTTGAGTTGTTATATTAAATATTGACCAACACTCCTAAATAACACTTTAACTGCATTATTCGTAGTCAAAATGATAAGAGGTCCTTATATCTCGTACAATTACAAATTGGATATATGTTTCGAATAATATCGCAAATATGAGATGAAAGAATTACAACAAAGCAATATTCATCAAATTCAACACAAGCAAAGATCAATAGTTACAGATTATAAAAAGTGGTTAAAAAGGAAAACTCTACGATATTTCAGTCTCCTGCATCTCCAAGGAGGAGTTTAATCTCTGGTGTTACAAAATTTAGTTTAAATTCAAATGTGATTAGCGTCAACTAATTCATAAATCTTAGTGAAACAAAACTATTGTGACGAGAGATTGAGGTTTGAAAGCACGAGAATGACTGATCAGAAATAAAACGTTCAATCAACCATTTGTCATTCCAGAATTTAACTGTGCCTTTAGGACCGTCACTAATATCATTATTATTTTCCAAAGTGTACAACGAGATAATGGAGAAGGAAATCGCCAGTCACGACTCAAGTCCATTCATGCTGAAAGACACAAATGTGGGAAACTTGAAAGTAATCCATGACAAGGTACGAGACTCAAATACTTGAAGGGAGCTTTTTCGGGAAAACGCAGGGATGCACTTCGTGGAGCAGTGCATTGGGACGAGGACAACGGAGGATGAATTGAACCGAATCCAGCCACGTGGCGGCGGTGTGCCGGGATCATCTGGACCCAACCCTTTGGCTCTTCGTGCGGCGCTTGGGGGGGCGTAGGGGAACCGGAAGAGAAGGGGGAGGTTAAAGAAGGGGGGAGGGATTCGGACACAATGGGCCCCCTTGTGTATGTTGCCATGGCAGCCGCCAGACGTGGAGACAAGAGGCAAGGATCACGGAGTACGGGCTAGGAATGCCGAACGAAAGACCTCTGTGTCTCTCACATTTTCGGATATATTTTCCCCTCCATCCATCCCCACATCCAAGGACTATTCATACGCTCTCCCCTCCTGTCCTTTTACTCTCTCTCTCTCTCTCCACAGACAGACGGCCAGCTCAGAAACGACTCTGTGTCATTCATTGCCACGTGTTTATCTTTCCCCGAATTCTTCACTAGAAAGACATCAACCCATAGGGATCTATAACATGAAAAAATATTCTGAGCTCCAGAACATAAATATACGGGGTCTCGTAGGCAACCCCCGACAAGTTCTCATTCATTCGTTCCCTATGCTAGACGTTCAATGTTATCGTTTTCGAAGCACTCGAAAAGGTTGGCATTTATCCCCAGTGCGCGGTATTTCCAAAGGTACGGAACGATGGAACATGGAAACTCAAGGGAAACGCAATGAACGGGGATTTTTGAACTTTATGACGTTATGGCTGACAACTCTTTTTTTTACTTTAGAGTAGTGTTTTTTCTATTTACCAAATTTAATTATTTAAATTTTATAGGGCATGATTTGCCAATTAGCATATTTTGTATTCTTATAATAAAACCAGCACTAGGTACCTCTACGAATTTGATGGCCTAATACCATTGCGAAACCATAAAAATAAGTACCTATTGAATTGATAATGGCAGTGTTTGTCGAAACCATTGTCGGAAATATAGGAATATAAAAATCACACATTCAATGCGGGTCGCGAACTTAAGGGAGACACTAGAAACGGAACCCATTTTTTAAAGGGCCTAAAGTTCAAGGACCACATCGATTGACGTGGTCCCGTAGATCGGCTTAGACAGGACCACGTCAATAGACGTGCTCCAGGCTGAATGTGTTAAGTGACACATAACCTCTTACACACAGTTACACCGGAAGTCCTAGCTTGAAACTAATCGGTTTGGACATCTAACGATAGCGGCAATGCTGTAATTACTGCTGGAGCGGGCTTAGCTTCATAAGACTCTTCACCTTAAGAGCAAGTATAAGTCACGAATACTTTAAAAAAGAAAGCAACCACAACACTTCTTGAAAAATGTCACCCTGTATCTCCTTTCGTAAAACATATGTAGTTTTCGAGGCTACATATTCATATTTAACAATAATTTCGTATTTTCTCGTGGCATTCGTAGTCTAACATGCCAAATGAAACAAACTAAATATGTGGATAATAATATGTTTCGATTTCCACAAAATTGGCAGTAAAACTTATTCATCATATGTAAAATTTTACGCTTCTTAATTCCAAGAACGTTCAATTTCTAACTAAATACATACATTGGTGCCATTACATAAAAAAAAGAGTATGGTGGACTAAAATATTAAGTTTCAAGCAAATTTTAAGTAGATTCAAGAAAAATGTTTGATAGATATTCTTAGTGACTAAAGAGGATAAACCTATATATCATTGGAAGTCAAATAAATTTCAAATGGAGAAATTACCGGCGACATAACTAAAAGAATTTTAGATAACTCGGAGGGAATCTTGCGATAATATCGCCGTTGAAAACTAACTTCTCATTTGGGCCTGCCATGACTCATAAATAAGCCAATTAGTCAGTTGAACAGCAACACAGCATTATCACCTCCCTCTTCGTCACACAATGTGCCTCGTTGCATCTTTCGGCATAGCTCCATTTCTTTCGGCAGCGCGCAAAACTTTCAAACAATGGAGGGTGTAAAAGCTTTCTTGGATACCTACTACACTGCTGAAGGGGGTTGGTTCGGAGCCTTTGTACGAGATTTTTTATTATTTTTTTGATCCATCCGGGTCTTTCCTCTCCCGTAAACGAGTGAGGTGAGCGACTGCTACAAGAAGCAAGCCTCCGAAGGTTTGTTAGTTCGCTCCAAGCAGCAGGGTGAGAAGAGGAGAGAAATGGAGAGAAATAGTTTAGGGGGGAAAGGAGCGAAGGCCTCCCGGAGGGAGTTGGGCCGACTACCGCCGTGTGTCCCGACCTCGCACGCGCCCTGAATCTCGACCAACCCCCATGCCTGCTGGCGTGCGCCCCTGACAACGGGGGTGTTTGCAGTTGTCCTTATCGGTGGAAGGGAGGGGAGGGGGAGTCCATTGTCGGCACCCCTGGCGCCCCCAGTCTCTCCCCCGTAGCGGATCTCGGCCGCCGCGCCGGGGCTAGACGAAAACATTGGAGTGGATTGGAGCGTGGCTTTAATGAGGGAGGAGAGTGAGAGGGGGGCAGAAAGCGCCCCCTTGTGGGCGAACCGGGGCGGTCCTAAAAGGGGGGGGACCCCTGCGTTTCCCCGAGATGGATGCGATGTATTTGTGGGGGGTTGAAAAGGAGGGGAGGGGGGTTTGGCGGCGCGGAATTCGATGTGGGGTGGGTGGGTGGTTGAGAGATAGAAGGGTGAACGCTGTTGAGTGAACGGAAAGCCTGTGATGGAGGAAAAGTTGCACTGAAAAGGAGGTTGGTTGTATTGTGCGCGCCTGTGTCCGTTAGGGGAGGGTGCCGGTGCAATGCCCTCCCATCCCTTTTATATTGAGTTTCCCAATTCTTATCGGAAAGATAAAGTCAGGGATCAACCTCCCAATCTCTTCGGCAAACCATGGGTTCCATTATTACCATATGGGCGCCATTTCATTGTCAGATGGCGAACATTAAACTCGCCTTCACCCACTCCCTAAGGGATCCTTATAGAGGAATTGAACAGGAGTGTGAGAACTCGGTAGGTAAAGCTAATACGTAGTAACAGCGACCCAAAGAGTCGTTACATGCCAGCGGGAGGGGATAGATACATGTAGCGTACAGCATTTCCCTTCAGTACCAACATATACGTGTAAGCTATACATGAGTACAAACACTGTAAGCTTCAATAAAAAAAACAATACGCCAAAGGGAAAAGATATTTCACTAAAAACAATCCATGAGAATAACTATAGCATTTGAAAAGGGGTTAGATATTATTGCGTGAATGACATGAAGCTCTAAAATTAGAAATTTGTTCGATTCTAAGCCTTGCTAAGTTTCATGTTTTCTCACTATCGGTAATCTATCAGCAAATATTGTTTTTTTAAAGAAAACCTTAAAAGAATCGCTACAGCACTAAAAAAACATGAACAATATCTGTTAATATTTCAATCAATATCAAGCTTAGAGTATCACTAAGAAAAAGCGTTCCTATCACTATTATACCTTATAAGTATATACTGGATGAAGTTTACATGGGTAAATGTTCAAAAAATGCATATTACGCCTAGGAAAAACCTTGAACGATCTTTACAAACATCTCTTTCGCTAGAGAAAGTTATATTAGTTCAGAGCATTACTATAATGTGCCTCGCATTTAATGGGACAAGATGAATCATACGTTGGGTATTATCAGTCGCTGACCTCGAGGGGTCGATCAAATCGATACATAAATGAGGATTAATGTGAAAAAAATTCGATAACATCGATATTAAGACGTTCATCAATATGAAGAGTATTCGTTGAAGATGAAAAAATACTGCAGGGCGTTTGAGAATAACGCCGTGAAACGAGATTAACCGCGCCCAATAAGCGAGTTCCCTGAATATGACCCCTCCTCTTTCCCCTCCCCGGAATGAGACGGACAAAGAGACGTCAAAAAAATGCATGAAAAAAAAGTAACATTCATCGGCGCACGGTTCCTTTCTTTGCGAACGTCATAAATCGGAGATAAAGGAAGGCATGCCGCTCGTTCGACGCGGGCGACCGCAGAGGCGGATGACTCAGAAATCATCCATTTCGTGTGAAAGGAGGGGGTGGTGGTACGGAAGGGATGCTGAGGGTGAAGATGATGGGGGACTAGGGGGGCAAAGAGGATGTTGGCAAGCAATGTGTCAGGGTTTTGCGGGGGGACATGAAGGCGAGGCTGCTAAGACACGTGGGAAGTCGGTCGAGACATAAGCAGCGGGAAGCCTACCGGTTTGGGAGATGGGACTTAAAAGAGCCTGTCTAAATAGAACATAAGAACATAACTTTAGAGAACAACGTAACTTAAACTCAGACCGCAATATCGTCCGTGCATGTAAAACAACCGGCGGGAGTACCTACTTTCTTCTTTCTTCCCTTGAGCTTGCCAATGAATGTTGTTCGGTATTTTCTACTGTGCACGAAAGATTCCGATTCCGTACCATTAACACCGAATTCATTTAGGATTATTTTGAGTTCGCCATCCATTTTCATGTGTGACTGTCGTCGCTCGTGAAACCTCTCAATGAGTAGCAACTCTATCTGCGAAAACTTGCGTTAACTTCAGCATTTTTTCTTTCACTTTTTTCGAGTTAGACGCTCACGTGTCACTGTAGCTTATGATTGGTCAGCTCATCCTCAATTTTCTTCGTGATTTGCCTGCTTAGCGAGAAAACTAAAAAGATGAACGAGAGACATCGCCTTCGCTATGTCGTGAAAGAAGTGCTATTCACAGAACAAAATAACTATTTGACTTCCACTCTCAAGTTCTACCACAAAATAGTTACGTCGTTAAGTTACGTTCGTTAGTTACCTACTGAAGTTACGTGTATATGTTAAGCGCTTATGATTGTTGTGGAAAAAAACCCTTATGGGGAGCTAAGAGTAGATAACGAAGCATAGAAGGCACATAAGCACGCGGAGGTGGAGCAGATTGGAAGGAGTTGAGGTAAAAGAACGGCGCTCGTCATCCTTTTCATAAAAAAACTCACACCCGCGTCTTCCCCTACGAAATCAACCCCTTTTCCACCCCTGACTAACCAAGACAGCACACGCACCCTGTCTTTTTTTTAAATCAACCCCCTAACCCTCATGAAAATCCTCATCCCCCACTTCCCAAATCACCCCGAAAGTTCGTGCCGCGTTATGAAAAAAAGACACCGAAGGGCAGCACACCCTTCCCACAATCCATCCAACGTTAACGTGGTACGCACTACGCACCCTTCGGGTAATAGCGGACCCGAAGCTTCCTTCCCAAATTGTTCGTGCGATCGGCATACCCGAACACTACCCCATAACGTCCACATTATCTTTCAACAACCCCCTCCCCTACATTGCACCCCCAATTCCATCCCTCCCCTACCTAATGCCTCCCTCCTCCTTTAATGTCCACGGCAAAAACCGCGCATAACCCGGAGCAAATTCCCAAACCCCTCCCGACTCCGGAAAGTGAAGAAGGGAGGATGCGGTACACTCTATCCGAACCGCATGGCATGAGGCATGCGGTATGCGGTTGGGCAAACGGTCCCTGGGTAAAGGACTGAGTGTGAGTGTCTGAGGCTAATCCCAGATCTTGGTCCACCCCCGTAATGGTATTCACAACCACATTTCCCTCAATCGAAGCTTCTAACTTTCGGTTAGTTATTTTGGGATGGCGACCAAAACTGAGGTTATTGGCGCCATTAAAGACATATGGGTTGACAAGGGGAGGATTATTTAGGGAATGGAAGAAGAATGGACAGAAACTCGGCGTCAGAGCAAACACAATGCACCCAGGAGTCCACAGTAAAATCTGGCTGGCGGCTAATCAGGCTGAGAAAAGTAAACGCTTAAAATATAATTTTCATTTTTAATAGCTCATGCAATTTATCAGTACAAGAATAAATTTGTCAACGGAATCAAGGAGACGATGATAAGACAGAGAAGGCAAGTTTGATAGTTTGGTTAGAATGGATTCCTCACTCAACACCCAGCGATCGAAAGAGTACTTCGGTGATCGGTTATTTGGAGAGGTGACTGATAACTGAGGAAAATTTTGCTATTTATGATACACGGATGCGTTCGTAAGGAAAGAATAATTTGGGTTATAGAAGAATGGTGGAGAGAAACCTAGCGTTGACACCAGTCTGCTCTCAAAAAGAGGTGCGAAGGGGACCACAATATAACGTCCCATCCGACGGACACACAGTACCCCATTAGTATCGAGATACATCTAAAAATCTCCGCAACCTCTGGGATTCGAACTCGGGTCAAGCGGATGGAATGTGAGTACCTCTGCCACCACTCCAACCGGATTCCTGAATCGAACTGCATACCTTAGGGTATAAATCTTTTGCATGAGGGATGCGGTGCGGCAAATGGTCCCTTGAGAATAAAGTACAGACGCATGGATCGTTGGTATCTGAGGCTAGCCCCAGATCTTCCTCCACCCCCGACAAGGATATTCCCATCCCCATTTCCCATGGCCGAAGCTTCTATTAATATCCGCCCCGACCGCTCCCCAAGCTCCCATGCGAAACTTGTCCACGTGACCGTCTGGGGAGTACCCTGAAGAATCGTGGGAGCATAGGCCGTGACGGCGGAGACATCAATTGTCTCCGAAACGACATGGGACCACGGTGCGAACGAATTTCATGCCAGGCTAGGGGAACAGGGGACGCCCGTGGACAGGAAGCAGTAGCAATGGAGCAGTAGGTACGGGGAAGAAGGACGGGGAAAAAGGCATAAACAAATGAGGAGAAGATTTATACAGGAGTCACTATTGGAAAGAGTTCTAAGAGGTAAAAAGTACGCCTGTCTGGCTTTGCCAATTTTTTCCAAGTGAACTGGGCTTCCAACATAATGATAAACATGAAATGTTTTACGATAAGCACTGGCCAATCAAATGTCAGCAAGGAAATTCATGGTAAATGTCCTGCATTTGGTTTTGTCCCGTTGACACGCTTAAAACGCACGCACGCACGACAGAAATTTAGCCCCACATTGTGCATCAGAGCACAGTACCTTGTAGAGAAACGTTACCTACCAACCAATGCATGCCCATCAGGTAGTTCCCTTTTGGGTTCAGCCATTGCCAATCAATAATGGTATAAATATATGACTAACTTTAATTTTTAAAAATTAAATGGAAGTCCTGGCAACCAATTAATCCGGAATCAAGCAGTTTAAGTTATCTATACACCTATTACCATTCGTAGACTTCGGTGGGAATGGGGTAAGGTAATCGACTGCTTCTAACGTGGGCTTGAGTTCCACATGGTAGGACTTTTCACTCTCTCGTACATGATTTTTTATGGTTGACCATATGTTTGTAAGTTGCCACCGTTTTAAAGACCAATATATCCTTAGATCCTACAATATATAGCTGTTATCGGGTTTGATGAAAAACTTTAATAACACACTATCGTACAGATGACGCCGTTCCTTTAAGGAGTAAGCAGAGTGCAAAGAGTTAAATCTCGCAAGTAGGCATGTAAAGCTGACTCTGCTTTAAACATTTCCCCCAAAATGCTCTACCCTTGTATACCTCTTTTGCTTCCGTTACACTCATGCATTACTTCATACATGCCCTCCATTTCTTAAGGTTCATATTACCACTTTTCTTTAGCACTTCTTCCGCCACATTTACTCAATACTTTCTCAGTCTAACCCCATTCACTCCTATATCACAAATCTTCTTTTGCATTCGACTCTCGTCCATTCTCTTGACAATACCAAACCAACGAAGAACGCTCTTTTCAAATATGTTCATTACCGGAGCATCCATTTCACATTAATTCATCACCCACTCATTCCTAACCCTATCCCTTCTGCTTTTACCGCAAACACTTCTCATATACCCCATACCCACTACATTTAGCCTACTCTTAAGCTTATCCTGCCATTGGCAAGATTTGCTACCGTACAGTAAAAAGTGAAGGAGTACACTTTTGTGAAATGCAATATCCACTTCCTAAGGAAACCATTCATTCCTAGATATAGTTCACATACTACCCAAATGTAAGTGTTATACCACATTGCAGATGGAAAACGAGTTAACTCGTGTTTTACGTGTCACTTGTCGTGGGCAGGTCACGAATATACTCGTGTTTAGAAAATTGACTGTTTTTATGTATATAGTAGTATATTATATTCTTTAAATGATAGTTGGCATAAAAAATTAATTTTTTCTATGCATTGCAAACTATTCTCTCATTTGTTCATAAAACAATGGAAATTACTTGTGGAATATACGTCAGCGAGAACTGGCACTTACCAAGGTAAATGAACAAAGATTGAAAATATCTAAAAGGAAATTCTAAAGAAGCTGGCTACACACAAACAGATATAAATACGGATATAAATATAAGGAAAGAACACTATGAAAAAGGTATCAACTAAACAATACGAGACTACAGAAATAGATGGAGAGAACAAGAGAGAACTCCAAAATTAATTTGGAAATATAGAGCGAGAGGTAGAATATCCCAGGGACGTCCACGCAAGGGATGGAATGACCGGGACTATAGAAGGTCGTAATAGGCTTAATGCCTAAGACTAGCAGTAAGAAGAAGAAGACAATATTGTCTCATAATGCATCTCCAACGTTTTATTACGAGCGCAGGAAAAGGTTCCAGAAAATTATTCAACCTAAAAATATGATGAGATGTTATGCAAACTATTCAATAATTGAGTGCTCAAAAGCAGTCGGGAAAGAGTCCGGCCGCAGGAGAAAACTAGAAAAGCAAATACCCGGCCTTGAATGTGAAATCATGTATGAATAAAATTGATAAAATAATGTGTTTGAAATTTTATAGAAAATAAGCAGATGTCATTTCCCGAGAACCCAGATTGATGGCACGCTACCGATCCATGCATGGCAAAAGGGACATCTATTCGTGTATGTATTTCGACCTCCTTGAGCAGAAGGGAAGTATACCCCACGGAAGCTGAGTTTCATTTGTTTCGCTATTTAATTTTTTTCTAAAGTCCTCACCCTCCCCACCCCACCCTTTACTCCTCCTCTCACGCTTCCGTCGTCAAGCTCATGCGTTTCCATGCCCACTTGAGAGACTAATGCCTAGGAGTACGAAAACAATTAAGGCTATGATAAATGACGCATTCCTTTTTTTTAAACTAATGCCCTGGGACTAATTTCGCTGTTATGGGAGGGTTTCTGCGGGCGGTGGAACCACGCCATAAGTTGTTCCAGTCATTTATAGGAGACTTACATCGGGTCATAAATAAAATTTTTTGAAAATGTACCTAATTAGTGCCAAGAGACCCCGAGTTATCAATTCATTAAAATGCGACCTTAAATGGATATGATGTTAAACGGCTTCAATTGCATATTCATCATGCTGATATTTCCCCCCTCCCTGAATAACTGCGTTAGAAGAACGAAAATGAATTTTCGGTTACCATTTATGTGGTTTAATAAGCTGTACATTATTGAACAAGAGCTTTAAACAGCACTAGTTCACAAATGAGCATAAAAAATAAAACTTAAATTTAAAAAGTAATTAAAAGTGATTGTAAACCTCATTTTCTGTAAAATGAAAACCTTTCAATTGTAACTTGTACCATGAAACAAAAGGAGTTGTTGGTATTTCATAATTTAATATTACATTTGTGTCGTAAATCACGAATTTCCTCCGCCGAAAATGAATATATACAACGAGCCACTATCCATTCTTTAGAAATTTAACTGCGCCAAGCGCATTTCTGTAAGGATAATCGGTAATCACTACGTGAATCTAATAATTATTTTTTGCGTATATTTAGAAAGGCATTCCATGCCACAGTATTTTTTTACTAACAATTGTTTCCGCGATCTGAGCCAAATCCTTTACTTATATCACTGAATCAGTAACAACCTTGAACGCACACTTTTTAGTAAATAAAACAGAGAGAAAAGAGAGAGCAGGTGGAGTAAACCCGAATGATTAAAAAAACTAGGATTGAGATTTTAAACGCAACCGCCGAGCATGTCATTTTAAATTGATGACACACGTAATAAGTCTAGCACACTTTCAGCATTAAAGCATTTTCAGGCTATGGGAATAATAAGAGACGACGTGATTACCATATAATTTTGCCATATTCCTGAATTCCAACGCAGAAAAAACAACTTCGCTACCTCCGAAGTATACCCTAATGCATATCATCTCATCATAATGTCCCCATTTAAAATTATAATTGGTCTAGGTCTTTTAATTTACATACAAAACTGTTTCCTCGAATCGGGGATTTAATGCTTATCCTGATTTTTGAATGCATTAAAATATTCGCCTCAAGCCAGCGGGGAATGGGAATTGCTTGAGGAATTCCCCAAGAAAAAATGAAGTTCACTCCATACTCACTAACCTTATAAAAAAAAGACCAGCTTTTGTGTAATGAGATGAAGAAAACTTGATTAATAAGCATTCTCCCGCGACAGCAAGCCAGGGAGATGGAAGACTGCGGTAGAATTAAGCGAGTTTAAACCCTGAGTAGAGTAACTCTCCCGCGGTAAACAATCGAGGTGGAAAGTGTAATGCGAGAAGGGAAACTGACTGGGATGTAAGGAAACGACTCATCTCCAACCGAAAACTCGCTTCCCAGTCACTTTTAATATATGTAAACTTCAGAACAGATCAAAACTGTTGAGGGAGAGACAGAGAGAGAGGGAGAAAAGCATCCCTTTAAGACATTTACCATCTCCGGGCCCTTACTCGATGCATCGGAGGCGAAAACTCCCGACACATTCGGTTAATTCTCTCGGTCGGAAAAAGACTTTGTGCTGACACCAAATGCTACGATGAGAATTGGTTACAAAGGGGGAAGGGGGGTTGGAGGCGGGATTAAGCGCACGAGAAACTCGAGTAAGCGGGGCTTAAGGACATTGGGGGAAGTGAACAGAGGGGCAAGATGATAACGAGAGGGAAAATTGAATGAGTTTTGCGGGAACACGTTTTGCGGTTAAGCCAAGATGAGACGCCCAATCCGCGAACTCACTCCTTAATTCTTTTCTTCCTGCCGAAACCTCTTTCAAAAAGTTGTGCACGGTAAACGATCACGAAATTGGAGTTCTTCGGAAGTAGGAATTGGCAATTGTTTCGCGGAGAGGAGAATCAGACACGCAAATCAAGAGTGAGGTTGATGACCATTTGAATTCCACAAACGGGTATTAAGAAAATTAGTGAATCAGCAAGTATACCATAAATTACAAAGGTGAATGCAACGGTGGCGGGTTTCTCAGTCGAATCATATCGATTGTAACTTTCAAATTTGCACGCCGTTAGTGTTTTGCTAAAAATATTTTACACTGTGGATACGTTTATACGAATCCTTCACATAGTTTTAACAGGGTTTTGGTACATCTTCAGGTGGTTTTTTCTTTGAAGTTGTAGCCAATATTTATTAAAAGTAAAAATACGCATACCTGTCCTGATCAGTTCCCATATTGCCGATGCAAAAACACTCAAATCTTGAATGCACGAATTTCTTTTGAGGAGGCTTCAAAATATTACGGAGGTATTGTCATAGAAAAGTTAGGAGATTTAATTGCATAAATTTTAAGAATGATAAAAATTATGCAAATTTCACAAAAGATAGTTTATTCACGACCCGGGTTTCAACACATTATGTCATCTTCAGGAGGGAAAATATGTCACCTGAAGATGACATAATGTGTTGAAACCCGGGTCGTGAATAAACTATCTTTGGTGAAATTCGCATAATTTTATCATTCCTAACATGGAAAAATTTCACATAATACACCCTGAAACCACCAATTTTCTGCATGAATATTTTACGCTTCAAAGCTGTTTCTATTGAGTTTTAAAAACCTACGCTAAAACGATAAATATATATATTAAATTTTATGTGCATTAACTTTGCGGGAGAAGGTACAATCATTTCCAAAAGTTTTAAGACAAAATTAGGGGAGGAGCCACTGACGCTTCTCAAGGAAATCCAGTTTCACTTACTGAATTGTTGACCTTGGTTACGCGCCGCAACCTATTCAATTGTTTGTAAGTACATATATATTCAAAGTTAAGAGTCGATAAATTGATTGTTTAATGCTAATTCGTCATTATCTTTTCGATTCCCTTTGGATACACGATTTTTTCGTGGGAAATTATTATTTGTTACCGTTTATCATCACAGATGTTGAGTATTTTACGTAATATTTGCCGTCCGTTTATTGCACTGAAGGAACGATCTGTTTATAATAATAAAGTTTGGTGTTTAAATTAATCATTATGTAGAAACAAGTATTTGTTATTAGAGTTGATCATAATTTCTATTCGGGAACTACTCTGCATTGCGCTGATCATAAAACTGAGGTTAGCATGCAATAACTTTGTACCGTTCATCATTACGTTTTTATAGCTTTCAACAGACGTACTTTATTGTGCAGTGCTTGTGCTAAACGTTGTTACTTAACAAATTGAGATGATGGATATGTCTTATCGTTAAAAATGTACCGAGAACAATACCCAGGTGCGAGTTACTCATTTTGGTAGTGGTATTCATGTATCCTTCGGATGTATGCACACTTTTGTTTTACTCGATTGCGCTGTCAGGCTAGATTTATCCCCGTGTTGATTAACTATTTCGCGGATTATATCAATTCCTCGGTAGCATTATTTTTTCATCCTACCCTGAGAATGATAAAATGAAAGGTAATTTACTATTTGATTAACGGGAAGATCCTAAGAATGTGAAGGTAAATTGTTTTCATGGGATTTGTGAAAGTTGTTCCTCGTCCTAATGGGGAGTTTTAAAATATTTTTGTTCTTTTTTTTCTTGCTTTTACATTAGGCCTGCCGACATCTTGTAGATTAATACAAATTGCATTTATACAGAACGCACGTATATTATAAATCGTTGAAGTTCCTTTCGGGTGTACTTATGTATTGGTGATGTTGATATCTACACACGTTTCTTTCTTTGGATTTCGTGTTGCTATTATTTTCTTCGGCAACTTTTATTTCATTTTTTAAATAATCCGACTAGCCTCTCATTGCGGGTTCACCGCCAGTGAAAGGTCGAATGAAGCAACCTGTTGATTAGGATGCATTATAATAAGCACTATTTAGGACGCCTAAAAATCTTGAGTATGCAAAACGTAGTTGAAAAAATAAGTAAAGAATGGGCGTACATGATGCTGAATGAATGCTAATTAATTTGAGTTGTATAAAAAAGGTATTTTGTTAATGGATGAAAATTACAAATTCGGCATCAACTCTAATTACAATGACAATGTTTCTACATATTGATTAATTTAAACATCAAACCTTATTACTAAAAACAGCTAGTTCCTGCCGGGTACATTCCCGCCTACGAGTTGACCCTGCGCCGGTAGTTGCTATCCGAGTGCAATACACGGCAAATATCACGTAAAATACTCAACAGCAGTGATGATAAACGCTAACTGTATAGGGAATAGACTATTGATGTCAAACAACTGAACAGGTTGTGTAACTGGTTGTGTAACCGGCGCGTAACCAAGAAAAACAATTAAGAACAGTAAATGAAACTCGATTTCCTTGTGAAGCGTGTAGCTCCCTTCATTTTGTCCTAAAACTTTAGTGAAGTTATAGTACATTAAAAGGATACAGAACGCAAGACAGCCCTTAACACACACTAAGGTGTTTGTTCATAGAATTTTGAAATCCTCAAACTCGTATGAGTAAATTATGAAAACAGAAAGGAAGCCCTACACGATGAAAAACATTTGACTTTCAGCCCAGGTCTCCAAATGGCTACACATAAGAGTGTGCCTACTTTCTGCATATTTTTTAATACAAGACCAACATCACACTTAAGTGCATTACTACTACAAATATATTTTTATGCAATGTATTGCTATAAAAAGAAACACAATTATAAACTACAAGGTGCCGAAAGCCTTCATGCTCTCATTGTCATTAGCTTCATGTAGAGCCAGTCATAATTAATTGAAGGTGTTTAGTTGGACTAGGAAAGTCTTAAAAAATATATATTCAACAATAAACTATCTTCCTAATAATTAGCGTAAAAATACAACAGAGATTCCAGAAGGCACTGTCGCTTGTAAAATTATTTAGCAACCTTTACCAAGAAAAACCACCTAAGAATAAAATATTCCAAAAAATCACACATTTGCACCGAGTTTATAGTTATCGCTTCAAAGCCTACAGTATTTAGTGTTATCTCTTATATTATATAAATTACATCTAATTTTAGTAGGAATTATATTGGCCACCGGTATCGCAACTAAATTTCACGGCGTTCGTTCAAAAATATGGGTTAAATGTTTATTATAAAATAAATCTTATATTTAGCTTAATCAAAACTTTTTTAATAGTTTGTCTTAAAAATTGCCTATCGTTCTCACAATTAGAGGTGAACATCAGAAAAATACTGGAGACCAGAGGCTCTGCTTCTAAAATAAAATACAAATGCAGGTAAATTGAGCACTTTCCCGCAAACGAGATTCTCCTCTGCAATGTACAGCCCTGGGAGGCCCTTTTCTTCCTGTTTCAATCTGACCTCTTACTAATTAGCCGAGTTGTAAACATCCTTGTAAACAGTACTCGGTAGAAATTAAGAGTTAATTAAAAAAAGAAAAAAAAAAGAAATGTGGGAAGCATGACCTTCGAGAAAAAGTAAACTTAGTGGATAAAGCTGATTCTAACAATGAGAGATAATAGGAGCATTGAGTACTAGTGGAGCAGAATATCAAAAGAAAGAAAGGCAAAAAGAAAAGCATTGCTAACATCTACAGTCAGATAAACAAGATAGTTAAAATCTTTCTAGCTGGAATTAAATACCTGAAACATTATGAGTAAACTGAAGAAGACTTGTTTTATCTTGATTAAATCGAGTTTCAACGCTATTGCTCACAGCTAAATTCATCAATGTGCGAAATATCCTTAAACAAATTAAGAGCTATAAGGTATAAAATTCTCCAATGGCCGTAATAAATTGGCACCACTCGTCAAAAATACGCCACAATTGCTGTGTTGGTTTGCGGGAAAAATATTGGGGGGAATAATCCACGCCAGTGACCAACCACAACCTCTCGACCAGAAACTATAACTTTAAGAGGCCGTAGAGCTCACGTTCCCTAGTTTTAATTAAGAGCTGTTGTGGTCTGTCGCTGTCTTAAATTTTCCCTTAAAGTATACATGTCTTTTCAATGACTTTTCACTGATCGCTTTCTACTTTCATGGGTTTCTTTGTCCATCTTTACCTTTGAATGATAAGTAGCATGTTCATCGAAAGAATAAATATTTAGTTTTGATATATCAACGGTTAAGACGAAAGAAGAGAGTGTGAGTCCTTAACACCTGCTATTTTTCATCAACGAAGTTGTAGGACATGGCGAATACATAGGAACATAGGAACGCATATTTTCCAAAGAACTAGATTCCTTTCGTTCCTGCATTTAGAAATATCACCCTCAGAAACTTATCGCCGAGCTCAAACTCATGAACGGAAAATCATCCCAAACTATTTTCAGCTATGATACAAGCCGCACGAAACACACGTCATGATGCCAGCCTTAAGCAAAAAACGGAATAAGAATAGGCTACTGGATAATCAGGCTTTTCCACCTGGTCAACATCCGTAATATGTCAAAATTCGGTGAAGTGATTGACTGAAAATTATCGTGTAAAACAAAATGCAAGTGAATATAACGAGACTCAGTTCATCTGCCTTACTACAAAATGCATTGGATTCCCAGGCAGCCATATTGGATGTGCCAATAATGTCTACATGCAGTTAATTATGTGATTCGTTTGCTATCAATTTTCTTTGTATATTTATTTCGAAATATAGGTCGGCCAAATCTATAAATTTGAACTCGAGAAATGTTATCTCAGAGATAAAATTAAATACCGGATCATATACGAAGTAAAGCATGAAAATCGTACAGAAACAATTACACCATGTTCCTTGGGGAATGGAGTCCACACATTTCCTATGAAAGAGGCTTTCCTTTTCCGAAAGCAAAGTTTCTTCCGAGACAACCTTATAAGACCTTATTAAGGACGGAATGCATTGTATCAGGCCTTGATAATGAATAATTTCTAAAGACCTATTATAAAAAAACCGAATGGTCAACTCCCAAATTGCACATGCACACTAATGTTTTTTCAACAAGTGCTCCAGCTGTGTAATTAAATTTTATTTGATATTAAAAGGCGATAAATGATTAATTTTCTGCCAATATAGTGCAGTAATATGGTGTGGTAAGTGCACCAAATTTCCTAAATAAGACACTTCAAAAATTATTTAGAAAGATAAAAAAACATAAGAATCCCAGTTGAATAACAAGCGAAGAAAGACATACATGAGGTTAGACAGAGGAGCATGATGAGGAAATGAATTTTAAGATCACTTCTTAAGCCAATAAATATGGCTGGATAAGGCCAAGACAGAATTCCTTGAAATCTCCAACGCAATAAGACTACAGCTACATCTACAGAATTTCGAAAAATGATTCTTGGAATTACATTCTTCCGTAGTCATTTTCTTCGTAGAGAAGCTGTGTGTGGAACAACAAGTTTAATCCTAACACATACTGCCAGCATCCGGAGTCCATAAACCAAAGACATTCGTTTAGGAGATAGAGCTGTCCTGAATGGGAGTGGGATACCAAACTATTCACAAAAGCAAGAGGAAAGAAAGGGGGGAACAAAAACAGGGGGACAGGAGAGATAAGACGAAGACGGGCCCAGATACGTCTGATGAGGAAAACAGACTCGGGAGGAAAGGAGGAACAGGACGGAGTAAGATGTCCGGCGGAAACAGGCAAATAGTCGGGATGAAGCAGGGAGTAAGAGGCCGAACGTGTAAAAAAACGTCTCTATTTGCACGGAATGGGAACTTCGTGAATCCTCTCGCTTTCTAAGACGGAGAGGAATAGGCGGAGTCGGGCACAGAGGGAGCGTAAAAGAAGGAGAGCAGGAGGGAAAAAGACTCAAATCGGTGGGAATCACTTATTCCGTTCGCTAGGATCGTTCCATTTTTTATAGCCCGTCCCCGCACTCATCCCTTCCAACCAACCCCCCTCTCTCCCCTGACCATCCCGGCCCCTTCCATCAATTTGCAACTGTCTGCCACCGATTCCCTTCTCTTCCCCCAAAAGATTCCCCACACACAGCCCCCTCCCGAATCCTCCGCGCGCACATAACCTCTCAACCCGACATCCCCACCAAAAATCTCCGCCGCCCTCCCGGGATTCCCGGCCTTGGCGAGCCGGGAGCCGCTCTCGCTCCTCCCGCTCCCCCGGGGGAACGCGGGCCGGAGTTGGGGTGGCTTGCGGCCCCCCATCCGCACCCAGTTTTGCCCCCGCCCTAATCGCCGCATCTATCATCCCAATGCCTCATCCCTCTTCTCTACTCGCCCTACTCCCACCCCGGGAAGCCATTTCGTCCGAAAACACCCATCCCACGCACAGACAGTGGGGGATTTCATGGCTCGGGCACTCGCACCACTCCTACATACCCTGCCCAAGGAGACTCCCAGGCCTTCTCTCTCCCCCCCCTTTATACAAACCCCCCTAATCCTCTTCCCACCCTAACCCACACCCCCAAGACCACACCCTTCCTTCCTTCCTCCCATTTTATGGCACCCCCCACCATGCTCACTCCGACCCTCCCCGATTCCTCCTTCCTCCCTCCCGGGGCCGTCACCTCCCGTCTCTCCCGCATCACTCCATCCCTCCCCCGGAGTGCCGACTCATCCTCTTTGCCCTCACCTCCCGTGCCCCGCTGTACGTTTTCTAAGGGAATATTCTTCCTCCGTGCTTGCTGCCCTTCCCGCCAACCCACACACCCCCAAAGGATCCCTTAACATTGAAAGATAAGCACCCAAAAACACTTTTTTTCCTTCTCTCTCTCCCTTACGCTCACTCCTCGCTTACCTTACGTTTTATCTCTCCTCAAGACCTGCCCGCAATCTTTCCGTAGTCTTCTCCGCCCGCTTACCTTCACATCATGCTGCTGCACCCCCTAAGGTCTATCCCCCGGAAAAATTCCACCCACACTCCCTTGGTCTCCTTATCGCCACTTCTTCCCTCAAACCCAACAACTCCCACCCCCCTCAGAATGCACTTTGCTCCTCCTCTTTCTTCCCCTATGGCTTTCTCACTCCTGTGCTCACGGTACCCACCCTCTTCACTGCCTTGTAGATTACGGCACCACCAAACCAACCCTCCTTCCTTAGCTTCCCCCTCGTAAATGTCTTCAGCGTATTTGGTGGGCGATCATCGCTTTTTCGTGCCTGCACCACACTTGACTCCTTACCCCCACAGCTCTCTATTTTCTCTTCCCTTCCTTCTCTCTCTTCTCGTGGGGGGGAGGAACCAAGCCACCCGGTACTTCCGCCTTTCCCCTCTAACCCACGCACACAAAACCTGCCCTCTCCCCCCCAAAAACCACCCCAAGCTTCCCTTAATAGTCGCGGCTCAACACGCAATATTCGTAGATATTTATGTGGGATCTCTCTCGTGGAAGAGGGGGTGCATGGGAGTGTATGTTTTTATCTCTCGGGGCCGTTCTACATGACTGCAGAGCCAATGGGATGTTTGCTCGACATGTAACGTCCTAGTCCTACCAATCGCCCTCTCCGCTTCTCTCACCCACTCTCCCATCCGTCGACGACTCGGGTTGGGGAAAGCTATCTCGTGCTAGATGTGAATGAATATACGCAGAAGAAATCGCTTTCGACCCGCGGGGAAGTTTTTGATAAGAAGTTGGGGCGAGTATTTAAATATATATCATTTAAGGTCGCTCGACTGCACAGGAGTTATCATCACTACTTCCTGGCGTCAAAATTGAGTGGCATTCACCCCTCATGATAGAGACATCAACTAAAAAGGGTATGCTAATAAAGATATCAAGCTCAAATATTTAAAAATATATATATTTAGCTCCACTTGCGCGGCATTAAAATTATGATAGACAATAATGCCTTATGGACTGATAAAGACGTCGTTTACGAGGTAATAACGCTAAGCCACAAGATTGTACTTGCTAGGTTTGTAGCCCCATGTGCAAATGAGTTTTACCAAATATTTAGACAAAGCTCGCAGAATACGCGTAATTAGAGTCTTAAAATTTTGTCATGACCACTCGCGTAAAGAATTATTATATTTTAGTTTTGAATGCTATGTATTTGGTGAGCGCATATCCTATGGTGAACGCATAACTCAGATAAAGATGAATGAATGTGAGCAAATTATTACTTTTTGAAACTTTGAGTGTAGGCTCAGGAAAGTGAGTAGGTATATAAGAATTATTGAATACCACCAAAGGAAAGTGATCAGGGTAGTTCTTTTTTTTTCTTTTTTTGAGATATTATAACGATCTTTGCCGTCAATGCATGCAACGTATTAATACCTACCTCCTTCAAAGGCTAGTGCACCCTAGGATTCCCGAGGTAGTCTCTTTGACTACTTTTGTTTTTTTTCTCTCACAACTACAATTTTCGGGAAAAAATCCTTTCATTACTTTTATTTATTTTGGAGTACCTACTTAATGAAAATCTGGCCACGTTAGACCTAAGTTGACTTATTAACCGATTTTTTTTAAATTTATCTAAAATTCCCGAGGTAATATTTTCGTTACTCCTCACCTTTGGGATTATGATCGATTTTTCCTCTAGTTTATAATATACGATCAGTGTTTACAAGCTTATGTCTTTCAGGTAATCCCCTGAGGTACACATTTCAACCATTCAGTGACATATTCTGGTCAAATGAGGCCTTGTTTTGACATTTTGACATTTTTTGACATCTTTCTTTTGTGGCAAATCACTCCGTCTCGAGGTTTAATGACGGAAAATCCCGAATAGATCACATCCCTGGGTTTTCATCTTTCGGATAATTCTAGCAACTCGGGGAAAGATTACCTTTTTCAATGAATATTCCATGAAAACCCTTTCGTGGCCACTCGAAGTACACCCCCACTACCAGAATCCCAACGTACCCTCTAATTGGCAAACCAATCCCAAAATAACCCTTTCACAAATATCTATCCACTAATTGTAACATTCATTCAACGTCCAACTAAAATAATATGGCATGTTTTGGCAAAAACGCGATGAGAAGAATATCTACTTTTGGTGAAAGTTCGAGGGGCGCGCGGAAAAAGTTGCAAAACACTCGTCGCTGAGTTTTCCTTCTTGGAACGGAACGTGCCTGGATGAGTGCCAGTTTTATGGGGTTCGTTAGACTAATTCCGAATCTCGGCATTCAATTGTCTCTGAGTGGAGAGAGAAAGAGGGATGTAGCGGAGAGTAAAAGAGAAAGAGAAATAGCCCCATGTGAAGAATGAAAACTCCTAAATTCAATGTACCCGTAACTTGAGAGTTTCGAAAAGGCTTCATTTTAAGATACGCCCGATGGCTGTTGTGCCAGTTTTTCAATGCACCCGGGTAATTATAAACGTATTTTTCAGCCTCGTTATGCGGCTGAGTATATGCAAATTTTCAACTCGAGTTGCAGCGTTTATCACATTGCCTTTGGCAAGCACCGTGGGAAGGGGTAAATGTTGGAGAGAAAATTGGCTCGGACAGCGATTCATAAAGTGATTTCTCACTCGCCTGGCTTGACACATTTCCCGCTTTTGCCTAAAATGCGAAACCTCATTTGATTCAAAGATGACTTATTGTTATTTTTCACCGAAACTTCCTAAATACGCATTTGAAGTACAAGTAAACGGCGGACTTGCTGGATTTTTCCTCCCTTAATATACCACCTACTCAGGCTGAGGAGCCAAAACGGTGTAAATTGTCACCGTATAAAAGCCCACAATTAACAGTTGAGCAATGAGTTTGATAATAGTACCCCTTTCGTGATTTTCAGACAAAAACACTCTGCCAACATCCAGGGAGTTTCAAGGAACTAAATTTCTCTCAGGCTGGAAGAAGAAGTTCCCCATTCCTAGAGCGGGGAGGATGGATGAACTCTGCAGGGAAGAAAATTTTCGACCAGATGGTGTCCCGAAATAGTCTCGGCGGGGTGAAAGGTCGGCCAAGATGCGTTAACCTTTACACTTGTTATCACCGAGGAGATGTAGAATTTGAGAAAACTTTGAAACGCGATCCGCCACTTTTAAGAAGATTCGACGTCCATGTTCTTAAGGTTTAGATAAGGAAGCACTTCCTAGTCCCCATTTTCGCATCACTTCCGCGGCTCAAGAGTCGACAAACAGATTGGGTGGAGGAGAACTTCCTCTCTTGCTTTTACTTCCCTTGGAGGTCCCTCCTTCCTCCTACCCTGTGATGAGCCACAATCACTCAGGTCTCCGTGGCAACCACCCACCCTTTCTTCTCCCTGCCTTTTTTTCCATCCCCATACCTTCCTCCTCTGAGTCAGCCCCCTCAGCTCCTTTTCTTCCGACTCCTACCATTTCACCCTCGCATCCCAAAGTATTTTCGCATTCCGCGACGAAACCATTTCTTGCCGACTTTTTAAATTCACTTCCATGAGATTCATAACCCTCAGAATTCATTTCTCCTCCTTCTTCTTCCCTGTGGCCCCGCCCATTTTCCTCTACACCTACCCCCCCAAAAAAAAACCACCCTGAAAGACTTTCCCCACCCCCGAAAAAACCCTCCTTTCCTCTCCGCCGCATTTCCATTACTCTGACACCTCGCATTCTCATATTCACCCCCCCCCCCCACTCCACCCCCGCGAATATCTTTCTTTATCTTCACCCGCTCAATCCTCCACCCCTCTCTATCTCTCAGGACATTACGTGCACATTACTGCACCCTCATCCTTTCCCCCCACATCTTATCCCTCCTCCGTCCTTTCCCTCTTTGCTTGGAAGTGATCCTTTCTCGAAAACATACGAATTATCCCCCATCCCCGTCCAACACGGGGGGGGGGCTTCAACATGGGGGTGCGGCTCCAACCCTACCCCCCTCCTTCCTCCGAGGAAACACTCTGTCTTAAAACATTCGTGGCCGTGGCGCCTACGCGACGCCATGCGACGAGAGAGACGATGAAAATTGCGAACCATCATAAAACATGAAGCAGTTTTGGTGAGTAGAGTTTCCTACACACAAGAATGCCTATTTTCCTCCACGCTTAAATTTCCTACAGTATTTCAAAGAATGGGATCCCACACCGAAATCACCATGCATGGATTACGCACTTGAGTTTACCGTAAGCATTCCAAATTCCATTTTGTGGAAGTACTAAATTAGTTCACAAAATGTTAATATAAATTAATATTTGAAGAGAATTAGAGTTGTCATGGAGGGAAAGTTTGTTTACTAACAAATGGAATTCTCACAAAAAACCAGACACTAACAACATGTGTTTATGATTCGAATTATATCACTTTTTATATGAATCGGTGTCTGTGAGTGGATATTATTAGTTAAGATTAATAAAACTCAATATACTTCAGCCAGGTGTACCTTAACTGAACTTGGCTATTTCCTTCGCGGTTAAGTTTGATATGAAGTGTTTTCTATTCAAGAAAATCATGCTCCGAAATCGTAATACGATAATTTCACACTTGGTCTAACCCAAACATTCAAAATTCCAAACGGGCATACCTTAGAGATGTGAGCAAAGCTACTTCCTCTCAAGTTTTCTAACAACAGTTCTCCATAGAGCGAGTTCCGCCACGTTAATCGTAATGCATAATCAGCATACCCGTATACCCGTCAGAATTTATAACTTCACTCAGGCTGACCGTGATATGCCATTAGTTCCTGTACTGGAGCTAAAAACTTGCAAAATGAGAGAGGAATATTTGTTGAACGTGCATACGTTTTCATATAGATTAAGAGATCAGAGAAAAAGTGTTAGTATTTTTTCTAAGTCCAGGTTTCACCATGTAAAGATATATATGAAGAAACTTGAATGATCTACATGTTTGAAAATTTATTTAAAGTGCTGGAAATCAATACAATTCTAATAGTATTAGACAGAAAAATTTTATAAGTTGTATTCCACTCTGAATAAGATATTTATTTAATTTAATAAAATGTGTTTCCTTTCGTAATATATGTATGAACTAGTTAATCATATTATAAAGACCTAATGAATCAGAAAAAAATGTATATGTAGCCAAATGCCTATTACACGAGTAAATACTTGTAAAATTATTCCGTTGTTCCTCCTCCGAGACGCCATGAACCGGAAAAGCAAACTGCGTTCTATCATAACTAGGAGGTAGTCAGTATAAGTCTAAAGTGAAGTTCATAATTGAGAATAGCTACATCTTCTTAGTTATGTTTGCTACCGACAGCTCTCAGAGTCGTAATGCATATATCACACACTGGGTTTCGAGTAAACGAATTTTACGCAAGCATGGTGTAACACGCTATCAGTTAATTCGCTGAAACATAGAACTAACCCAACGAGAATAAAATATATGATACAATAGGAGCTGTTCTTGGCAAACGGCGTGCATGGGAGAATACATACATCAATGCCATATTAAACTAGATGCTACTTGAGGAAGAATTTTGGAAGAGATTTACTTGATCTCAGGGTCATCGATAAGTTTCAGAAATTTATTCCACGTGTGGAACACAACTTCAACATAAATGAACATTTTAAGGCTGCCAAATTTAAAGTTGAATATATTTCGTACAAAGCGTTCTACCGCTTACAAGGTATTTTTCTATTTTCAATAAAACACAATCCCACACACGACTGAAATGATCAAAACGTTATGCGGATCAAATGCACCATAGGAATATTATCATTTTCATTATGAAACGTCACACAGCTTACAACTGGAAGTCACCTAAATATTGTTCAACTCAATTTTAAGCATTTTTATCTAAAAAGAATTGGCAAGCAAGGACATTCAGGGGAGGTATAACTTCTTGTTAGTTTACTTGAATTCAAAATTCGACATAGCTTTAATAGGCGGAGTGCAATTTTAATAAAAATACACCACTTTTCACAAAAACTGGGTTGTTGTAAAATCAAGCTCATTTTCAGAATGATTTTCAATAGCATGGGAATTAAAATTACTCAACTAATTGCATGTTTTTTCTTTGGAGTCTGAAAATTCCAAAATTAACATCTCTCTATAATGCTGACTCTGAGGTAGATTTGTTCACAGGCTGAGGAAAACTGAACTATTCCCTTGGAAATATAAATTAAAATTGTAATTCCTGGCAGATTAAAAAAAAATAGCATAAGCATCGTTTAAATTAATATATTTTCTCTTTTAATTTTCAAAATTAGGGTAGAATTCACGATCTACTACGGATAATTAAGTAATGGTGAAAGTACCAATTTAAATAAAAGCCCATGACTCGTTCGTAAAATCAGAAGAAAAATTAAGAAACCAAAAAGCATAACGTTTATGGCACTCATGTCACTATTCGAGAATTTTCCAAGAGACGATTTTCACAGCAATGACACAGAGTATTGATCACTAATAGACGGAAATTCGCTGTTTTGCTTGTTATAAGTCTCTGTGAGAAACTTCTCCTACCTCCACGTCCTATCCTGGTGCATATGCTATCCCTAGCTACATGACTGGGGTGGCCTCGGAAAATCGAAAGGAGGGGGATGCGAAACTTATTTGCATATAACTTATTTAAAATGTACCCCCTAGAAAAACATCGTGCCAGGATGAACGATGTATAACCATCCTCCCACGATTTTTTTTTTTTTATATTTTCAATTCATGCCTTGGATGCGACTTCCAATTTCCTTTTTCTCCCCGAAACTATTCCAACTCGTCCATTTCCTTGAAAAGAACATGATTGGCTGACTCCCTCCAGAAAAGGCAAAGGAAACTGCAGACGTATGTTTGGGTAGGAATATGATTCGCGCATCCATCACACAAAAAAAACGCATCCTCTCATTCAATCGAATCGCTCTTGCGAGACGCAATTCGTCAGAGGATTTCATCTCCACCTTGTTTGTCCACGGCGACATACCCGCACGCATCTCTGGAAGACACTCGCTAGTTTCCTATGGCTGCAAACTCTCTCAATACAGATTACCCCCCCTCCCCCCACCGCGGTGCACCGTGGTCGAATCGGCGGGCTCCTTAATCGGTTAAAGCCTTAAGCCGAGCGAAATGCCCCGACTGTCATGTTATTCCTTCATCTGTCGCCCTCCGTCTCCGCGGGTCATATCCACGCCCGCACACACACGACGGAGAGGAGAATGAAAAATATAAAGGAGAGCAGAGTGGGGCGAAGGGAGGGCTCTCCCTTGATGGCGGCCAATTTCCCGCACGAGTTAAGTCGTTTCTCCTCACTCATTTCTCCTTCTCCTCCGCCACGGCGTCTTTCATCCTCCTGCCTCCTCCTTTCCCCTTCACTTGCGCGTTACCCACCCTCCACCCTCACCTTTATGCTCCTCCCTTCCATCCCTCCTCACCACCGCCCCCCCGCCCAACAAGCCACAATCACCACCCCCCTGCCCCCTCAACCAACAGGGCAAACTCCCAGACTTCCTGTTCAGGGATCCCCATGGCAACGAATCTTTTACACACAAGCAACACTCAAGCCTTATTTGGCTCATCTCGTTACACGCACATCTATACTTCCTCGTACAAAACCATTTTGCTCGTGAACGAGCAAGAAAACTTTGAGGTGGGTTAAGCGATACGAATTTTTGACACATAATTACAAAAAATATTTAAAAAAATACTACATACATTTACAATGGCTCATTTGCACATTAGGCAATCACCCTATATTTTAAGAACCTAAATTGAAGACGAAAATAAGATTAAAAATGATCGGTAACAACATTTTATGAAACAATTATATAAATCGCATTTTAATGGTCATAATAACTTATCATTGTTTTAACAAAAAGGAACTTAAAAAATACTAGTATATATGGGTGTAAAGAGTAGGTATATGTATATTTATTATTTTCTAAACGTCTATAACATTTGTGCTCATATAGAGTAATTTATCTTACGTACAAGAAACATTAATTTTCAGCTTAAAACTAATACTAACTGGGCATCTCCAGAAAAACTTTTATCTTTGAAGTACCCAGGATATTAACATTCTTTTTTATGCAGTACGTCTAATATTACCTGCTATGTATTATCTTGAGCTTGTGTTTGAAAGTGAAAATGAATAAATTATTTTCTACGAAATATTGTAAATCCATTGCTATGAATAAAGGATTATTCAACTATTAAAATAACAGATCTTATATAATTTTTGCTGTAATTTTTCCATTAAACGTTGTAACGACCAATTTTGTATAGGCTGCCTAGTCGTGACCGACCGTGTTTTGGGCGGTTCATCGACGGCCGCCAGATGGCGAAGGTCGGGAGCGAGGAGGAGGGAAGAAACGGTGCACTCCAGCAGTCGGTCGCGGCCGGGCGCAATAAGGAGGAGGCAATCCTGACGAGCGGAACATTTTGTGTGTGTGCTGTACTGCAACCTTAAATAAATTAATTAGTTGAGTGTTTTGGGCATATGCAACCACCGCATTTTTCATCCACGAACCCGGACGGGACCGTCACAACGTACATTTATACCTCCTCGGACAAAGCCCTTTTTATTTGAAAGAGTAACAAAACTCCGAGGCGGATTAGTAGAAGCAAATATTAAAGGCATATTGACATAAACTATTAGAAAAAAAAGGTTAACCATATATTTACTATAACTGCTTTTCATATTCAGTGGCCCAAGTCCTTTTTCGGAGTAAGTTTTCCACATTTAAATACCGAATGACTGAATGACATTTGGCCTTTGAATTGAAAGCTTACTAGAATAGTACATATTATTGACGTAAAGGAATTAACCGTGGTCTAGAAGAGGAATATTTAATTAAGTTACAGCATAAAACATTTCGGCCAGTGTTAAGAATAGAGATACGCACTTGACTCACTCAGGCAGAATGCCGTCATGAACTCACCAAATAAAAAAGGCTCAAAATGTAACCTAAATGCATTGGCTCTATCACAGAAATGGGAAGCCAATTTATATATTTCTGTAATATTTAAGTTATTTTTTCTCCTATTCCTCTGTGGACTTTTTGAATTGACGATTCTCATCATGTCTTAGACCTTCAAAATTCTTATGACACAATTTTCCAAAATACAACGTCATCGTCCAAGCTTCATCATTATTAATAGAGTCTGCTGCATAAATAAGTATCAATGGAGGGAAAATAAGGTATCAGACAATGCCCATGGCATACAGAATTAAATTTAAACATTCAACATGAATGCAAGGCTATACAATGCACGACGTATGCTATAAATTGATGCGATAAGTGGGCAATATTAAATATCATGTGGTCGTGAAATATTAAATTAGATGCGATCCACACAAACGTGCCAATTCCATCGAAATTTCAGCGATGCGTACGCGAAATCAAAATGGGATATTCCAACTCTAATATCGCTTATCGTTTTAGGGAGCTTGTGAGGTTCTTCCGGGGAATCGTTGACGGCTCGCGCGGAAAGCACCGCAGAGTCTCGCATTGGCGATTTACCAGCCTTGTTTCCCTCTACATTCATTCCCTAACCCTCACTCCCTCTCATGTCTTACTCACACCCTCACCCCATCTTCCTCCCCCAAACACTGCCTCCCCTGGACCTCCCTTAAGTCTTCAACTTGTGTCACGCTCCAACGGTGTCCAATGAGGGAAGAGGGGGAGAGGGGTGGCTCTGTGCTGTAAAAGGGGGGAAGGAAGGAGAGATGATTCTCGAGGGTGGGGAGGCAGAATGCCAGAGGGGGTTGATGGGAAGATGAAAGGGATTCTTCTGGGGGAGGGTTTGAAGGGGGGAGAGGGTAAAGAGGGGGGGGGGGAAGGGTCTTGGCCGCCGCCAGGGAGATTCAGTGCGGAAGGGGGTGGCGGAGGGCGCGCAAAGAGACCGGAAGTGTTGAAGGGAAGGGGTGGGTCACGTTTTGAGGGATGGGGGTGTGTTTTCCATGAGCCGTTAGGGCGGCGAGATGGGGGAAGATTCACTCGCTGCTCCGCTGCTGCGGCGTCTGCCTGCGTGAGCTCAGTATTACTATTTCCATACTCGTGAAGAATCCTCGTCTGCAAATCACATAGTGTTCCAATCACTGCGAAAATGCACAAATGGTGTGATGCGCAGTCGTGCGCACGTTTTCAAAGGCATACACCAATGGGACGAAATTCGCCATGCAAAAACCACTCGACTTGACAAATATTTGAACGCCCTGAGTCAAGATGGAATGGTGGTGTAGCTGGCTAACACAAACCAGATTGGCAATTAGGAGATCTGAGGTTCGGATCCTGGTCAATTCAAATGATTTTTTCATGGTAAAATTCATCCCCTCTGGTGTATACTATAAATCTTCGCGCAATCACAATCAATATTGAGTGCTCAGTGAAGGACTCCTAGCCACTAGGCAACATGCACATCGGCAGAGACATCCAAAACACAAAGAATGGCACCTTAAAGCGTATAAATATTGTGGATTTATAAAAATGAAGCCAAAAATATCGATGATTTACAAATTTATCGCAGGATTTAAAGGAAAATTCAGAAGATTCCGGTAAAAACGCGCAGAATTTTAACATTATGATTCAATAAAAGATTGCAATTTTCCAAAAAAAAGAACTAATTCGACATTCAAATCGGCTTAACAAGATACTGGTCAGGGATAGTATATGCATTAAGCGTAGTAAAATCTCCGCAAGGACGCCATCCATCCTCTCCTTTCTTAGCCAAGGGTAGTGGAGATGCCCAAGAACTTTCAGAATGGCAACAAGTGGCAGCCTCTAATATCTCTCTGAAGTCTATCTTAGCTAGATCTAAATTCCAACGGTTAAGACGATAAAGCTTGCTAATAATTGGAGGACCAGGGGTTTCTCTAATGTGATTTATGGTCACGTAGTTCATGAGTCATGAACCACGACCCTTGAAAAAATTACTGGCCAAGTAAAATCTGGAAACTCGGCGAGAAGAGAGCTAATTGGCGGAGATGAACCGACAGTTTTCACACAGGGCACCTTACAGTTCAAATATTTTCGAGCCGCATGAAGACCGGTTTTCATGTCCAAGAGTCGACAGGAGTGAGTCTAGTAAGAGCTGGTAATGGTGAGGTAGTCAGAACCGATGATGGGCCATTCAAAGTCGGCGATGACAACGAGTCCTAGACTCAAGGTAAAATTCAGACATCCATAGGTCTTGCACGTTCTAATATTGGTGGCACAAAGGTGGAAAGTTGTCGCAATACGGCGATCTTTCAGCAAACGCTGTGAAAAGCCGGAGAGGTCGGACCCGGTATTGACAAGAAATCGATACATAGAAGACGGCGACGAAAATACGGCTTGCATTTGGGATACAGTCAGTCGCCGTCACTACTGACCGTTGATCTCGTTTCCCTTGTAGCTACAGGGTGTATTACCTATATTGGCCTTATCCTGAAACATAGAATGGTACCAAAACCATTTAACTCTTGAGAGTACGACAGGCTTCCCGATTTAGACTATTGACGACCGCGCGACCAGGAAAGATGATCACGTGAAGCCGACATATCCACAACTTGTCTCGACAAACCCGCGATGGTCAGGTATAGCTTGTCATCCTTCGTCTTACTTTTGCTAGGAGCAATGACATGGACGGCTGGTGGAGAAGGTGACACCTCGATGATCCCATCGACGAGCTCCGATAGCTTATCCAGGGATAACTCTACTGGGCAGTCAGAATTCCTTGGATGTGCGGGGGCAATCGCCTGAGCCACAATTGCCGGAATGATCTTTTAAAGTTGTATGACCTGCGAGAGAGCGAAGATGACGCAAAAACTGAGGTTTGCGATCACATAGTTCTTCGTCAGAGAGCAATTGGCGAACGCGCTGTTCCTCAGAAGCTAACAGTCGCTCGATAAGCTTCGTTTCCAGAGTGGTATACGGATTCTGAGATGGAGGATTGGTGATGGATGTCCTCAACTTCGATTGCCACACGAGAATCAAAATGTGAGGCAACGTAATGGAATTGAGCTGCCACGTTTGTGATCTCTGAACACACAAACTGAGATTGCGCTTGTGTAAACCAAAGGATTGGTTTATCGAACAAAAGGGTGGTACATTCACAGCGAAACGTCGAACTGCAGAGGGGTTTTAATCAGTATTCTCGTTCTTGCTGTCTCGTTGTTGGTTCAGATTGGTATCAGTCAGTGGCTGATGGAGCCAGGCGTTTTCCTCTCTTAGCCGTTGAACCTCGTCATCACGTGTCAATACCATTTTCACCAAATCTTGAATATTCTCTTCGTCGGGGTCACCAATGTACAATTCCTGAATGCAATAAGAACTCCACTTAATACAAACTATTTTTTAACCTTTTGCTGTTTACATAGAAAGTTTTCATTGTATATAAACAACTTCCTTGACAACAATAAAAAATGATTGAATAAAATGATGGCACCATATTTGGTCGACACACACCGTTCCCTTTCCGGGTATACACAGATAATAAGTTTAATTATCGGTGATAGGTTTGTAAATTTGATTCTTCCATATTAATTTCCCCCATACCACCTTATCCTTACATACCTCTTATGCTCCAGTCACATTCATGAATTCGACCTCCGGTCTTTAAGACTCCTAATTATCCTTTTTGTAATAGTAACTTTCACCCATATTCACCCATGACTTTCTCAGTGTACCCCTTCCTCTCGTTTAATGAGTTAATGATTAGCGATTTTCGTAAACAAGTTTCAAAAGATAACTACAGGCCAGTTGCTGATGGCATGTTTTCAAGGGAAGTAGAATAGCACTTCAGTCTCTCCCCATCACGTAGTGAGTGCTCTCATCCATTGAGCAAGAGTCACGAATGATGACCTTTTCTGAAGCGCCAACTGTTTCGTGATCACGGGCCCGGAAGTTGTAGGATGAGATTTCCCCCAAGAGGTGTCCCATAAAAGCGTAATTTATTGCGTGACGTATGAGATCACTCATTTGTTTTGTGAGCTGCCTCATCTCCTCCGATGTCATATCAAAGTTCGAAGTTGGTGGAAAATTTCCCCATGGCTTGTTTCTGTCCTGGCTAATTTTCGAGACTCGTGCGTCTCATGGGGTCATGATCCCGTGAAATACACACTCGGTCTCATTAACGCAAATTTAATCTCGCATTTTTTCATTTGTTTTTCACACCATGTTCTTATGGTAAAATTCATTAGAGGCTGTAGGCTTAAAAGCACGTTTCGAAAGACTAGCCCTAGATATGGTATATGTTTTTTCTCCCGTTGGAAACGTCCCCATATTTGTTATAATAACATGTTTGAAATGTAATCCAGGCTTCAAAACGACTCACAGAGTATTCCAGGATTTCTGCTTATTAGAATCATTTAATCGTATAAGAATTCATGTCTCTCACTTACCCAGGGTAGAATGATATGAGTGAAAAGATAACCTTAACCTTTTGAATTTGTTTTTGAAGGAAGAGATGCGGCCAAAACTTAATCAACGATGGAAACTATTTATTCCGTAATTGTTTCCTCTTACTATTCCCTCGGATTATATAACATCAAGAAGAATTACCTTTTAAGAAGCTTAGAAGACTAAATTTTCTGAAGGGAATATTAAAATTTCAAAGACTTTTCAAAGTAATCCGCATTATAAAATGATCAGATGTTGATTTTTCCTAAGAGTGTGTACTCTATGAGTGTAAAAACCCAAATAGTACCTACACCTTGAGACGCAACAGTAGCTCAAAAAACTCATGAAAGGAACATCGTAGAATTAAAATGGAGTGTCTCGAGCTAATTTTGAGAGATGTTTCAGTTGAGGTATTATACGAGAAGGAAGTCTAGAAGGGATTAAGTGAAGAGTTTCCACAAACCATCAAAGTGGTATATGCTAATGATTCAGCCCAGCGCGTCGTATGATAAAGCAGTTTTTATTCACCATGTGGTGTCGCATTCCGAATATCCCTAAGCGATGTACGTACTTCAAAAGGACAGCACTACATGTATACATACTTACATAACCAACACGCTGTTCCCTTTCGGGTAGGCACAGCTAAAAAAGTTTAATTCTTGGCAATATGCATGCAAAACTGATTTTACTTTCCTCCATGCTACCCTATCCACGCACACCTCTTTTGCTTCCGTTACCCTCATAGATTGATTGATTCACACCAACCTCTCTTGTTCTTATGACTCCAAATATTTCTCCTATGAGTAGTACCTTCCGCCGCAATTGACCCATGAACTCTAGGTTACATTTCGCACCAATGACCCGACTGGTTTCAATGATTGTGCATCGTTATCGATGGTCAATGAAGTCGTACCATGATAATATCCAATCTACTTGTGAGGAATATTAGCAACCATACACTATTCTCTTTGCAAAAATTACGAAGCACACATGGTGTAAGCCAAAGCGATACATCGAATTACTTTGATCTTTAATGCGGAGCTGCGATACTGAACGCACATTGCACGTGATAATCGATAAAATCGCAACATCTCATTGCCTTCATCTTTTCGAAAACAACGCCGCAAATTCAACTAACTTCCTTCCTTCATTCTTCCCTAAGGAATCACCCTCCCGTAAGTAACAATCCCTTCCTCTCGCCATTTCAAACATGCACATTTCCCTTTTTACCCTCTCGGCTTCGCTCTCCACGCCACTACAACGTCCTCATTTCCCCAAAACCCTTCCAAGCTTTTCCACCTTTCAGAAACGCACGCCGGAGATAATATCGTCTTTAACAAACCGTCGCGTCGGGCACAGCGCTTTGTCGAGGGAGTTTGGGAAACTGAGGAGCGGTGAGTGGAATTGTCTCTACCTCTCTCTCTCTTTCTATTTCTCTCCCACCCTCCCTCTTGCTCTCTTTCCGGCACAAAACCAATTTCACTCCTCGAAGCACTCCCGAGACTATATAGGAGAGAATTCTCGCGTAGTTTCTCCGTCACGATGATGATGACTACTCCGTTTAGCATCACGCCTCCTGCCTTTCCTCCCCACGCAAGAGCCGAAAAAACACTTGAGAGGCGGGAAACCTTTTAGATGAACAAACAAATATATGTATAAATATATATTCAGATGTACACGCATATGCTTCAACAGGTTTTCCTCCCTCGCTCTCATCATCCCTCGTCCGTTTCTGTTTTTAACCCAAAGTTGTCGTGGGTGTCCCCTTGAATTAATCAGCCGCAATGTTTCTGAAGCGTGAGAGTTTCTAGATGACCGCGGTAAGGAGAATGGAGGGGGTGGATGAAGGACACATTTCAAAAAGGATGTAAGCAGCATATAGGACTTTTATCAAACTAACGTCGCATCAATCAATCATTAAGGTTTTTACAGTTAAATTTTCATCCTGGGATTGGTTAACTGAAGTCCTCCATTGTTGTCTGCTCATAGCTAAATTGCTCATGCAAATATATAATATATTAGTAAGTCTTATCTCTTATGTCCTTTGTTACTTGACCTGTATGATTATCCCTTGCGCTTTCTCCTTTTATCCTCTAATTTATTTTCCTTTAATTTTATTTCAAACAAATCTGTTGTCTTGACCGATACACTCGGTTATTCTTGGCCATTTTACATTTCAAATAGACGTTTAATATTCTACTCTTTCACATACTCTAATATTCATCTGACCTATTTGCTCTTCGGCATACATCTACAACTCCATCTTTCGAAGGCTTATGTTAACATAAACCTCAGTTTTTTCAATGATCCGATTCTCTGGCCTCAAGAACGTCACGCTCCATTGGAAGGATTTGTCATTTTTCCGTCAGTGTTTTTCCGCAAAACCTCTTTGAGGACAGTGGTTGCCTCTTAGTCACCTATACTATATTGAGTGTACTTTTCCTACGCTTGATGTACGTCTTGCTTCTTCCATCCTGCATGGAATTGTTTCCAAGGTACCTGAATGATTCTTGTTTCTAGAACTGATGCATAATTGATACTGTCTAACGGTATAATTTTTGAATTAGGCGGTGGGTGATATGCGCTAACATAAGGTCTATCGGATAAGAGCTAACATATAATCATAAGGCGCTAACCTTAAAATCACCAAAATTATTTTGGAGAGCGGCAGGATTTGCACATCCTAACATTTTTCATCAGTCTGTTTCTTCATCTCTTTTTAGGTTCTTCGCAAAGGTCATATATTAAATTAGAAGCCGAACATATTTTTTTTTATTTTCTCCTTTAATCAACTCCTTCAGCTGGATTTGCTTTTATCCCTTTTCTTTTTTTATTTATATTTTTATTCATTTAATTATTTTCCACCACCCCGAAAGCACGTCATTTTGTCTCTACACAGGGTGTAAATAAGTCAATAAGGTCGGACAAACACAACCCTGCCCAGAGTATAGAAAATCTAACTATGTGGTGACCCAAGACCTCGTGGTAAGTAGGCGAATTTTTACCCAAATGCCACCGGGGTCGGTAAGTCAACCTTACGTAAAAATAAATTGAATGTAGGCGTATGTCAGTTGTTTTCTCTTCAAGATCGTGTTCATGATATTGCAAATCTTATGCACCCAGTTATTCATCTCCAAATTCCATACTCACGGGTATAATATTATTTTTCCAGGCTCATCCAAAACCTCATCTTAAAAGCTTCAAACCTTTCTTCTCTGTTTCTCAACTTCCATGGTTACAAAGCAATTTATAAAAAAATTCCATTCATATCACCGGACCCCTATCTCACGTAAATCAACTTACATATGCTGAATATTAACACTTTATACATGACTTCTTCTACAATGGCTATCCTTGTTTTAAAGTATATACAATTTTCGTTAACATACTCTTTGGATGCATGAACCGCTACACTTGTTCCAAATTTCTTTCATTGATTCCGATATAAATATCACTTCAGCTGGATTTTCCCATCAATTTTGTTTTTTTATAATTACCTTTATCCTTTCAACTAAGCCTAAGGACCTTATTATGTCATAATATATGGTATAAGGAATAAATATCAAAATCATAAAATCATAAACTCATCAAATTGTGATGACAGAAACTGAAGAGAGATTTACCTATCACTGATTTCAAGGATTGTAGGTACACAATGTTATATTTAAAGGGTTATTTTTTTATTTCATTAACTTTTTCATACTTCATGCTTTAATAAATTTGTTTCTAACAAGCAATTTTCCAATCATATAATTGGGTATAACTTTAGCAGGAGTAATATCTTCCGAATATGAATAAGGAAACGGCAATGTGCAGATAATTATCACTTTGCGTTAGTGCTAAGAGTAACTTTCGACGGCGGTTGGACTTTTCCATGGTGTTTCGAGAATTTGATATGGTTTTTCCTGAGATTTTAATGCTACTTCATACAAAACTACATGAGAATGCACTCCTTTCTCGGTTCTCACCATGCAGGTCTTTTGAGCTGGAGAAAAATTTTCCCCAAGAATTAAAATAAAAGCAAGTGTTTCACGTAAAAAAGATTCAAACAGAGCCCATGAGTAACAAAATAAACCAAAATATTCAATAATGTCACCATTGATACGCGATAACTTCGATTTTATTTAAAAATCAATGCTCTGAAATCGCTAACCCTTAATAAAGTGTAACGTGTTATTTTGACCGAAATATTAAGGTTGTATATAACCATCATTTTTCCATCTGAAAGGCAAATTTCTGAATGGGAGTATAATTTCCAAAAAGCAGAAAGTAATGGGAAAGCAGTAATGACCCGTCACAGTACTGGATATCACTTAAATCCATCCGAGAAGCAAGATAAGGAGAATTAAACTGGAATAACGGAGTAATTTTGGCCGTAAAGATATATATTTTCCACTGTGATTTGCAGGAAAAAATACTTTGGTTAAAATATACTGAAATCTGTGTAAACAAACAACTTTCACGAAGTTTAGCCCGAAACCATTGAGTTCAACGAGAAAGATATTTCTCTCCACCCTCAGAAATCTGAAACACAGGATCTTTTAAAAAAATAACAATATTCAAATTATAATGTGCACATCGTAACTCTTGACTTACTTCCAAAGCTACAGTTCTAATTTTAATCAAACACGAGGAAAATGGAAACTTGATGTTGGTCAGGAGTCAATAATAGTTGACATTTTACTTTTCGAAGGCGATGACCAAAAGCGGAACGTCTCTTTAAACCAGACAGCTTGATTCGTATAACGATTCTCACGGAAACCAACCAAAATATTTTCAAGCTATATTTCCCATTGCATTGATTCTTCGCCCTTGACCTATGGAAATAATTTCGTCCCTCATTCAAAATATTCTTCTATTTTCCGGAAAATATCTCGAAAATTGCGGTAGTAGGATGACATTTTAATATCGTGAGGAAGAATTTTACTCATCATCTAATTACCACCATTGTCTTTACAGAGGATAAATAAATTCGAAAGATATATTGCTCTAAGTACTTTTATTGTGTCATCGATTGAGCTAAATGAAGAGGGTGCTCTGTACGGTGGCCAATAACTGATCCTGTAGCGTGGGAATGATTTATTTTTCCGTAATATCGCTACTCACAGCATAGCCATTCATTACAAGGAGAATAAATCGCTTTTTCATCCTAGGTTGTATTAAGCACCCCAGAAATTCCAATAAAGAGTCCATAAACCTATTTGATTATTACACTTTTGCATAGGAAAGGGTGACACTTGCATAGGAAAGGGTGACTTATAAGTGACACCCAATACTAAAAATATGAACTATTGTTTATCTACGAGGATGGTGCTGGGAAGGGCAAAGAAAAAAAAACATTACCAATAGGAAAGGTTTATTCTTGTGATATAATCCACATTTAGTTGCATACTGACTGGCATACCCTACAGTAAAACTTATATACATGTGGCATTGGAGCTGAAAGCGAGCATACCCAAAAAGTTGAATCTCCCACCACACACTTTAAAACTCCTACCCCAACGTACCCAGGGGTCAGAGCTCGACAGCGCTGGACAAAACGGCGCGACGCTAAGTACATCTACTTCACCTCGCACAGAACGCTCCACCCAGCTCCACCACCATATACACTGCCCCCTCCTCATGCCAAAGCCAACTCTCTCCACATCCAAGCCCTCCGCACTCAACCAGCCTCCTCACCTCCCCACATACAGGACGCAAGGCTCCTTCCGTTTCCGGTTCACTTACCGAAAGGAGGGAACGTGTTAAGGACTATAAATTCGCCACCTTTCAACTACACCATTTTGGCCTCTAGCCTCCGGAGCTGAGCGTCGTCGAGCAGAGGAGAGAGGAGGAGGGGAGAGAGCAATGCAGTCTGAGGGAGACGGGATATCTGTGGGCGGCAAAGAGGGTTTGGTGGAGGGGGGGAAGAAAGATGCGATAAATAACGCGGCTCAATTTTTTTCTCCTCCCTCACCCTGAAGATGACGACCTCCGCCTCACACTTTTCCGTCCGCCACGGCGCTGGTTAACACACCACTGCGTTCAGTTCTCTTCAGAGGGTCCAGACAGGGGTTGTGAGGGGGAGAGGCGAAGGGTTAGAGGAGGAAGAGGAGTAAGGTGGGAGAAATTATGGGGGTGGGGGGGAAAGGTTGCCGATCTCCCCTTCAATACGGCGATTCCCCCGTATAAACGACGCCGTTTTTCTGAAAGGGATCGTATGAGAGGAGGAAAGGAGAGAAAGATATGGCTCGGAATGAGGCTGATATTTTCGACGGTGAGGCGGAGGGTGGATTGACGTGGCGTGAGAGCCAGCGTGACGCTTTGAAGGATTACGGCGTCTAAGGGAATTCGCTCCCGTCTCCCGTGATTCGCCATTATTTTCCCATTCGATTCCTTCGGGGCAAAAAATTTCGATTGGCAGCGATTTGTCGCGTCGATGGAATGAAAAGGAACGTCGCGTCGAATTTGCCGGGATCGCAATATGATTTCCGCTTTAACAAGACGTTGCATTTCTCCTTTGAATTCACTCCTCTCGAAAGTAAACACGCACAATTACCCACGGCTCGAAAAAAATGCAATCATGGAATGCTTACATCAGAGGGAATATTATATCTAGCCTTTTTACAATATATATATATATATATATATATATAAATAGACTATGCCACAGGTGGGGCGGAATTAAATATAAACACATAAAAAAAGAACACTCACAATATTAGTTGATATTTCGGTTGCTAGAACCTTTCTCAAAGGAAGACGGATACAGAATCGTATAATCGTAATCGTATATAGAATATTCTGTATCCGTCTTCCTTTGAGAAAGGTTCTAGCAACCGAAATATCAACTAATATTGTGAGTGTTCTTTTTTTATGTGTTTATATTTAATTCCGCCCCACCTGTGGCATAGTCTATTTACATTATCGCGTGTGTGATTTTCCACGAACTCGTGTATATATATATATATATATATATATATATATATATATTCAATCGACGAAGTTCACACGTGGTGAAAATATACCCAATAAGGAGTCACAGGCGTGACAAGTAAAAACATAGTGACACAAACAAAAGAAACTCACACGAATGGTTGTTTAATTTTCGACAGCAATCAACTGTCTTCTTCCGAAGTACTCTCTCCAGTTCGGAAGAAGACAGTTGATTGCTGTCGAAAATTAAACAACCATTCGTGTGAGTTTCTTTTGTTTGTGTCACTATGTTTTTACTTGTCACGCCTGTGACTCCTTATTGGGTATATATATATATATATATATATATAGTAATATATAATCAAAATGTACTCATCAATAATATATTAATACAAATACATGTTAACGACGCTCTACTAAAAATAATTCGTAGTAAAGGGGCAAGGTTTTAAAATTTCTGGAAAGGCACTAAAAGAATGAAGAGAAAATATAAAATATTACGGTGAATAAATTTGTCTCACAATGTTGCGTCACTGCTCCATGAAAAGCGAGATTATTTTTCGATTAATTCTTCAAATTTGCAATAAATGTTTCACACGAAAACCTTAATTCGTAGCTAAAGATAAGACCATGAATAAAAGAACAGTCCTCGAAAACCAAGTTCGTAAGATACAATGTCTTTGAATTACGAAAGGAGCATTCAATATGATGCAAAGTAAAAAGTGGAACCTATTGCCTTGCAGCACCACATACATATAAAGATCTTATACTGTGTCTGCTCAGAAAGGTAATGGCGTGAAAGGTAAGTAAAATATTAACATTGCATTAACTATTATGAATAAATACATAAATTTCTCTCTTTCATAAAATACTGGCTTATTGAACCCTGAATGATATATAAATTGAAAAGAGACAAATAAAACATATAATTGCAACATAACGAAGACAAGAGATTCCTAGAAGGTATTTCCCTCGGTCAACTCATTAAACTATGACGTAGGAGGTTATTTACTCAATTCTGGGAAAGAAATTTAACAAGATTTCAGATTTTGTGAGATAAATTGAGATTAATTTGAAAAAGTGCACTTCTGTACTTTCCCGCAACTCAAAGGTTTAGGGTAAAACTTTCTCGTTTGGCGATAAGCCCTTTGAATTGATTAAGTCATCCGCGTTTAAATTTTGTTCCTCCGTGCGTTTTAAACCTCAGAATTCCATTATCCGCGAGATTTCTCGGAAAATTTTCCACCTAACGACATTGTTCACCAGTCTTGTGCAACGGCATAAAGAGTTCCCTTTATTCTCGGCGTCTTGGCGTTCCGCATCAAGAAAACCTGCATTCACTTAATCACACTCCACTGGTTTATCCTCAAAGCCTTCTGGTTCAAATTTTTGAAGGCAGCATTTGTTAAATGACTAATTTCCTTCCTGAAATTCTTCTAATATTAATCCCTTTGAATTATTCCAAGATATATCCAAGACATATTTTAATTTAATAACAAAGAGGTGAAGTTAAAAAGATTCTGGCTTTGACAAAAATTCTTATACGTTGAATTTTTCGGTAAATGTACAAATTTGAAGAGCAAAGAAAGGCAGCGGTTACAGCAGCATTGTTGGAAGGAAACTGGAATGATTTGAATAAAGTTTTTGCTTATGCCTTAATCAAATTAGCTTGAGTTTTAAAGTAACACTACGATAAATGAATCCCTGCTAGAAATGTCCCCATGTTTGCAAAAGAAAAGATGTCTCCATGGTGACAATTGGGGTCCCCACTGCCTGTCCCCATGGGGATAAGGGGATCAGATAGGTAGAACAGATTAGAATAGCACAACATTACAAGAAAAAAAATTGTGTGCTTAAGACCACACGGGAGAAGTGTAAACTTCTATGGCGATATTCTGATAAACATAATATATATTTTTTAAACTCCACCACTAGGAATCGATCTTGATACCATCGGTAGGTGGAACGACGACTCTAACAACTACGCCATCTTACTCATTTAAACAAAAATCGTTCTCATGAGTTTACATTCGGCATGCTAATCGTGACGTGACAAAAACCTTGTCGCCCAGAATCCGATTTACCGCCTGCAGAATATTCTGTGCGAGGTGCGCCTATAGAAGTTTACACTTCAAAAATGATTCTTTAAAAATTTCTTCTCCTCTACCAGCCTAACTTCTAGTTACAGTTTTTATTTTTGCCTTTAAGTAGCGATTTAGTAATGCCTCACTCAGGAGCTTAGTAAGTATTTATAAATTGGCTTACAATTTAAAAATTTTTTTTATCCTCCTTAAACCCACAACATTTCTACTAAGCTGGAAATATTAGCCTTTTCGATGAGCCGATTGAGTCTCCTATAGGACACCCCATGTCACCTTTGGGACACATCATGTCCACTTGGGGACACCCCTCAGATAGCCTATGTCTCCTATGAAACACCCCATATCCCCAAGGGGATACCCCATGTCCCCAAGAGGACTCCTCATGTCCCAAAGGGGACACCTACTGTCCCCAAAGGGACACCACCAGTTCCCAAATGGATATATTCAAGATTCAAGAAGATTTCTACGTTAACAGCGATAAATGATGAATAATTTGACAAAGAATAGTTCGATAATTGTGCGTACAATTTAGGTATTGATGGTTAATTGAAACATTATTTTCAGTAAATATTTTAGTAATAATGATGCGCATTGATCTACCGTAAGAAAAACGTGCCCCTGAAATTCACAGGCAACATTTGAATAAGTCACCTGCAAGTGCTATATAACTGATTTCCCATTGTTTTTACACATTCGAACTTTAAATAATAATTGGTTCCAATTCACATCTCTTACCTTTACGAGGGTAACCTATGTAAATTGCTTTAATTTATCACATTAAGATGATCTCGAGGCATATCATTACAAAAAAATAGGGTAATAACTTCTATTTTAGGAGTTAAATAAAGAGAATGCCTACTGATTCATTTGATACGACGTTAAATGTTAAGACGCTCACGAAAAAGTTAAGTACCTACCGATAAAAATATTGAAAAAACTTCTCAATGAAAAAATAAATCGCCTTGACTAGGAGTGGAATCTAGATTTTGACTAGACTTCACAAATTTTGCTGACTTGATTGGCTAGCATACTCGCGCAAATCGGGAGAACTGGAATTGAAATCCAGGAGATAGAATTTTTAAATAGTGAATTTTACCCATTCGACAGTAAATCCTATCCAAGCATTAATTTATGCGAAAACCTTTTTTCCCTTTCACATATTTCACCGTGGGCCTAATAATGCGCTAATAATGGTTATTGGTGGAATAGTATCGTTACTAGGCAGGTTATATGGGCCAAAATTCTCACCAGGTAGAGTACTTGTCGTCAACATCTTATAGGTATTACACATAAAAGGCGTAATTAAGAGTTGGAATTTATCCTTACCGCACACCTCTACCGTAGTTATTTACCTAAACTATCCTATTTTATTATTTTATGACAATCACGTAACATATCAGCAAAAAAGTCACTACTGGATTTTATCCAAGGGGTAATGTAAAAAGCAATGTATAATTTTGACATTCCTCATAACAGTCGCGCTATGAATACTAGTTTTCTGAGGAATAGATCGTGAATAGAATGGAATAGTGGGACAAAAATCACACTTGGAAGGACACGTGTCACAGACACATTCTATGGAATTCCTCTGGGACCTGAGCTATGCATAGCCAGACCACATCCACTATTTTCTCACCTTTTCGAGTGTGAGGGTCACCGCAGGTTGACCCACCTCGTGGGCGCGAGTTCGACCCCATCCGGACGAAGGAAACTGCTGCTACGTCTATTTCATCCCCTATTTTTTTCCCCTGTCAAACCCTGTCCTATTCTCAAACCCCCATTCTTTTTTTCAGCCTAGCTCCATCTCTTCCATTCCTTTTGCCATATTCCACCCCTTCCCAAGCTTGCGGCCCACCGGGGGGGTGAATGTCGGCAGGGAGGGGGCATAAATCGAAGGGAATGCCCGGGGCGGGCGACGTAAGGATGACCCGAACGTTATGTATGGTTCGGCGGGGTCGAAAGGGGGCCTGGGGCAACGTCACGCACCGTGGAAGACGGTGGCATCGGGGGGGGGGATAGGAGGTAGGGGGAGAGGTCATAGGGAAGGAAAAAGAGGGGAGAGGTATAAAGTGATGGATGGAATAAATAGAGGTTGAAAAGGATGAATAGTGCTATCCCGGGCATGGGGAAATGAAACGAAATGGAAAGCAAGCGAGCTAGGAGTGCCAAGCAGGGGAGGGGGCAGGGGAATAAAGAGAAGGAAGCAGAGAATTACTCTCTCGGAAAATCTTTCCCCACATCTCTCCCTCTTTCTCTCGGATTTGCACCTCCAATTGGACACGTGGGTATTGCGGAGATATGGCCCGGAGAAAAAGGGAAAAAGAGCGATGCGACGAAGCTATTTCAAAAACCTGAGTAATGGGGTAGGTGAGAGAGGAGGGTATATTCTGGTGCATATATGCTCTAGAGATTTTAAAATGGCTACAGCATTGTCAGTTACGAGGAGTTGGTATACATATACACATATATATCAATTTCAATCACAAAAGAACGGGAGCACGCACATTTGACGCGGAGGTACCCATTTATGTCAACATAATGTTACCGGTTATTGCATAGGAAAATATGTCGCATCAATATGACTGCCTCAGGCTGAACTTAGTACAATAGGTCGTCATTCATGCTCAATGGAAAACATTACACTATCTGAGATTTCAGGAACTTTTGGGCCGAGAAATAATTTACATTTTAAAGGAAGAACAAACGCGCATAAGCGTTCATAATGCTTCAAGAGATATTTTTAATATTATCTAGACAAGTCGGCCATTAAAGGGTGGGAAATACCAGAAAAATACAGCATGTACGTAAGAAACAAAATTATGTTAATATCAACATTTTTAGTAAACCTTATTTACAATCTTCAAAGAACTGCAGAACTGGCCGCGCCAGAAAGATTTTTTCACTGTGAATTTCACACAATGTTTTAAAATCCTCTCTTACTTCATTTACTTCATCCATTGAATCCACTTTCTCAAAGGGAGACTGAATAAAGACTCGATTAAAGTGATGCGACACGATACTTACAAAGGATAGGAACTTTCAACAGGAGAATCAACTGCATAAAAAATTTAACGCCGGACCAAGTGGTAGTGGTCAGAAATCCTCACCTACTAATCCGGGGGTCGCGGGTTCGAGACCCACTCGGGTTGGTTTTTCCCTACCCATGGCATGGGTGTCTGTGTCAAATTCTGGTGGATCGGCCCCTGAGGTATCTGATAATTAGCCAAGAGTGGCTCACAGGGTCATACGGCTTAATGCAGGGTCATACGGATCACCAGAATCGTCCGGAGGGCAGTATTTGCTAACTCGCAGTATTTGTTGCCATATACACTTCCGCGCTTAACTGGAGCGTTGTACGTAAAAATCAACCCGGCGGAACATTATCGGTCGTCAGAATTCTCACTGAGAAATTACTTCATTCCCAAAGGTGCTTCACGAGCGCAAGTTCGAGTTTCGTCCACGTGAATGAGGCAAACAAATCAATGGAACGAGTCAGTCTACTTCAGTTGTCCTCACCTCAACCCCCACCTAACTTGGAGCATCCAACACTTAAACCAATCGATGCGGATGAGTTAGATGAGGTTTGCAACGCGGCACAAGGGGGAGAGAAAGAGATGGGGAAACGAGACAAATCCGCCGTGGACTCGCTGAATAGGTTTGATCCCCATCGCATTCGCCATATTCAGCAACGAAGCGCGCTGCAACTACACTTGTTAACTTAGCGACGCTCCGCTGCCTCTGGGAGGTCCATAGCGTGGAAAACACGCGGATGGAGTGTGTGACGGAGGGGGAGAGAGAGGTAGAGAGAGAGGTAGAGACACGTCGTCCACCGATTGCATTGGAATTAATCATGGAATTCTCCCTCTCTCGGGCGCAGGCGTGGACGCGACCTTACAAACCGAAACCTCAATCCACGCATTTCACTCGGAATCGACTGTGTGATCCGAACTGAACGGGTGCCTGCAATACAATACAACGGCCGCAGTCGTAAATATGACTTTAGTGCACCTCTTGCATCGGAACGGGAAAGAAAGGGAGAGTATATAATGGCATGCGAGAGTATTGCTTAGAGCAGGGATCTCCAAAGTACGGCCCACGGGCCAAATCCGGTTCGCCATATGATTTTTATCCAGCCTGCGGAAGAGGTATGGGGAGCCAATTGGGCCAATATTTCAAATAAATACAAGGAAGAAAACTTAATCGTGTTTGATACATTTTTGAACTTCTGATCAATTTTCAAGTTTTGAAGAAATTTGCTTGTACATTTCTTTCAATTTTTTGGGAAGACGTATCTTAGCAAGCAAGTTTACTATCCAAAATGATTTAAGTACCTACTCATATGCGGCCAAAATACGGGGAAGTTCCTTCTGATGAACATTTGAAGTCGCATTTATTTATATTTATTTACCTTTTCTACTACGGCCAGCTTTAAAGTGCTGAAGTACCCAATGTGGACCCTCATTGCGAAATGTTAAGAGACCCCTGGCTTAGTGAAACCAGAGATGTCATCATGAATGTTTTTGTAGCGCGCGCTATCGTGCTATATTTATTTTATTATTACTGTATCAGATTGGGGAAATCTTTCAACGCATTTGAAGTTGCGTTTCTTACTCTATTGTCACTATTCTTTCATTGCAGAGCAAGTCGCAAGAACTCGGACTGCGAAAAGTGAGCAACATTGGAATTTGGCATAATGAACGGCGATAGAAAAAACAGTGCAGTGAACATCCATGATTGCGCCTCAAAATCGTGGATGTACGAGAGAAAGAGTGGGATGCATTAAAAGCGTACGAACGGCGAAGTAATTATATCAAACCATTATTTTATAGCTTTCGTCCTTCTCGATCTTTCTGTAGCACCAACATTAACACGTTCCAAAATTCTGACTTCCAATATCCCACAGATCCCTTTTCTAAAGAAGTCCGACCAGATTTAATTCCCTTGCTGCTAAGTACCATGCCCTTGATCTGTTCTTACGACCTCGTTCAACTCCAACTTCTAAGGCCTTTTTGCGTTTGCCCTTTGTTTTTTTGGCTTGAGCAATTTTTTGCATGAATGCATAGGAATAGTTGCATTTCATTGTTAATTTATTTATGTATATACACACTCATCGCACCATTCCTATTTGGGTCATGCTCAGCGAAAAAAATTATTTATTTTTTTCTGCTGTGCGTACCAATGTTGAAAGCCTTCGTGGTGTTTTGGTGATTGGTAAACAAATATACATGTGGACTATTCTCGGGTTACACACAGGGTCAATTCTACCATTTATCCAACGTTTAATCAACGATCATAGCCTTAATGATGATGACTGAGACGTCCATAGAAACGTTGGATGAAATGGAAGAATTTCCCCGGTGTGTCACTCTAGAAGAATTCATTTATAGTATTCGCCGGAAAAGAATTAGCTCTCACATTCAACAGTTTAACTAATGAAACCGCATCGTTATCTATTGGTGCATTTTGCCTACGAGGTGTAACAAAAAACGTATTTTTTCAACGAAGAGGAAGACTTGGAGAGAGAAAAATAACAACGGAAAAGGAGCGAAACTAGCATTGTGGGGTATCTAAGTGAAACCGAACACGCGAACACGTGAGACAAAGAGTAGATGACACGTGAAACGCGTCCAGCACGGCGAAAACCACATCAGCGCAATTCACCAACCGACGAACAAACGTCTTTTTTGCAGCGGCGGACAAGACTTATTTGCGTGCTAAGAGGAGAAAAACAATAAAACCAACCACCGCGTACCAGAGCCTTAACAAATCAAATAACCCTCCCCCCTTTTTTACCCGCAACTTAATATGGCCACCATATAATCCCATTCCACATTTTTCTCTCCTCTACCAAACAAAAGTGAGCCCGTCGCATTTAGTCATGTTTTTTTCTCTTCTTTTCGTACGGGGCGGCTCCGTCGGAGGGCGACATAGTCGCGCAACGGGAGCCGTAAGAACACAAAGAGGGGTATGAGGAAAGATATATAGTGGAGACGATATAGAGAAAAAGAAGAGATATTACGTTGGTGGAGGGAGAGAACTGGTGGGAAGGGATCACAGGGAATGCGGTGAGGATAGGGGTGACGACGGTACGACGAGGAACTCACGCCGAAAGTATTATTTAATAACGGCCGGAAACGGGGGCATAATAATAATAATAATAATAATAATAAAACGTCTTTATTGGGCGAGATTGGGACTAGAAAGTCCCATCTTCCATCTAACCCCTCGTCAAACATAAAATTATTGCAGTTAAATACATTGTCAAGTTGCTCTTGGAATTACATTCAACAATCAAAATTATAAGTTAGCAAAGTGTAAAAAGATGTGAGCAAACGTGGGAAAAACCTAAGGATATTGACTGTCGTCCTTATTGGAAAAAAAAAAAACCCACTGCAGGAAAACGCCCACACAAGAAGGGGGGCGTGAAAAACCTGCGAAAACCTACTGAGAAAGAGCTAATGTAAACATGGATGTATACAAATACAAGAAAATATCACCCAGTACCTGGAAAGAAAAAGAATATAAGATGAGGCAGGAGGAGATTAGTGTTGAATCTTTCCTACTGTTCCCATGGTGTTTTATGTGTCTCGTTGTTGTTCTCGGAGAAGTTTTTCGTATAGTGCCCTTTTGAAGGATGCGAGTGATGATGATTTACGTAGCGGTAAGTCAATGTTGTTCCACTCGCGACATGCGGTCACAATGAATGATTTATTGAATCTGACTGTCCGGTGGTGAGGAATAACGAGTTTATCATTTCCCCTCGTATTTGAGTCGTGTACTCTACTAAGTGTTTGAAACTCGTCTCTTAGGTACGCTGGTGTATTTGTTTGTAAAATTTGATAGAGAAGACCAAGGATATGCAGCCGGCGTCGTGAACTAGGTTTTAACCAATTGAGATTGTTAATATAATTGGTAGTATGATCTGATATATGTAAATTAAATATGAACCTAATGCAGGCGTTGAAGGAGCGTTGAAGTTTAGTTGACAGGGCCTGAGATATGTCTTGAAAGGCAACATCGGCATAGTCAAAATGGGGAAATATTAAGGTTGAAACTAATTGCTTCTTTAAGGAGAGAGGAATAAAGTGTTTGAAACGAATTAGAGGAAATAATGACTTATTCACTGCTTTACATACCTTAGTTACATGAGATGACCAAGACAGACTTTCATCAATGACCAGTCCTAGATTAATAACTTCGTCGCAGTACTTTATAGGAGAATCAGAAATGCGTAGTTGCGGTAATTGATCCCTGTCGATTGACTTGAGTATTTTCGGATATCCAATTATAATAGCCTGCGACTTACTAGGGTTTATGCTTAGAAAATTGGATTTACTCCAATTGTTGATGTTTTCTAGGTCATTATTTAAATTACATATTCCATTGCATAGGCTTTTAACATTTGAATTTAGGTATACTTGGAGATCGTCAGCATAAAGATGATATTTGGAATGGTTAATCACTGAAGGGCAATCATTAATGTACAGGGAAAATAGCAGAGGTCCTAGTATAGAGCCTTGAGGCGCACCTCTTGCTGTTTTGATCCACATTGAGCATAAATCATTTGTAATTACTCGCTGATACCGGCCTGATAAGTATGATGTTATCCAGTGGACTGCTGTAGGAGAAAAACCCATGCCTCTCATTTTTGCTGCAAGGATATCTATAATGAGGACCCTGGCAAAAGAGAGGAGGGGAAGGAGTATAAAGGGTGAATTTGAAAATGGCTGGAGGGAGAGGAGGATAGAGTAGTGGCAGTGGGTGTAGGGAAATTAGGAGGGGTAAGGGAGGGCGAATATGAAGCACTAGGGTGTGGAGTTAGGGGGGAGGGAGGGGGTATTAGGTACGTGAGGGTCGGGTAGAGGGGTTAATGGCCCCTGGGGGTGTCTTCTCTCTTTCATTTGTCCGTTTGGTGGAATGAGTTAGGGAGGGTAGAAAGTCAGAGCAAGATGGGAGGAGGATGAGGTGTATATAAAATGGGACACGGAGGAGGGTGGACTTGTGGGATGGAGACTTGTGGGAGGGTAAGGGAGATGTATTTTTTTTGTTCTTTTGTGAGGGCTAGGTAGGAGGGTAGGAGGTGGGGGGAATGGTACGTACACAGAGGTCGGGGCCCGCCAACAGTGCCGCATCGCGCTCGCTCTCTGTGTCCATTGGATGCGCTTCGCGGGACGGCAAATTCCATTTTCTGTTCGAGTGTTACAAAAGGGAAGTTGATTGCGAAAAAGGGTTTCCCATACGCGAGCGTCCGTGCCGTCTCTCTTTGCCCCCACCAAGCGACCCTCACATCCCCCGCCACCCACCCAGCCTTCCGGGAAGCTCCTCCCCACAATTTTTATTTCATTTCCCACCCCGACCCCAACGTCGCATCCATCCCTCTTTAACCATTCAACCCCCCCATCCTCCGGGAAAAAACCAACGCCACCACTCTAACCGTGTGGGTATATATATATATATATATATATATATATATATATATATATATATATATATATATATATATATATACTGACGAAATCCCTGCGTGTAGGCGGAGAGAGGAGTGCGTTGTGCACGCTATACTAACGTCCTATGGAACCGAAAATGCGTCCGTTCGGTCTCTCAGAACAATTAGAAGCAATGATTAATGCGTGGATTCAATAAAAAAAACAGACATACTTAAGGGTTATGAGCACAGCGAATAAAATAGTTGAAGGTTTCTAAGTGTGACTCGAGGATGTTCCTGAAGTAACCCTTCGCAGGTCTAATCACACTCTTGCCCCTAGACCTCACCACCCCTCTTGGCACTCAACACTCAAGAGGTTTCGCGGTACATGATCGGCGAGTTGGCTGGGAAGTATAGAGCCACCTTATGGGAGGTGGATTTGGCCCACCTGAAATTCCTCCCCGTCACCAAATCCATACACCACGTTTTTAAATCATTTTGAATTTTTGTTGAATTTCCATTTGAATTTTCACGAATTATACATTCACATTACACGCCCCCCCTCTCCAATTACACTCAATCCAAAACCAGATAAAATATTGGATCACTACACAATTTAAACACCCAAATCTGATATTTTCGATGGTTTTACACTTTACATTCTCGAGTTAAAACGAGCCAAGTTTTGTATGGTATTCCTAACCACTGTACTGTCTACGAACTATACAGAGGAACAAAATAGCATGAGAAATAGTTTGACTCATGGAAAGAGTATGAGGTGGATGACTGGAGCAAATATTATTGAGGAAATTAGACGTAAACAAGCAATTGAAGATGGCATTTCGGAATCCCAGTAAAACCCATGAGTAACCTACTAATAAAGTAGTAAAATATGAAACAAAAAAATTAAATTATATGGAAATAGTATTTTTCTAGTTAATGTATTTTATTATATGGTTATTTTAATTATAGCTTAGTTATATTCTCACCTTCTTTTCATAGCTACATACGTGGTATGCATCAATATACGGTAGGAAATAAGCATGCGATTAGTATCATGCGACGTGAATACGATATTTAAATCAACACGACTTTCCATATCTGTCTATGATGTTTGATTTTAGGCAAAATTCGATAGCATGTGATACCAAGAGCCCGGGTTGATGGTATGTAAAATTAAAATGAAAGCATACCTCAGAATGGTAATAAGACATACGACTTCAACCGATGTAAGCAAACACAATATGCGATAGCAAACGATATTGCTACATGATACGCAACGAACACCATTTGCATTGCCATTTCGATATTTGCGCGATAAACTACCCACAACGCATTGCGAAGTTCAAATACGAAGTCCTTCGGCACAACCCTTCCACGCTAAACCGTTCGTGCCCTTTCCCCTTTTTCAGCCCTCAAATATCCCCCTTCAATCCCCTTCTCTCACGACCCACTCTCCCACTTAACCAACCCCTCCGCCCTCCGATGATCAGCTTTCAATTGAGTCTTCACCCACGTGTGTTTGCCCCGACGCGAAAACGAGATTAATCCTGACCAAAGGACGAAGCTTTTGTCGGCCTGAGAGAGGGGAAAGAGCGGGGCGGGCTTTGGGAGGAATCGGCAGTGATTCGGGAACATCCATTCCCCAAAAAGCGAAAAACAACTTTCCTCCCCCCCCCACCCTCCCCCGTGTCCTCAGTGGGACATTGGCTGCCGTGGAAAGCGCTCATTCACTAGATGGCACAACGATCGGTGATCGCCGAATCGTATCCGGTAAGTTTCTTGGAAACTAATTTATTACGCACTTGTAAAGTTTGATCTACAGTTTGACTTGCCTAAAAACGCATCATGGCTGAGAAAAACTAGCGTAAGAGCCGAAATTGATACTTTTAAGAAGTCCCTTTCTGATGATTTCCAGGGACCACGCCCTTCACGTAATATCTGGCGAAAAAAGGGTGGATAGAGAGAAAAAATGGAGAAAATTCATAGGGGGATGGACAAATTCATGTATCATCTCCGAGGTATGATTGGAATTGTCTGTGCTTTCTTACCAGATGCGGGTGGCAAATCAGCAGCTACAGTCTAAACCCAGACTTCATCTCTTTATAGGGTTATGTTATACCCTAAAGTTAATCAATCAAGCCTTCAGAGAGTCCGGGCCAACATAGAGGTAGTGATACATAATAAACCACAGGCAAACACTTTAGCTGCCGCAATTCATTTATGGTTTTCAAATTTCACAGCTAAAAATTATAACAGCATTTATAAATCTTAAATCATTCGATTACATCCACAATTTAAAATTGTATCAGCAGTTTAATTTATTAACTCCCATTAAATCATCTTTCAGATGAGGAGACTTAGGCAGAACTAATAACTTCCCTAAGATACTCCACTCTCCCACTAATGAGGCACGATAGTCGAAAATTAAAAGACCACACTCATAAACTTTAGGCCATGATTTCAAACACCTAATTCAGAAAGTGGGAGAAAGTTTAGATAGTACATTGCCAGAGAGGCTTCAGAGTGAAGATATTCGAAGAAGTAAACACTTATTCTTATATTTTACCACTATATCTTGCTTCCTTTACTTCATAACACTAAGAATCCTGCCACTTAGCTAGGCTTCATCATGTTTACTAGGGATCTAAAGATTTTTAAATTACCAGTAACATATGTTTCGGGAGATGAAAGTGTTTAGCGGAAAAGTGTCTGCCGAGATAATGGGACCATTCTCTACCAAAAGCATGTGCCGGCACAAAAGCGACGCTTGTCACCTTCATTACAAACCAAGGAAATAGGCGGCAAGTCAATTCATTAATCAAATACAATGCTACTGACATTATCATTGCATTTGTCATAGCCTCACCGTATAAAATCGTGGATTAGTGCGCTCTGCACGTAAGGATTTAGTTATGCATTCACGATAAATGCTTCAGAGAAAAATTCATCATCCGCAAACAGTAGTAATGATCACACATGTGATTTAAACAGAATGAACGAAAGTTATAATTTTCACTGACTTGGTAAAAATCTCTAACCCTTTTCTTTACATGGGTCTGGAACAGCTTCTCCACTCTCTGGATTCCGGTCCATTCCTTAGTATTCTTAGCCAGGACGTCTGCCCTCTACCCACATCGCGTTTACCCTCAATTTTTCCTTTCATAATGAGGTGCAGCAGACTGTATTTGTTATTGCGCAGAATACGTCCCAAGCATGCCGTTTTTCTTGTTTAAATATTGGATGAAAATTCTCTACGTGCTAGCCTTATGCAGCACTTTAGCACTGGTACCTGTCCATGTGATACGCAACATTCTGCGATGGAGCCACATTTCAAATGCTTCTATTTGTTTCATTATATTCACTTCCAACGTTCATGACTCAACTTCATAGAGGAGATTGGACCATGTGCAGCATTTGACAATTAGGTTATCATTACAGGAGAATAGTCTCATATTATTGAATGCGGCCATTGCAATCTCTACTCTGCACCTCACCTCTTTGTTGGGACCTATGTTGTCGGTGATCACACTGCCGAGGTATTTGAACATGTGGGCTAATGAATATCAAAAATTTGGTTTTGGTCACACTGATATTCAGGTCCATTTTGTCACCCATCGCACTGATACGATGAAACAGCTCTTGAAGTCCCTTGAGGCACTTCAACTTGAATAAGAGGGGAGACAGATTACATCCCTGTCATACCCCCCTCTCAATTGCCGCCTTTGACGTTTTATTATGTCCTACTCTTACTACAGATATTTCTTTCCAGTAGAAATTTCTTTAATGAATTTGAGATCCTTCTCATCAATTTCATATTCTTGCAGTATCTTCATGAATTCAACATGTCTAACTCTGACATAATCTTTCTCATAATAATGAAACACACATAAACGTCTCTTCGTTGGTCGCGACACTTCTGCACTAGGATGTTTGCTGCAAAAAGTGCTTCGCATGTTCCAAAATATTTTCTAAAGCCAATCTGGGAATCAAGTCTTGCTCGCATTTATTTCGTATTCTTTCAAGGAAGGTCTTTAATAAAAGCTTCAAAATGTGACTCATGAAACTAATAAAGCGGTAGTCGCTACACTTTTTGGGTTGGATTTTCTTTTGCGATGAATACAGATTCAAGCCAGTCGTTGGGAATTACTCCAGCGTCATAAATAAAATTGAATAATAATAAAATTCTGTCAATATTTGTTTCATGGATCAGTTTGATGAATTCTATGGGGATTTCACCTGGAAAATAGGCTTTCCTTATCTTTGAAGCGGATATTGCGTGTAAAAGTTCGGGTTTAAGTATGTTTGGGATTTCACTTTTAGGTAAGAGTGTGATGATATCTCTGTCATGTTTGAAAAAAGTACCAATTTATGATTCCCATGCATTCAGATCCTCCCTTTTGTCAAGTATTAATTAATTGTCGTTACAAGCTCTGCACATTGGACTATGATTTCTTGTTAAACGAGTAATTTCTTTTCGTTTTTTGTGCATATTAAAAGAATCATGTTATATACTATGGTCCTCTAGTTCTCTGCATTGTTTTTTCATCCATTCATCCTTTGTAGCTTTTCTCTCTCTCCCGATATTTTTGAACAAGATTCTACAGTATCCTTAAATTGTCTGCGTTGATCCATTAGCTAGAGAATATGGTCAGTCATCCAGACTTCATTCCACGTTGGCCAATAAATACTAAACAAGGTATTTATTCAAGGATTCGACTCAAATAGAGGTGCTTGCACCGTAGATTTATAATTGAACCCTTGAGGAATATTTTTTATCGGAATACGCAGAAAGATGATATTAAATACACACTCGGTGGAACCCTTCAAGGACAGTTACAACCCGAGGACAGTGAGAGAGCCTTTTGAATTTAGCCTGATCCAGTATATCCCTTGTTCATGCTCATTAAAAGAGCATGTACGGCAAGCGCCAGATTTTAATCCACGCTTACGTATTGATAGAATTTATTCCAAAACTTGACTAAGAGCTGTCCTGAATGCATTAGAAAAAATAATGAAAGATTGAGTAAGAAAGCAATGAGCTCATAAAGGTTTATTTGAATTATTTGTCCCATTGCGAACCAACGTACGAAAAATTAAAATATAATTTTATAGATAAAATTACTTTTTCTAAAAATACTTCCCGTCTCTTGGTAAATTAAGATCGCAAATTCTAAATGAGTGGGAGATAACTCCAAGAGTGTGTAATTAACGACAAAAATTAAAAAACAGTAGATCTTCAAATGAAAAAAAACCCACTTCTTTTATCAGTCAGCACGTTTCATTTGGGACGGAGGCACCAAACCAAGGTACGCTTTTCTTTTTTTAAAAAAGCAGCCCCCAGCATCGTCACAGAAAAATAACGCATTGAATTACGATCGCGGCAATAACCGAACTCAATTTCCCAGCGCGAGGTTATCCCGAGGAAGGAGGCGAGTTCACTGAGGCGTGGGCCAACAAATAAAGCCAAAATATTAATTAAGCATCGAGAGAAACCGAACGCCAGCGCGACTAATACACCACCCATTCACGTTCGCTGCATGAGAAAAAAAGAAACGACTACTCCGGCTTCATTATAACGAGGAGGAGGAGGATGGGGAGATCCGGGGCTGGATGTACCGTGTATTTGTCCTGTGGAATGTTTCCTCCCTTTCCACGATCACCCCTTTCTGATTCTTTCTTCGACAAAAGCCGTAAAGCCTGAAACTTTTGAACCAATAATGGAAGTACTTCTCGTCTCAGACAAGGGGGAGCTGCAGACGGTGTGGAGGTGGGGGGAGGGGCTTTGAAGGGATGGAAATACAAGAGAGGGTGGTTTTGCACGGAGTTGGGGAGGGTGAAAAAAGACGCCTTGGAGGCAGAAATAATCGTAGATGGAGAACCAACTACTAGGAGTGGGAGAGTGGTGGAGATTCTGCTGCGACTGTGAGAGTAAAAATAAATACTGACTAATAAAAAGACAGTATTTCCACAGTGAAAAGAATTCAATCCACACTGTGTATGTACCAAGATTGACCAATTTGGTAATGGTACATATACATCTAATTTCTAATTCATGTGGGGTTAAAAATAAATAAGTGTTGTAATAATCAAGTCTTTATTTCTACTTATTACGCAAAACCTTTCCACCGAGTGACACCAGAGAGATTCTATAAAATATATACTGAATCCCGACATTTCTGTTTTTTATTTAAAAAATACAGATTTCACTGCTGTAAAATCATAGAAAATAAAATTTAGTTTCAAAACGACGCACGACGCATTTTTAATCAGCACACTTTCCAGCAGTCGGAGTCGGGTGTAGCATTTTACCTTCAATAATTGAAGTAATTTACTATTACCTGAAAAAATGTTAGATGGGCGAGTACCAAAATATTATTGCGATACTATTTCTGGGAGAATTTGCTTCTTAGAAAAACATTTCCGTGAATATGGCATTTATAAAAGATATATAATAAAATTTTCCCCCAAGTTTCCCCTTGAGTAATTACATTTTATTACTGCAATTATTGGAGTATAAATGCGACATATTGACTAACAACTGAAAAAACAAGACGACCGGTTACCTAAATATTATAACCGTTCAAGTATCTGGAAGAATGAGTTTCTAATAAAATGTTAAACAATAAATCTAGCAGACCTGCTGCCTGCTTTTCAGGCAGTCTCTGTCTGGTGTGCTCTTGAAGTGAACTTGGTGTTTTTCTTTTTTTTGCACTACTCAAGTGGAAGCAGTGGGAACTGTGGTTAAATGAGTGTATATGTTTCCCAAAAATGAAAAAAACATTTAAATCATTTCTCTTCCCCATAACAGCAATTGCATTGTTTAAAGCCTCCCCATCCCATGCAAACTTGAGAGAGAAATAAGGTGGCGCGAACTTGAGCCGCGATCGCCGGCGGGGCCCGGCATGCGTTGCAATGCCTCTTTTTCTTTTGAAGTAGGCACACATATAAAAAGCAGACAAATTCACATGTTCAACATAAATGAAAGAAAATGATATATTGTGTAATAAAATAGAGTTGAAAATTATATTCGAGTGCTTTCGGATATTCAATATTTTTGGTCCTACCGCCCTCTACAAAAACAAATTACTTTTTCGGCTGTCCCGCTCATGAGCATGCAGCATATAATTGACCGGGTGGTAAGCATTGATTTTCCAAATTTAATCCACACACTTGAAGCGATTTACCTTGTGCATTGTTGATTGCTATTGAGAATGCAAGGCGAACGGGGAACTGTAGCCATTTGAAATCAAATGGCATGTCTGTGGGAATGATGGGAATGCATGGAATAAGCACATCTCCTTTTGAATTGATATTCAGAATTGTCGCTTCGATGACGTTTGGTATTAGTGGTTTGACAGTGAGCCTGGTTCTATTGCTCATTCGTGGTGCATTAATGTTGCGCAAAAGAATTATTTGTGCGCCGAGTTTAAGTGAAAATTTGTGCGGTGGTACACCAGAAAGATCCAACGAATTTAAAAACAAATTTAAATAGTTTAAAATCTCGTCAACATTCATGACGATATGAATCAATTTGTAGGTGACAGACTTGCCCAAAATTCGTTCTTGGATGGCGTAGTAGATTGCATTGACGTCGGTGTTTTTTGCTACCAAAATAGCGCGTTCGCAAAGCATCGATGATTTTTGTAATTGGTGACAACTTGGGGAAAAACGTTCTGAAATGATTGTTCGATCGATGGAACAATGACATAAAAGTTCAAGGGAATTGAAATATTTTTTGTGTCGGCATCAACTGGTACCGATGTCCAAAAGCTGTTTTGAAAATATGGTTAACACATTGCGCTGATTTACGCGCATATTGGCCATTAACGTGAGTTTCTGTACATGTCTCCAAAGATGCGGCGCTTTGAATTTGCGACGCACTCGACGTGTTGAATTTGGGATTACTGATCTGTCCCACTCGTGAGCATGCAACATATAATTGACCACGCGAAAAGCATGGATTTTCCAGATTAAATCCACATACTTGAAGCTATCGACCCTTGTTGATGTCATTGAGAAGGCAAGGCGAACGGGTAACTTTAGTCGATTGGTTACAACTATCAAATTAGTCACTGAACCTGGCCTTTAAAGGCTGCAGGAGTGAATAGCCATTCATAAAATCGCTATTAAGGTGGTTCCACCATAAAATGACTTCAATGTCATTTTATTAATATTCTGTCTGAAAAGGTTGTCCTCTATCTGATATGAACAACAAAATAATACCTTTCCACGCTATATTACTCTCTAATTGAACTTGAAATTACATGGTGTTCAATAGGAGTATGAGAAATACACTGGGAAAAATAGTATTTTTCCATAAAATATAAATGTCATTTTTGTGGAAAACTATTTATAAGAAGGAAATAATCCAGAGAAATTGAATAAAAATATAATATCATCCCACCTTACCACCTTATTTTTTTAGCTATTAGGGAATTACTGCTGCAATTGAAGTCAAAATGCGGTAATTCGTAGGAAATGGCGCTGCAATTGGCTCCAGTGCTCATTTAAAATACATTCGTGAAATAATCTGCAAATTTTGTTCCTTACTTTAGGGTTTCTATAGGTAACGCTTTTCATCAGTGAAAGCAGGATTTTTTGGACAAAATATAAAAAAAATGTTGAATTTAGTATTTGTTTTGACTCACACAGTCGCGGCGGAATCTCCTTAAATGGGTATTCAATCCCGGTTTCCAAGGAAATATCTATTGTTGAAAAGGAAGAAAATTTGAAGAATTTCGAGAGGAAAACGCAGTACCTGGACAAAAACGAAGCGTATAAGAAAATTGAATGAAAGAATTAAATACGACATTCTTTAATGCGTTCTATGATGCAAATATCAATCCAATATCTTGAGTGAAAGTAATTTAAAAAAGAAAATGAAGAAAAGCCTGCACCGAATTCAATGCTTTTCTTATGGGTGTTAATGTTAACAATAATGGGGTAAAAACAACCCCAAAATTTGCCACCTACCAAACCAAATTGACTACAAAATCATACAGACAGAGAATCCACATTTAAAGCACCAAACCTCATTTCTCTAGCTCAAAACTTGAGAGAGATATAAACAAAATGGATACAGAATGACTGCCTGACTGACTGACACGCTACAAAACTAATATACAGGGAGGTTATTTTGTAATCTCACTTCAGTGAGAATACGTCATAAAATGTCACTTTTTCGTAGTTCAACTCCGCTACTCAGGTGGCGTGACCATCTTCGGATCTTAAGCAGTGAACTGCAGGTCATGTGCTGGTCTTTTAGACGATTCATCCGCTCTGATCCGTATCTTTCGACTCTTGATCCGTTTCATTATCTCCGCCTGCCATTAGTTCCATCTCACCTGTCATAAAGAACGTGACATGGACCCACCATCGTTTCCACTTGAAGCTTTAGTTGGAAAATAAACAAGGGCGCGAAAGATACAAACGATTTAAAATCGTATTGTTGTAATTTGCTAATCGTGAATAACTTCAACATTTTCAACTCCAATATATTGGGCACTTGAAGGTATGCTTGTTTGAAATGCTTATGTTATTATTAGCTTGAATTATCAGTATATATTTCGTATCAATATTTCCCAAACAATTTTGCTGATACCTTTGTTTTCGTGTGCCTATCCGCCCGTGTATGGAGAATTGAATTCAGTTATTCATACCTCAATTTCATAATTTTAACAAAAATTACCTTAAAATCAACGTTCTTGGTAGATATTTCCCGTGCTTGTGAATCGAACACTAATTATATGCACTTATTTGTTTTAAATATTGAGTGATCGCTTGCATGTCGCTTGTAGTTTTGACTGTATTTAGATTTTCGTGGTATGTACAGTGTAAGATATATATCTTCCGTAAGATGTTGAGCAATCTGGGTATTCGCTAGTCCCGTCATTTTTTATTTGATATAAGATAATTGAAGTTTCGACGATTCACGAACTGTTCGTGATCCGATCATTAAGAGAGGGAAACGGATCTCCCGCCTTTTCACTAAGAGTCACTAAAAAGGTGAGATTACAAAATAACCCCCCAGACTAGCAGATCTGCTGGTTGCTTTGCAGGTATTCTCTGTCTGAGAAAGATATATTCGCTCTGAAAAAGTGAACCCGGGAGTCCCGAAAAACGTTGCAAATCTTTTAATGGTTGGGCATTGTGGGCAGGAATGGTTTCATCCAAGCTGGAGTTTCTAGAAAAACAGAATGGCGTTTTTTGCATTTTGCATTGTTTTAAGTGCCTCACTGGCAATTTTACTTCCCCAAACCAGCAAGCACGGGAGAAATATTTGACGTACATTAACAAATACTGGTAATGAATTTTCTCCGAGGTCAGTTTTTCCCACATTCGTATAGCATTCGTAATGGTATAAGTAATGCTTCTAAACTTTCGACGAGAAGTTTGTACCAATATTGAGACAGCGTCACACATAAATGTATTGAAACGTTTACGACCTTTCGTATTTATCCAAATGCTTTAATGCATGGAAAACTATTGAGGTTCATTTCACTTGCACTAGCTAATCGTATATCTTATTCAATAAAACCAAATCAAGGGAATGGCAATATCAAAACAATTGATTACATTAACGTTGATTTACAAATATTTGACACGAACCATATTGTTTTGGAGTGGCATACATTTAAACATTAACCCGGATAATTTCTAAATATCATTACTAATTGCCGGATTTCGCCTTCATTTGCGTAAAAGTAGCTATATATCAAGGGAAATAAAAGAAACCAGGGAGAAAGAATTTCATAGAAGGTTAATCGCTAACTAATTAACACATATGACTCTTGTATACTAATTTCGTTAATTGAAAGAAAATACTACGAACATACTTTACTGCTGCTTCTGCGTAAGTGTAAAAAGGTTGGTGGTTTACATACGAACTATACACTTAAGGAGTTACAGCAATCACTCCAGTGAAAAAATTCCACTAAAATATAGTATTATTCCAGAGTCACTTCATCACATATGCTTCAGTTTTGTGAAAAATGGTTCCAAATCTTCTTAAACGTGCTAAGATCCTTCACCAAAATTAAAAAATAACCCACTTTCATTTAAGAGAAATGAAAAAAAGAAATAGAGATATCGTAGTGCAATCAACATTTACCTGAAAAAGATAAATTGACAACGCTTATATATCCACACGGTTTGTAACTGATTGCAATTAAATGAGTACTGTTTGTTTAATTCACCGTTGCTAACCTAAATAAATTCATCATTGTTAAGCATTTTTACGGATTATTAGCTTAATAGCCACGGTTTTTTGCATTTTTCTTTGCACCACCAACTGCTAAAAATCCAAAACTACCAAGAAATAATATAGACAGAGAATCCACATTTAATGCACCAAACCACATTTCTCTAGCTCAAGAATTGAGAGAGAAATAAACAAACTGGATACAGAACGACTGACTGACTGACTGACACGCTACAAAATTTATACATATAAATATATATATACGAGTTCGTGGAAAATCACACTCGCGATAATATAAATAAACTATGCCACAGGTGGGGCGGAATTAAATATAAACACATAAAAAAAGAACACTCACACTATACGTTGATATTTCGGTTGCTCTAGAACCTTTCTCAAAGATAGAAGGATACAAAATCCTCCTATCTTTGAGAAAGGTTCTAGAGCAACCGAAATATCAACGTATAGTGTGAGTGTTCTTTTTTTATGTGTTTATATTTAATTCCGCCCCACCTGTGGCATAGTTTATTTAAATATATATATATATATATATATATAGATTGCATTTGCATAATATTAAGATATACAATTCTCCTAATATTGTCCCCATTTTCCTATTCCAAAACCATGTAATTTCAAGTAAATTTTGCAACAAAAATAGCACGGAAAAGTAGGCCAATTTTGTTGTTCATGAATACATAAAAAAGAATACGTCTTTCAATAAGTAGCCAGAATTTATTAATTAAATGTCATTCAAATCATTTTACAGTGGAATTACCATGTGGTTGAGGGAGAAATCAAGGAAGAAGGGTGCAGTTAAGGCGGGAGCGTAAGATGCAAGAGACCGTAGCTGAGCCTCTCAAGGGTCCCTTCTGGTTATTCCACACCAAACCCTCACATTATATGTATACCTACACCCTCCGTGTAACTCCCAAATGCATGTATGATTGTGAGCACGAATGGTTGCAGAAGGGTTTTGCTTTATTTTTTTTCTCTGTGAAGAAGGAGGCGATGTTGGGTGAGCTGAACAGGGGTACAGACTGGGGTGCATGATGGGAGGTGGGGTGTGTTTTACAAGGACCGAGGCCTCAGGGGGTGGCGCAGGAGAGTTTGTGAGTCGGCAGCGTGGTCGGAGTGGGGTAGGGTAGGAGAACTACTGAGGGTGTGGGAGAAACATGAAAGGGTGCAGAGCGTGTGTGGTGGAGGGTGTATGACGAATTGACTGCAGTATTGGAGGGTAGCTTCGGAGGGCGTTTGTAAGGAAGGCTGAATGTAAATAATGAGCCAGATAGAGGTAGGAGACTGGAAAATGCAGGGATGTGGGAGTGGGAAGGAAGAAGAAGACAGAGGGATCGGATGGGTTGGGTGACAGAGGGGTTAACATTGGCGGAAATGACGAAGGAAGTCACGTGAATAGGAAAAGTGAGGAGGTTTTGTTAGCGTGAGACAGGGGAGGGGGGGGGGGTGGAAATAGACGTTCGCAATGAGATAAAAGGGGAAAGGAATTTGAAGGAGATACGGCGGTGTGTGTGGGAGGGTGGGGTGGGTAGGAGGAGGTTGGAGAAAAATATGAACGACGGAAATAAAAAAAATTGGAAAACAAGATAAGAGAGAAAAGCGCGTAATGAATGTTTCGAAGATAAAAATGAGGGGGTTACGGTATAAATCTCGTTTTCTTTCTTCTTTATTTTTTACTTCGAGCGAAATAAATTACGACAGGTTGAATCGATAGGCGAAGAATGTCCCGAGAGTTTCCCCAAAGAGGGAATTAATGTTTAAATTCGAGGAGAGGGAAAGGAGGAAGCCTCACGTACTCAATGTGGGTTGGTTTCAACCCCCTCGTGCGCGCAACGCACCCGCGTTCCTCATCCTTCCCGTGCCACACCCAGCTTTATCTTTTGCACCCTCTTCCGCTTCGCTCTTCCTTCCTCGCCAATTCTTTACCAGCTGAAATGAGCGAGGCGAAAAGTACGTTGAACGAGAGAAAAATGTAAAAGGAATAAAAATTTGCCACGAATTCCGCGTAATTTCTACAATCCTTTACAATATTAACTGTTCTTATGCCCATTTTACACTTTACTTGACCTAGCAAAAGTTCGAGGATGTTCGTTACTATGATATGTTTTCACTACCGAGTGAAAATGAGCCAGTATGTTGGCTAACTAGCATGATCGTTATCATACTTGCTATGATATTTGATACCAAAAACAAATTTCAAGAGGTACTAGTTTAACTAGTAGTAATAAGTAATAATAGTACTCATATTGAAGCGCTACTAGTTTACCACAAGCTTCTTCTAGAATCTAATGGCTGTTGACCATTCAGTTCTTATTATACATCCGCTGTTTGGTCCCTAATGTGGCAAAGTATTACTATCTGAGCCTCATAGAAGCTATTAGTAATTTTCTGACGGTGAAATCAAGAAATAATGAAAATGTCCTGACAATTGTTATTCTCGCCTGCTATGTAATGAACTTAGTAATAACTAAATTGAAAAAAATAGTTGACATTCAACGATATGAATAAAAAAATCCGCTTCCTCGCCAATACATGATCAATGTGTGAAACCTACAACGGGTCAAATCTTACTAGATTTCGTCCTCAATATAAAATAATACTTGCATATAAGGACGTGCACTGGTTCAAGTAACGCATGATAAGAGCTTAAGATTCGAAAGCTATGAGGAATTGCTTTGACAATCTTATTGTATGTATTTAAGACATTTTATGAGACATAATAGGCTCTTGAAAACAATAATGGTAGTTTAAATAAGAGAAAATATTTATCAAAGAAGACATGAGATCTAAGAGGAATATTTTGAGGATTGTTACGACAAAGACTTATGAAGTATAGGAGATGTTCATTGAATGCAGAGTGGAGGGAAGAGGTGGAGAAAGTAATATTTTCATTGATGATGTCATATCCAGGCGCAGGATAAAGGAAAATCTCTTTGTAGAATATAAGGATCACAAGAGTTGTTACTTTGATTGCAAGGACAATATTGGGTTTTCTACGCATCTTTTTGAATAGCAACATATCAGTAATTTCCAGCCTCTGATATTACTATGTATGGACAACAAACCAAATTTGAACAAGAAAATTCTGGAATTGTTCTAGCTAAACTAATGTCATTCTGTGCAAAGATATTGTGCCCTAATCCTGAAGTGATATGGCTTCTTTTCATTCATTGACTGAATATCTTCTTCTTATCTAATTACCTTCCTTTGGAATTTACCTCCCATCGAATGAATCCAACCTCTGATAATTGACATATTTAGTACAGGAGTTGGGTTTGATACAGAAGTATTAACCCCAACCCCTTCCCCTTCTCTTCAACTCAGAACATATTAAAACGTCTTTACTCTAATCCTACTCCTTAAGAATAGTACAAAACTGCCGAAACCATAGTCCGGTTTTCAAAGAACAAAAATGCATGGAAGGTATGCGAAAGTTTCTCGAGAGATGTATATACACGTTTCCAAAAAGTCACGCCAGAGATTCTTATACCTCTGAAAATGATTGAGAATGGAATCGAACGACTTCCTTAGCCAATAATACCTCCAATACTTTGAGATTTATCCAATTGACAGCGAATCTCACCCCCGCCAGGTGGATTAGCTCATTCCATGAACATGAAAGCTCGTTGTCCTGGCAAGATTCGAAAATTAACCAAAAAGGAAAATTACGCTACAGAATTTCGTCTCTCATTAGAGGGTCCCCCTTTCAATCCACAGAGGAACAAAAAAAAAGTACGAAGCCGCGGAGGAAAATATTCTCTTCCATCTCCGATTACGTCTCGGAAATGGTGATTTTTGAAGGGAGACTCATTAATGTAATTGTTGCGCGTCATGCGGGATGGAATTTCCTCGAGAAATCATTGTTCTTGTCACGTGTAAGTCACGTGTTGAAGGGTTTCCAGTTTTTTTCCCTCAAAGAGTAATTGCTTTAGTGCCTCGCCTTGGCTGCGAGGAAAACTTGAACTTGAAAGCAAAATGTACTGACTCGAGGTAAAATCTGCAGACGACATTTGAAAGAGTTTTATCTCGAATTAAACGATTTGAAACTCAAATAGTTTGATGAAACTTCACACCTCAACCTGTGCTCCAGGGCTAGTTAATCAAAAGATCGTAAAGAGTCGAGGTGTTGAAACCTTCAGGCTAACGCAAAACTGGAAAACTCAATTGGCTCCAACTTCAAAGGATTGATATTCATAACTAGTTCTGCATTTACCCAGATTTAAAAAAAAACTCCAACCTTTAAAAATATAACACTAGCCCATTTTAACGAAGGTAATACTTAATTGAATGGCCCTCCGTTTGTGTGACATGGAAAACGAAAGCACAAAAAAACTTGAGGCGACAGAGGCATTATAGCATGCCTACGTAGCTCTGATAACTTCACCGATGCCGAGTGTTGCAGCTTATGCTGAGTCTCGGAAACACAACTGACAACGAGTCAGGAAGCATTAAAGACTCCTCGTATATTCTGCGGAATCGGCGATTATATGCTTTTAAAAATCCAAGAATGAGCATGGATTCGCAATATTCTCAATTGAATGTATCTTTTGACCTCAAATTTAGCATTTCTGCAGGCCTTCTTCTTCGTACACCCGTTTATCAAACTATCGTCATACTTGATTTACGTTCATCGTTGAATGACTGATCACTAAATCAAATTTTATAAATATTTTAATGAGATAACCATATATCCCTTTCAACGCACATATTCCTTCAAATATATGGAAGTTCCAATTTTCAACAATTCTTATATCTATAAACTCTTATTGCATCTTTTACAATAATTAATTAATATTCATCAAATTTTAGGAATACATGATTCATGTGCCGATTGGTAGATGCATAATGGAGGAAAAACCAAACAATTAAAAAAATGAGTACATACTTTAATTTAAGTAACAATGGCAAGAATCGCGATTCCCTGGAATAATTTGCCATATTTGCGGTGAGTATCTTGTTTCTACGACTCAAAAATTATCTTAGGTTCAAGAGTAAAAGTTTTACCCAACCATTCACCCAAAGCAAAATATAAAAATATCCGCGAGAAGTTTTGGTTTTATTGGGTTGTAATTTTTTCTTCAAATCCTATATACTCTGGCACTAAACAATGCATGCAGAGTATCTCAAAATAGAGCGAAAGAGGATAAACTCAACTATAAATTTGAGGTTTCGTGAGACAGCTGTGGTGAATATGAATACACAAAAGAATGCAATCAAGCATAAAACCATGGTGGAATCGAAGATGATATAAAAACACAACCGTACGTAACAACGCTACGGGATATCCTCAGGCGTTTTCCTCATTCATTCGAAAAGGCTGTATTCTAGGAAACCATATTTCCCCGCACCGTGGAAGTTTCGAGAATCGGCAAAGTGGCAAAGAACTCAAGAAAGTGATACGACACGGAATCTCACTTAAACCAACTAATGCGAGAAGGCCTTTGTGGAGATCACCAATATTTAAAATATCTTCATAAGCCTCTTCCTTCCTGTCACCTTCACAATATAACCAAAGTTTTCGAATCTCAGCACCGTCAGGGTGAGGAGGATGAAGAAAAGGAAGACGTACCAGAAAGACGTGGCAGGAAGAATAAAATGAAAACCACTCCCCATCTCACCCACCCTTAAAAAAAAGCCCAGCGACATGTGCGATATTCCCTGGAATGAAGTCGGGAAAAAGTATTTGATCTCCTCATAATGTTCCCGTCAAAACGTTTTTTTAAGTGATCCCACAGCTTCGGTGAATAAATTCACGGTTTCACTTTATTCCCCTTTTCGAGCCATCCTTTTCTCTTCTCTCGCACAATCAATCCCTCCTCTCTCTACTTTGCTCGCTTAAATTACTCCTCCCTTTAAAAATTCAATTAAACAAGTAATAGTTCAATTAAAAGACTAGGAAAGAGTAATAATTCAATTAAAAGACTAGGAATTTTCCTAAATTTATTTTTTACCGAATATGGTTTCGGTACTATAAAGAGGGGCAGCGAATACTGTTGGCACTCGCTTGTGATGAGAATGAAGCGAGGGACAGGAAAGCATTCAAAAGATGTGTAGATAAAGGGGCCGAATGTCACTCCGGGTGTCCCTCCAGACGTACTTCAATATATTTGCCAATTCGTCATTGCTTGAATCTCCCTCAGTGACCTTCTATTCTCCCCTGGTGAGTGCCATCAAGTTTTCCTTTACCTATATGTGCCATTATCAAGGTGTTTTTCACATGGGTTGTAGGTATAATTATAGGACGGGGGGAGGGCGGGAAGGGGTCTTTGGCAGCGAGGTGTGAGAGGCAACGGAGGGTCGGGGAATTGGGACAAGTTAAGGAACGGTGGTCAATGTCATGGTACGTCTACTTCAGTGATCTGGGGTTAGAGGGTAGGATAACCTTGAGAAGAGGTAGGTATATAAAGACCACATAGTCATTATACACATAAAAATTCAGCGGGGGTATTAAAAATTTCGAATTCCTCTAGGAAGTCTAGCCTCCTACCATTGATCATATAGTGTTACAATGCAGGAGCTTCCCTTTCACATGCATCATCATCATGAATAGTCATCAATCCAAAAATTGGATTTCAGCAGCTCTTCACTCCACTCTCCTCTCCGCTAACCACTTCATTTCTACAGCATTAATTATTCACTTTGACGACTTTCATGATGTTCCCGATGAATTCCTTCCTTTGTCTTACTCTGTAAGTCTTCCCATTCAGTTCTACTTCCACTATTGTTTTCATCAGTCTGTTGAGTCGCAAAATGGGTCCAATACGTTTTTTTATCCTTCTTCGTAGAGTTTCACTTGTTTTTTCTCTCCGACTCTTCAAAGGAATTCTTCGTTAGCTACTCTCTCTGTCAATTTGATCTTCATCATTCTTAAGTAACACCACATCTCCATTTCTCTGAATCTATTTTGCTCTGCACCTGTTATTGCCCAAGTTTCACTGCTATGAGTATAAGTCCAAATATATATTTGAGGAAAATGCTTCCTTATTTTCAGCCTTGCGCCACTAGCTGTCAGTAGACTCATCTTCTGGTAGAATGCCTTCTCTGCTTATCTGTATATTAAATATACAAACGAATTAGTACCAACGATAAACTTGTAAAATATAGGCACTCCTAATGCCCGCAGGAAGCTAAAGAAGTTTTTCGATACGTCGGATAATAGAGTAAATAACCTTTATGATTAAAAAAAACAAACCAAGACCTCTCATCCCCTGATGAGATTAATAATATTAAAAATTATTTGTGAAATAGCTCACTTTCTTTGAGGATTATTGTTGCAGAAAGTGAAAAACATTTTACCATTTCTTTAAAAACCACTGATGTTACTCATTATACATACATATATACAGATACACCGAAATTCCATTCAAGTATTCATAAATTTGCAGCAACAGAAGCAAATGTTCAAAATTAGTCCAAAATTCCGATTCTCGGGACAATTCCCCTCCCTTAATCCTTCTTCTCCACACAAGTCCCCTTCCGCTTACGACCCTGGTGTTCCTTTCCCTGCACCGCTCACCCTCACCGCTACTTCCCCGTCGGCGTCGCGAGAAGACATAAAAACCTCCGGAGGAGTGGAGACAGTAAAGAAGGAAGACGACTCCGGAGAAAAAGAGTGTTATGACCCCCCTGGCACACAATGGGCGAAGAGAGGCAGGCAAAGAGTGTTTCGAGTGTTTGAGGAACAAGGGGCGGCGCGAGAGGAGGCTAACTTGGAAGGGGTGGGAAAAATCTTTGGGTGGCGTGAGCAGGATAGCCGGAAGACAAGAACTTAGGGGGAGGAGGAGGAAAGACAGCAGCAGAAAGGATGGAGACTTCAAAAGAAGTGGAGGAGAGGGAAGGATGATGCTAGTCCAGGGAACGTGAGGATAACAGTGAAGGCGAGGGAGAGAGAAAATAAAGCAAGAGGGTGAAGAGGTTGAGA